>OZ038511.1:15581385-15591385 GCA_964036315.1 Acanthosepion esculentum | reverse complement strand
TTATACAAGTTAAAACATTATAGTTAATACCCTTTCCATACCCCTATGCTACCCCGATGAATACAGTATGAGATAATGAACTCTTGAACCATGGATATCTGAATATATTCCCCACGGCCTATCTCATATGCAGGACGAGCTCTTTATTTTTGGTCGACAGTCGTCGTAGGGGTGGGTATCTGGAGCAAAATTACCCCCTTGACGATCAAGGATAAAAGGCAAAATATTACGAATCTCAATGATTACAAATCTTCATACCGGATCGGCCGTCACCCCCGGGTCAACAAGGGCCGTGTTATTTAGAGAGGAACCAGTCTGCGGCCAAAAAAATCTGTCACTTGAACAAACTCTTCCAACAACGAAGAGACACGTGGTCACCAAATCTGGACTATTCCCAACCTTGGACCAAGTGACTCGGTGCCAAATCAACTAATAAAAAGAGAACGAACGAAATGGTCCCACGAAGAGTAACAACAAGTCATGACACCCTTTTTCACCGCACTCGAAAATCCACAAATAAACACCAAGGATCAGACATACTAAATATGCAAAACTATGGTAGGAAGTGGAATAAGACCTCCTTTCACCCCAAACTTACTTGCCAATGTCAGCGGGGACATCGGGCGAAGCAAAAGACTCTCAAATGCAGAAAAAGATTTGATAAAACTAGATATAAGAGAGGATACAATAACCAATCTCTCAAACAATAACGAGATGAGAATAGAAATAAATAATACGACAGTGGATGAGGTAAAAACTAAAATAAATGAGATACGAAATAATAGTCTCACACGAAATAAAACCTAAGAATCTACCTGTGACATAACCTGCAGGTATCCACATTGAAGATAAGACCAACCGCATTAGAGTAGAAATTCTTGCAAACAACAGAGGCGAAATCACCGAAGCGAAAAACCACATCGGTTAAGTACTCAGCGGAGTAACTCTCACACAAATTACAGACAGAGACAGGCTACCAAATCATATGACAAAAGTCCAATAAGCACATTGTGCACATATACAACGCTGCACTGCAAACACTGTCAACCACTGGGAAACATCACCGTAATAAATAATGTCATATACGCCAAAGCTTTACCAGCTACCGGGAAACTTGAGATCAGGACAATGAGAAAATGGATGCGAGAAATAAAGGAAATCGGATGTCAGATATCGATACGAGTTGAGATCACAAAAGACCTAAAGGTCTCAACACGCAAATGCAGGAAGATCAAGCGGAAATATAAAATTGAATCATTAAATGAAATTCCATGAATCAAAGAAATGCTAAAACAGAAGCTGCAGTTAAAAGAACAGAGAACAAGACGATAAGAAAATAATTATAGGTTCTATCGTCAAAATAACGTATTCCAAACTTTCTAGGGAAATTGGAAAGCAGTTATAGATATCAAAATGCCACCATCTATTGAAAAAAGCGCAGACATTTTGGTAGAATATTTGGAGCAGCTCAAAGGAATATAACCCCAATGTAGAATGGATCCAACGAGAAGAACGAATGCTAGATAAACCTCTACAAGAATGGAAAAATCGAACAACGAATAATATTAGGCAAGCCCTAACGAAATCCCCAAAATGGAAATCCCCAGGTCATGACAAAATGCCTAAGTTTTGGCTCTGTCATCTGTCATCAAGCCATAAAACACTTGCACAAACTCTATCAATTCTTATTAATAATACCAATGAAGTCCCAGAATGCATCACTGAAGGTATTACATATCTCATACAAAAACGAACGAAACAGATATTCCGAAAAAATATAGACCAATAAAATATCTGTCCACCACGTATAAATTGATGATCAGTACTTACTTTGTTCTCGAAACAACAACATTCTTCTACTGGAACAAACGGTTTGGTTTTTGGTTTGTTTCGTTTTACGGCATATCAATCTCATTGGGTTATTTAATACCGACAAGATTTTTTTTTATCGCTGGTGATATTTTTTAAAATTATCTATCTATCTATCTATCTATCTATCTATCTATCTATCTTAGTATATATTTGTTTTACGGCATATCAACCTCAATTGGTTATTTAATGCTGTCAAGAAATTTTTTTATCGCTGGTAATATTTTGTTTTGTCAAAAATCTGTTTCTGGTAATATATTTCCTTGAAAAATGTATTGCTGGTAATATTTTTTTTCAAACAAGCGATTGCTGGTAATAGTTAACTATTTTCCCATAGCTGGGACCCTGACAGGTGCTACCACCCAGGGTCAAGGTGGACTTGGGAAACACCAGCAATTAAAAGGTGGTTCCACGCTCCTGAAAACATCCTGATCAGAGGCCTTGCTGCTGGACATAGTTTGTCGTCTTACCCAGGACTGGAACTGAAGGGATGCCAGAGAGGTTCATATGGTTGTAAATATCAACTACTGATAAACAAGATGATCTTTGAAAATTTCAGGAAAAGATGTAGAAATCTCTGCATGGATAGATTACCATAAAGCCTTTGATAGTATGCCACACTCTTGAATCCTTATAACTTTGGAAATATACAAAGTCTCCTCCGTGATAAAAAAATTCCTTAAACACCGCATGGGAATGTGGAAAAACTCATTATATTTAAATCACACAAGAGGCACTGCCACCTCGAACTGCCTGAATATCCGATGAGGAGTTTTTTAAAGAGATTCCATGTCACCTTTTTCTTTTGTCTGTCCTTACTCCCCCCTTACACATGAACTAAACAAAATAGATATGGATCCAAATTAAACAAGAAATTATTGAATCACCTACTCTACATGGATGAACACAAACTCTTTGCCAAAAACGACAATGAGTTGAAGGGTCTCCTCAATACTGGAAAATGTTTCAGTGACGAAGTTTTTTTTAATTGCTCAATGAAAAGGTCATGATGCCATTTCTGAGGGGACCAGGAAAAGATGAGTACACATCAGAAATTAAAGGAAATAATAATAATAATAATAATAATAATAATAATAATAATAATAATAATCCCTCGGATTGGTAAGACAAGATTCCATTAGACTAATTGAAAGAATTCCTGGAAGTCCATGCCTTAAAGAAATACAAAAAAATTGTTTTCACAAGAACAGCTCACACCCTACGAAGAGCTTTATCAATGCAAAATGGGTGTGGTCTTAAGTTAAAAAATGTCATGATGCCATTTCTAACCTTAGGTCTCTGGTAGGAACCCGGAAGGAAATGAGTATACAACAGAAATCAATGGAAATAATAATAATAATAATAATAATAATAATAATAATAATAATAATAATGAAATCGAAATCTCAAAAATGTGGCACATGAGAACATCAACAATCCCTGTTGTAGTCGGAGCCCTCGGATAGGCTGGAAAAGATTCCAATAGAGACATTGAAGGGATTCCCGGTAGCCTGTGCCTTAAAGAAATACTAAAAATTGTTCTCGCCATACCTTACGAAGGGCTTTATCTCAAAAGATGTGTGCCTTTTTTTTTTAAATTGCTCAATGGATGAACTTAAACTCTTTGCCAAAACTGATAAGGAGTTGAAGGGTCTCCTCAATACGGCAAAATGTTTCAGTGACGACATGGGTATAGATTTTAGATAAATGTAAAAAACTAGCATTCAAGAAAGGGAGAATTACAGAAAAAACCCAATAGATTTAGAATTTGTCACAAAGATTAGGGAACTGGAACAAGTACTAGCAAAGGGGGTTGAATAGAGCATACCCAAATGGAGGAGAAGGAAAAAGATATCTACAGAAGTGTGCATCTGGTACTGAATACCGAACTGAATTGAAAAAACAGAATATCAGCCATAAACACATTGCCTATGCCTCGGGCGCAATAGTTTCAACAACTGGACCATAGCTGGCATTAAGTGAATGAACGCCAAAGCGAGAAAGCTTCTCACATGCCACCGCATGCGTCATCCCAATGCTGATGTATGTGCCCAGATCCGAAGGAGGCAGAGGATTAGTTCAACGAGAACTGTCTTACAAAACTATAACAATTGGCCTTCAAAGATAACTGGAAACTACAGAAGACTATATAATGATCTGTGTCAAAGAGTATGGAAGAAGCCAGAAACGTTATTCAGTAATAAAGGAAGCCAACAATTTCAAAATGGAGTTTCAAATGGGTGAAGAAAAGCAGGTAAATCATAATACACCTTCTGAAACTGCAAAATACTTAAAAAAAGAAAGCAAAGGCAAATGCAACCGACAGGTCACAAAAACGGTGTCAAGCGTTTTGTAACAAACAAGCTGACGTCTCCAGATGCCCTGATCTATCCCCTATCCTTCTCTTCATCCTTTCCTCTATCATTCCTCTTTGCTCTCGCTCCAACTCTATAACCCCTTGCGTGTGTTGTGGTGGAATCCACCTAATCTGCATAGGTGACTACCAACTATATAAATAATGGTTGATACCGGAAGACGAGAGAGAAGAAGAAAGTGGAATCACGAGATCCAACTAGAGACTCTGATCGACTGCGACTAGTCAACACATTCTCCAGGAACGTCTTCCCAGAAATATACAGAAATACTATATGTACTTATTGTATACACTTTCTTGTTATAATACATTCTTGTTCCAAGTACATTTTGTGTTGCATTATTATTCCATGAAATAGGCGAGATTCAACATTGAGTCAAGACTCAACAGCGTGCTAGTGGCTTCACGCCTTACTTGGGGTGAAACGCTTAGAAAACAAAAGACAAACCGCGTATCCATCAGTAGCTACGTGGTGCAAGGTTAAAAGTTGAAAACGAAGGTTTTATTCTTACTGTACAGGACCAATTCTATTACGAGATGGAAACTGCAAGAAACTGTTATGAGCATCACCCAGACTCTGTTACAGCGACAGGAGCTGTAAGAATTTCATGGGACTTTACAATACACACAGACAAAACAATCAAACCTAATCTCTCAGACATCGTTATTAGAGACTACAAAGATAAAATGTGTCTACTCATTGACATGACAGTCTCTGCAAACTGTAATATATCTTTAAAGATCTTCAAAAACTATCAAAATACAAGGACCTGGAAATCGAAATCTCAAAAATGTGGCAGATGAGGACCAATAATTCCAGATGCAGTTGAAGGCCTAGGATTGATTGGAAAAGATTGGGATGCATTCATTAAAGGGATTACTGGAAGCCCATGCCTTAAAGAAATACAAAATAATTGTCACAAAAGTACAGCTCACACCTTACGAAGAGCTTTATCTATGTAAAATATGTTATTTTTTTATCCTGCTCAATGGAAAATGCCATTGGTGACCTTAGTGCTCTGGTCGGGACCTGGGGAGAAATGAGTATTCACCAGAAATCAAATGAAATGAAATAATAATAAATAAATAAGCAACTTACACAGGAAGGAAAACTGCAAGGAACTGGTATGAACATCACCCAAACCCAATTACAGAGATAGGAACTGTGACAATTTCATGGGACGTTACAACACACACAGACAGAACAATCAAAGCTAATCGCCCAGACATTGTGATCAGAGATCGCAAAAAAGAAAATGCCCTTTCTTATTGACATGGCAGTCCCTTCAGACTGTAGTCTATCTTTGAGCATCTTAAAAAAAACTATGAAAATACAGGGACCTTGAAATCGAAATCTCAAAAATGTAGCACTTGAGGACATCAATAATTCCAGTTGTAGATGGAACACTCGGATTGACTGGAAAATGTTCCGATAGACTGATTGAAGGGATTCCTGGTAGCCTATGCCTTAAAGAAATACCAAAAATTGTACTCACAAGTACAGACCTCACAAAGGACTGTAAAATGTATGTGATCTTTTTTTGTTTTTTTGTTGTTGTTTTTTTCCTCAAAAATGCTCAGTGGAAAATGCCATGTTGCCATTTCTCATCTCAGGTCTTAATGGAAATAAATGAAAAATAATAATCGTAAGAACAGCTACTCAAAACAACGGTGTAACTATCTTCTAAGACACACCAATTCTAACTGACAGACCTGATATTATCATAAAAGTCAAGAAATTCAGAAAGTGGATACTTATTCACATAGCAGTAGCATCTAAGAGAAATATCTTCATGAAAACTGTCGAGAAATTGTCCAAATACACGGATCTGGAGATTGATATGAAAAGAATGTGGAGAATGAAGACTGATACTGTACCAATAGATACTGGAGCTCTGGGCCTCGTGAGAAAAAAAAATCAACAATTTTACGAACAGCTTCCCAGGTAACATCAGCATACAAGTTGCCCAGAAAATCGCCCTCCAAGGAATTTACTATATTTTAAGAAAAGTGCCATCAGTTATATGACAATTCTCATATCAGGCTTAAAGACCATAATTTGAACCCGGCTCTACAGGATACAAAACAGGAAACATAAAACGAACAACAACAATAATAATAATAAAATTAATAATAATAATATGAAACTCGGGCCAATATCTGCACTGGAAAATATATAGCATTTTTACGGTAAGGAAACTGCAAAAAATTGAAATGAACATCACCCAGACCCGGTTGCAGAGATAGCACCTGTAATAATTTATGGGACTTAACAATACACACAGTCAGAAAAATCAAAGATAATCGCCCAAACATTGTGATCAAAGACCAAAAAAGCAAAATGTACTTTCTTATTGACATGGAAGCCCCTGGAAATGTATCTTTGAAGATCTTTAAAAAAAAAAACTACTCAAATACAAGGATCTTGAAGTGGGAATCTCAAAAATATTTCACATAAGGACATCCCTAATTCCACTTTTAGTTGGAAACCTAGGATTGATTGGAAAATGTTCCGATAGACTGATTGATGGGATTCCTGGTAGCCTATGCCTTAAAGAAATACAAAAGAATTATACTCACAATTACTGCTCACACTTTCCGAAGGGCTTTATCTATGTAAAATTTGTGTGTGATGTTAATTTTTGGAGTTTTTTAACAAAATACTCAGCGGGAAAAGTTATGACGCCATTTCTGACTTCGGTCTCTGGTTGGGACCCGGATTGAAATGTGTATATACCAGAAATCATAATAATAATAATAATAATGCAGATTCTGAGATAAATATCCAGAAACAGTTTATCATCTTGTATCAGGTTGCACGATATTGGCACCCACTGAGTATAAAACCCGGCATGACAGAGTGGGCCAATATATGCACTGGAAAATTTGCAACTTCTACGGGAAGGAAACTGAAAGAAACTGGTACGAACACCACCCTGACCCGGTTACGGAGATAGGACCTGTTACAATTCTATGGGACTACACAATACACACTGACAAAACAATCAAAGCCAACCGCCCAGACATTGTTATTAAAGACCACAAACAAAATAAGTGCCTCCTTATTGATATGGAAGTCCCTGCAGACTGCAATGTATCTTTGAAGATATTCGAAAAACTGTCAAAATACAAGGACCTTGAAATAGAAATCTAAAAAATGTGGCACATGGGAACATCAACAATCCCTGTTGTGGTTGGAGCCCTAGGATTGGTTGGAAAATATTCCAGCAGACTAATTGAAGGGATCCCTGGAAGCACATGCCTCAAAGAAATACAAGAAAAACAAATTAAATTGTTCTCACAAGTACAGCCCACACTTTACGAAGGGCTTTATCTATGTAATATATATATATATATATATATATATATATATATATATATATATATATATATATATATATATATATATATATATATATATATATATATGTGTGTCATGATGCTATTTCTAACCTTAGATCTCTGGGCGGGATCCAGAAAAAATGTGTACACGCCAGAAATCAAAGGAAATAAAAAAAATAATAATCCGATAGACTCATTGAAGGGATTCCTGGAAGCCCATGCCTTAAAGAAATACAGAAAATTGTTCTTACAAGTACATTTCACAAATTATTATTATTTGGTCCAGTGGGTATGACGCTTACATCGTAACGGTCTGGGTTGCATTCTCAGTTGTGGATGCGCACTGCTGATAAGTCCCAAAATAAGACGAAACGGCCGTCCAGTGTTTTCTGCATTTTTTTTAAGGAGAGACCGTAAACAAAAAAAAAGCCTCCTTATTGACATGGCATTCCCTGCCGGCATTAATGTATCTTTGAAGGTATCAAAATACAAGGACCTTGATATCGAAATCACAAAAATGTGGCATATGAGAACATCAACAACCCTTGTTGTACTTGGAGCCCTCGGATTGGTTGGAAAAGATTCCAATAGACTCATTGAAGGGATTCCTGGAAACCCATGCCTTAAAAAAATACAAGAAATTGTACTCACGAGTACAGTCCACACCTTACGAAGGGCTTTATCTATGTAAAATATGTGCTTTTTTGGGGGGTGGGGTTAATAGCTCAGTGGAAAATGTCATGATGCTATTTCTGACCTTCGGTCTCTGGGCGATAATAATAATAATAATAATAATAATAATAATAATAATAATAATAATTTAAACCTGATGACCACCCTCCCCTCCATTGCCTTTTTCTTTCTCCGAAACAATAAGGTTGATGTCGATGAATTTGTAACCCACCAGTAACATCAGAATCTCTTGCATACAGACAACATCAAGTTTTGCTTTCTTGTATTCTTCTAATAGGTGATCATGTATCTTTCGATACATCACTGACGAGGCAGATTTTGCCATTTCTTTCTGCGGTAGACCATAAAAGACAAGAAATTCAAGAAGTGTATGCTTATTGATATAGCAGTACCATCATCTAAGAGAAACACCTCTATGAAAATCATCGAGGGATTGTCCAACTACAAGGACCTGGAGATCAAGATTACCAGTATGTGGAGAATGAAGACGATGACTGACCCAATAGCAATCGGAGCTCTGGGCCTCGTAAGAAAAGGAATGGGCAATTTTACTAACAGTGTCCCTGGTAACATCAACATACAAGTTGCCCAAAAAATCGCTCTGCTAGGCACATCCCATGTGCTAAGAAAAGTGCCATCAATTAAATGACAATTCTCCCATAGTGCCTGAGGACCACAGGTTGGACCCGGCTCTACAGGATACAAAACAGGAAACATAAAACAAACAAACAAACAATAATAATAATAATAATGATATAAAACTCGGCATGATACAGTAGACCAATATATGCACTGGAAAATATGCCTCTTTTACGGCAAGGAATCTGCAAAAAAACTAGAATGAACATCACCCAGCCCCGGAGATAGGACGTGTAACAATGTTATGGGACTTTACAGTATACACAGGCGGAAAAAATCAAGACTAATCTCCCAGACATCGTGATCAATGGCCAGAAGAACAGAATGTGATTTCTTGTTGACATGGCAGTCCTTGCAGATTGTAATGTATCTTTGAAGATCTCCAAAAAACTATTAGAATACAGGGATCTTGTAGTGTAAATCTAAAAATTGTCACGCGTGAGGACATCGATAATTCTAGTTGTATTTGGGGTCCTCTAATTTATTGGAAAACGGTCTGATAGACTCTTTGAAAGGATTCCTGGTAGTCAATGTCACAGAGAAATAAAAAAAAATTGTACTGACAAGTACAGCATACACATTACGAAGAGTTCTTCTATGTAAAATGTCTGTGATCATAGGTTGATTTCTTTATAAAAATGACCAGTGGAAAATCTCATGAAGCCATTTCTGACCTTAGGTCTCTATTTAGAAACTGGAAAGAAATCAAAAGAAGATGTATCATAATAATAATATTTTGAGATTTCGTTAGAGCTTGCCTTACATTTTTCGTGGGTAAATGTTTCCATCCTTGTACTGGTTTTTATCCTTCATTTTTTCTTGTTTCGTTTCATCCACTCTGTATTGGAATTTGATTCCTTCGTCCTGCTCCAAATATTCCAAAATGTTTGCACTTCTTCAATAGATGACGGCATTTTGACTTCTATAACTTCATTTCCAATTTCTCCGTGAAACTTGAGATCCCAATATCTTATATTGACAATACTTTCCATATTTTTTTTTTAAGCTTATCACCCCAAGCAAGGCTGGAGGCCACTAGCACGCAAGGGGTTACAGAAGGTTTGGAGGAAGAGCAGATAGGAG
>OZ038511.1:15558885-15576385 GCA_964036315.1 Acanthosepion esculentum | reverse complement strand
TCGAGTCCTACTTGATAATACGCCCGATTGTCTTGCCCGTTCGTGTCCATTTACTTGCAGATTTTCCTCGTGCTTTTTGGTGGGGTTCTCCTTGACAACCTCGGCAAAGTCGGGGACGAATTCTGTCGTCCTGGTGGCGCCAGAGGACTTCTTATGAGCCTTGTTTTCTGGACTGAAATTGTCCCGAATTAAGTGTTTCCTTAGACTGTTTGACAAGCAAGGCTATAGAGTTATTGAACTCGTTTTTATGGGAAAGTGAACATGCATAAAGATTAAATAGACATACTATTTAATCTCTTCTTAATATTCTTCACTATTTACTTTGCCCTTTCACCTTTTCCTACGCACATGTAAACAAATTTTATGAACAATCCAAAATATATTCCAGAAAATAAAAACGAGATCTTCTGAGACTTCAGATAAGAAGACACGATTTGATAACCGTAAAGAGGGGGAAAAGAACTGGTCAGATCATAGGCTTGGTTGTATCGGTGAGTCACAATCAGGAAACGAAAGAAACTTAAAATGTTAAACGGACAAGACAGAAAAAAATCCATGAAACATGCACGATAGGACGGGGTCTGTAATAATGGATATACTTGGAACTTTTCCAAAACAGCCGAATTGATTCTGAATTGGAAATTCGAAAAAATTCATTGTCGGGTTATACAAGAAAAAATAATTAGGGGGGGAGGAGATTTGGGGGATAGGTCATGCGAAAACGTTACCTCCGCCACCACCTTTGCTTACATTTTACTTATTCATATATTTTTTTCATTTATTTTACATTGGTCGAAATAGTACATCAGCCCTGCATAACCCATGATTTTGAACTCCAAGGTGTCTCTTTAAATTTTGTATCGTATGCACCTCGCTCGGACTACCCACCGGGTTTTGAATTCAGAATTCTTATCCTCATTGCAAAGCACGGCTACTGACAGGTGTCCCATGGGTTCATTTAACCCATAGACAAAATGGATTCATACCATTACCATCATGTGTTTATGGGTGAAAATGAACACGACAAGAATTTGGAATAATCGATATATATATATATATATATATATAAATTAAATATTAAAAAGAAGAGAGGTACCGCAAACGTTTTTGGTTGTAATGTGGATTTAAAAAAAAAATATTATGCTTTATTTTCCATAATTTTACTACACGTGTTTCTGGTCTCTCGACCGTCTCCAGGTAAAGGGTGGAGATTTCCACAGATTAAAAATAATTAATTTTTTTCTTTATGTTTTTCAATGTTAAATATTCTCGATACGAGACATTCTCTAGTTTTGTGTTAGTAATCCGAATGTTTTTCTTTTCTTATCTTTTAATGTTTTAATGACCCCTGTGTGTTCTTAGATCTATTTCCATTTTCGTGTGTTTCTGTCAGCATGCGTGTATATATGCGTGTTCATATTCCACCTCAATACATACACTGTCTCACTACGAAGAATTAGTAAACATATTTTTTTTAAAAAGTCCACATTACAACCAAAAACGTTTGCGGTACCTCTCTTCTTTTTAATATACACACTTTTCTCTCGTTGGAACCACTATAACCTCTTTCTTTTATATATATATATATATATATATATATATATATGTATATATATGTATATATATATATATATATATATATATATATATATATATATATATATATATATATGTTTATGCACCTGAAATATTTATTTCGGTTGAGTTCTCAGGGGAAGGAAATGTGAGTTTGTAAACAGTGACTACTACGGCTGATAATGCAAGACTCTTCCGTATAGCGAATCGAATTTCCTCGGTCACCGTGTGTTTATCTAAAAATAAATACGCTTAAAATTAATATATATATGTTCTGTGTGCATGTGTGCGTGCGTGTGTTTGTGTGTCTGTGTGTGTGTGTGTGTGTGTGTGTGTGTGTGTGTGCAACATATAGAAAAATAGGAAAGAACACGTTAGGTATATAATCTGAAGTTCTTTAGCATTTTTATTTTTATTTAAATAAAACAGAGCTCAATACATAAGTAGAGCCTAAATTATAATTATTTTTTAAAAAGGAATTTTTTTTTTTAAATAATTACAATATATATATATATATATATATATATATATATATATATATATATATATATATATCGGGCATACTACTACATCCTATAGTAGACGCTTCACATGTCATTTATCAGAGCGCAATGAAAAAACATCTAACCACACACGATTTACAAAATCTCTTAAGGAAATTTCTGTTCGACAACACGAAGATTGTGTATGAATCAAATTACCGAAGACATCTCGCTGTGAGCGATGGCTTCTATATAAAACATTTCACTGTCACCATCAACCTCACCTAATTCAGCAGAGTGGTAATGGACTGTTGAAAGTTTTTTTTTAAAAGCAATACAAAAACGCTCACTCGAATTCAAGCCGCGCTCAACACGCGAAGTTAGAGATAAATCTTCCTTCAATTATTCAAAACAACACGAAAAGACAAGCATGAAAAGAGATTAAAATACCCCTACCCCCCAAAAAAACACCCACCTATTCCTTGAAAAAAGACTTATGAAATTTCCGAAAGCTATTGGGAAAATACAATTAATTTTTGAACTCCCTGACTCTCTCCAAATGGTAAAACGTAAGAATGCTGGAATAACTAAATAAAAAATTAATTAAATATTCCTTGCCTGCGATATTCAACGAAACATGTCTAAAAGAAGGGTTGCTGCCCAAACATACTTTGACACACACAATGGTTCAATACGTATGTATATATATATTTTAAGACATTTTTATGATTACCATTCTTTTCATATATACAAATATTTAAGTAAATGCTATGTTTATAACAGACAGTGTTAAACAACATTTACCGGCCTGAATGTCCGAGAAACTTTCATAGAAAATATTCGTCCTCCGACAGGATTCGAACCTGTATCCTATACGGAACCGTCACATAGCCTGACGTGCTTTTTAACCGATTCGGCCACAGAGGATCGTTCGGTTAGTAAGGTCGAATTTACTGCTTATAAACTTCAATCTTCCATGAATCACTCACGTACATTCATAACTGCTCATGGCGTATCAAATGTAAACAAATGACGTTACACATTATGAAATGGACAAAGTCAGACAATTATTTTAAGACATTTTTATATATATACTAGCAGCACGTTGCCTGTGCTTGATTCAAAAATCGTACGACTCATACAGCAATCGCTATCACTTGACTTAAAATATTTTTGCCCTTCCTTACCTTTAAAGGAGTGCCCTTTGCCATGCTGATGTTGCTACATGCCCTACTTCTTGCCTATCTCACACTGCAAATGTTTTCTAAGCTCTATACTAAACATTAAATCTGTTACGAAAATAAAACTAAACAAAATGAACACAAAACGATCAGCTTTAAAAAAGGACTCGTAACTGGAAAAAACGAATGAAAGAGAATGTTAACAACAAATACTTTTTCACACCCAACCCGGTTCTGCGGAATCAGAATCAACGTTGACTTTAAGCAAGCGAATGAAGCCAATTGGAGTAAACTGCCATGATAATTTAAATTTTTCCCACTTGTGACGAATGCAGCTATCGATTTTTTTTTGCATGCTAGCATGCTAGTTAACATTCGTGTCAGTCAGCTGTTGGCTCTCACGCTGGCCAATAGAATCTTCCTGCCTATTCGTAGCAGCCTGCTATAGGCTCTCACTCATGAAAACTGCTGTAGAAGCAAGAACAAATCGATTATTTCCACTATCGATGGGAGTTGGGAAAAGCAAAGTTGGTCTTGGCCGTTTCACTAACTTGGAGCATGTGCATGTAAATTTTGGTGTAAATCCGTCGAAAATTGCGGCCGTGCATTCATTACACATACACACACATCCTGCCTTATATATATATATATATATATATATATATATATATATATATATATATATAGGGTGTCCATAAAGTTCGTGGGCACTTTAAAAAAAATTATAACTTCATTTGTATTTGCGATAGAAATAATTTGTAAAAAGGATTAGAAAGAAGTAAATCTATATTTTTTAAGGTTTTATTGAAATTTTATTTAAGTTTCCACATGTCCTCCATCATTAGCAATACAAAGGGTAATACGATTTTGCAGTTGACGGAAAACATTTGCCAACTGATTTTTGATAATGCCTTATGTAAGCCGAAAGCTTAGATTGAATTTAAACATATATCAATGTTGTAATTTTCTTTCGTCTTTCAATGATAATGTTATTAAGGTTATCAGACAATATGAAAGGAATTTACTTAAAATAAATAGACAAAACTTATATTATTTAATGAAACATGCATGAATGAAAAAATGCTGCCTAAATACACACACAATATATATATATATATATATATATATATATATATATATATATATATATATATATAAATATATATATATATATATATATATATATATGTAAAGACATTTTTTTGTTTAACATTGTATTTATAGATACAAGTATTTAAGTAAATGGTCTATTTATAATAAATGACGGTAAGTATTGTTTAATACTGTTTATTATAAACAGAGCATTTACTTAAATACTTTTATCTATAAAAACAATATTAAACGTAAACATGTCTTTAAATAATTGTCGGATTTTGTCCATTTCATAATATATATATATATATATATATATATATATATATATATATATATATATATATATATGCCTGAAGAAAAAGTAAATAGTGGTAAGAGCTACAAAGGACAGGAAGTTGTGGAGAGCCATGACTGCACACGTCCTGAAGAGACATGATACATATTAGAGGAAGAAATGCCGTGTACATTTCGATCTCGAAATATATATATATATATATATATATATATATATATATATATATATATATATATATATATATATATATATATATATCTGTCTGAACAAAAAGTATCAGGACTGGTGCTATAAAAAAAGAAAACTACAGTACAGCAACCGGTTGACACTCGTCGGCAATCGTTTGAATAGGAGTAGATGTTTATCGCTTGCTTCCTGTCTTTGACCTTCTCTTTGCCTGTCAGTAGCCCCTTACGTCATAGTAAAATTATTGCCTTGCTTGATCAGTCAAACATGAAAAGAAATTAATAACATCTAAAAACAACCCTCCCTTGAAAATGGCTAAAGGTGTGCCTGATAGGGTGTGATGGGACAATGGTCAATCTTTGCACTTCCTTACTCCCAGCAAAAACGTAAGAATGCTGGAAAAACTAAATAAAAAATGAAAAAAATTCCTCGCCATGGATTTCGAAACAACAACGTCGTAAAACAGTACTGGGTGGTCCGAAAGTCTTGTCATCCTCATCAAAAAGTATTCAGAACAGAACAACCAGTACTACAAGGCACATTTGAAGGATTCAGTTTATTCACTTTCATTGACGCTGTCATACATCTACAAGGTCGGTATAAACATTATTTTCGTGTCAGCCATCTGAAATAGAAAATGATATTATGTGGAGGTGACAAGACTTTCGGTCCATACTTTATTTAGCCTAATTTTGCGTGTAGCTATGCAAGAGCTATAAAGGACAAGAAGTTGTGGAGAGCCATGATTGTCCACGTCCTAAAGTGACACGGCACACATCAGAGGAAGAGAAGTAGTGTAAATTTCGATATTGAAAAAAATGATCTACAGCGTTGTCGGAAAATCTTGTCAGCCCCTACGAAAAATTAATGAGAACAATAGAACCAGTAATACAAATACGTTTCAGCCACTAGGGATCGTTCGGTTGGCAAGGTCGAACTTACTGCTTATAAACCAACCGAACGATCCTTAGTGGCCGAAATGGTTAAGGCACGTCAGGCTATATGACGGTTCCGTATAGGATACAGGCTCGAATCCTGTCGGAGGACGAATATTTTCTATGAAAATTTCTCGGACATTCAGGCCGGTAAATGTTATTTAATACTGTTTATTATAAACAGAGCATTTACTTAAATATTTGTATCTATAAAAAGGATGTTAAACATAAAAATGTCTTAAAATAATTGTCGGACTTTGTCCATTTCATAATATATATATATATATATATATACTGGCCACTCGTATTCGAGGATACCCGTCTACTGTGGTGGCTTGCCCATCCCTATTGCAGACGCTTGCTCAGGCACAGTTGTTTTTTTTCAACACCCACAGAGCTAACCTGTGCTGTTACAGTTTCTGTTATTTAGAATGGTCAGCAATCTGAACAAGACCTGCACACGCAATCCCTCGGTCACGGTGACTTGTGACTTCATGCTGGCGCAGCTATCGACGGCCCCCAAGTTTTCCGTCGACCCACTTTCACTTAAAAGGCTTGGGTCAACCTGTGGTATGGGGTTTTCCGTACGCTAGGATCGTCCTCCTCCAGACTGATAACGTCAGGAAGTCTCCTTCTTGACAAAACAACCGCAGTGAGATTCGAACCCAAGACTCATGGCCAGGAAGCGAACGTTCTAACCACTCGGCCACATAAACTAGAATTTTTTTGCACAACTCTAAATCCTCGCAATATTTAATATTGTTGATGCTATCGCAAACATTTTTTGTCGATATTTATAAACTCTACGTTTCGTTCAATTTAGAAAACCAATCGATAAAATTTCAATAAGCTGAGTTTGGCGAAAAAATACTTAGACAAAAAACGTACTTCGCGGTTTGATAATTTCTTTAATTTAATTTATTTTTATAAGACTTCATGGTAAGCAATATTTTTCAAGAATATTTTTTTCTTCCTTTTTCCTTTTTAACAGCGAAAAATAAATTCTTATAATTTCTTACTCTTGAGCAAGCAACATACAACTGCCCATGCGTAAATATATCTTTCTGGGGCCAAATTCTAACTTTTTGGCCTTGTGATTTGTTCATGATTTTTGCAAAAACAGGGCAAACTGGAAAATGAATTCTTTTATGTAAAAACTTAAAGAAAAGATATAAAAAACAATATTGCATTTTTATTAAATCAGTTTTTTAATCATTAAATGGTTTTTAAAATAGTATGAGTATTTTGTATGCTAAATCACTTTTAATCTATCTATTAAACTTTTAATTTTTCAAAAAAAATTAATGAAAATTTATTGTACTAAGCTACACACCCTAGTACAACCAACTGTGCATTGTACCCGCCTTACCTGTTCGTACTTCACCCCAAAATTTGGATTCTATAGATCAATGCATAGCTATTTTAGTAGGTTTTATGGACAGACTAACAAAACTAACAGAATTTTATATATAGATAGATAAGATTTAATTGTGTCCAATGATCCTTAAACATGTTACGTATATTTTTATCTTTCTTTTTCTTATCTCCTCGACGGGAAGACCACTGTTCAACAAATTGAAACTTTTGAAAAGCTCGCGTTAACGTGAGAAAACGTGATTTCGAATAAACTTATCATACAATCTTCTTTTCTGTTGTTCTGTAAATGGTCTCGTTGATATAACATCACGTTTTTCTTTGTTTTAAAAATCTTTTCCTTATTTACATCCAAGACATTCCTGATGTTATTAGTTCCCGAGTCTGTATCAATGCTGACGTCCAAACTATTCCCTCCTACCTTAATATGTCTGTATCAGATAAAATCAAATTGGTAACTGATATGGAAAATTACCTCCAATCAATTGTTAACTGGGTCAAGAAATCGCTTCGTAATTTTAACGCCTCTAAAGCGAAACTGTTCTTAGCTAAACAACCCTTCCCCCCTTTTCTACCAGCAGAGCTGATAGTAACGTCCAAGGGAAAACTCACTGTACCTTCTTGGTTTGATGTTTTCAACTGACATCAAGTACAATGACGATATTAAATCAATTGCTACGTTTGCTGCTAAGAAAGTCGGAACGATATATCTAGGGAAAGCATTTTTTCTCGTCAGAATCTATCTGGTATATTTATAAGTCTACCATTCGTACATTCTTTGAATATTGCTGGCATATCTGGTTTGGTGCTTCTGCTACGTATTCAGAAATTCTTGATAAAATCCAAAGAAGAATCAGCAACGTTATCGGTCCTGACCTGGCATCTCGGCTTCAGTCGCTTTCCCACCGCCGTAAAGTTGCTTCCTTTTGCATCATCGATAAATATTTTCACGTAATGATGAGTTTTCTTCGTTGGTACCCCGACTACACAGAGAGATCTCAGAGTTCCACTGCGGATATTGTTAATTGTAACCGTAGGATCTATGCCTACATTTTCTTCTCTCGCACCTCTCGTATGTGGATTTCTCCTTCGGCGTCTTCCTTTCCTTTAAATTACGATCTTTAAAAATTTAAATGCAATGCCAATCGTCGTCATCTTTCTTCTTAATTCTTGTTCTTTTATTGTTCTCTCTCCTTAATAGTAGTTTTTCTCATATTTTCTAACACTCAGTAACACCACCCCATTGCACCTTAGTGGCTTTAGTGCCTTACTTGGGGGAAATTTAAATACAATGCCAATCGTTATCTTCTGTCTTCTTCATTCTTGTTTTTTTATTGCTCTCTCTCCTTAATAGTAGTTTTTCTCATATTCTCTAACACTCAGTAACCCCTCTGCGTCTTAGTGGCTTTAGTGCCTTGCTTTGGAGGAAATTTAAATGCAATATCAATTGTTATCTTCTGTCTTCTTCATTCTTGTTCTTTTATTGCTCTCACTCCTTAATAGAAGTTTTTTATCATATCCTCTAATACTCAGTAACACTTCTGCAACTTAGTGACTTTAGTGCCTTACTTGGGGAAATTTAAATGCAATGTCAATCGTTATCTTCTAGTTTCTTAATTCCTGTTCTTTATTGTTCTCTCTCTTTAATAATGTTTTTTTTCCTCGTATCTTTTCACATTCATTAACCCCTGGCGCCATTGTGGCTTTATTGCCTTGCTTGGGGTGAAATGGTTTAAAAGGGGTTCTTTTCCTTTGCATTTTTTCTTTAAGACTTTATCGTTGCTTACTCGCTCTGTGCATGGTATTCTCAGCATCCTTCTGTAGAACTACATTTCTGTTCCTTCGTCTTCTGCATATGTGAAGAGATTGTCCAGCATTCACTGCCATATAGAAGGTCTGATACTATACTGCGTTCAGTGCTTTTTTCTTTCCATCTAATGAAATCTTTACTCTCTTAATACTTTGTTTAACTTTTGGAAGGCATCTTTGGCTTATTTGATGGGAGCTCGTATTTTGCTATTACATTGTCTACCCTCTGTTATAACACTTTCAAGTTATTTCAACTTCTGGATTTTTTACGCTTACACCGTCTGTTCTTTTATTGTCCTATCTGTTTCTTTCATCTTGCATTCTAGTGGATTTTAATTGCTTGCTTGGGGTGTAATGATTAAAAAGAAGAAACATACACCATTGTGTAAATTAATTGAAACAAAACGAACAAAAAAGTTATTATTTACTTCTTTTCATATTTTCCCAATTAAACATGACCCAGTGAACATGTTAGTACTTCGTATGTCCATTCCACGAAGTCTTTCCTTGCAGATTGAACACAGTTTCTCGACTGGATTTAAATCAGGAGAGTTTCCGGGCCACTCTATAGTACTTTGATTTGCTCACTGGTAAGGCTTGCCAGTGTGTTCGTGCAGCGTTATAAATGTTCGTACGCTTTCTCGGAGTAACGTCCATCGCAGACAATGGGCGTAGGAGAACTAATCGACAGTCAAGACAATAGTGTCTGGGCGGGATAAAAATATGATACAATCACGGATGACGCAATATTTTTCAAGGTCAAACAAATTTCGTCATACACCCCGAAGACAGATTCATATTACTGTACGCCACTGCTAATGATCTAATCTGAAGAAAAAATAGAAATTGTTGTTTCAATTAATTTTCACAAAGGCATATATATATATATATATATATATATATATATATATATATATATATATATATATACATACATATATATACATATATATATATATATATATATATATATATATATATATATATATATATATATATATATATATATATAAATATATAAATTTGCACAAGAGTGTAGGTGTTGATAATAACTGTGAATAGCTTTGTCTTCTCGATGGATCACAAGCTTTTTTCTTTGTTTTTAAATAAGAATGTGTACCAATATTTACTTGTTACATTTACCACAATTCTCGTTAAAGAAAAAAATTGGATGAATTCGGTTTGTATCTTTGTGTATATGTGGATATAATTATATTCTGAGAGGATTTTTTTCTGATGTTATTTATTACTGAAGGCGTTATTTTTATTTTATTAATATGAACGCATCTACAGGGGTTGGACAAAATAATTGGAACAGTTGCAAATTCCACTCCTATATTTCAAAGACCTATTATATTAAGAACTTTAACTAAAAATTCGTAATTACAGGTTATATCTATTGTAAATTGTTGGAGCTTGCATGGAAGCAGCCTCGATCCCTAAGGTTGCTGAACTGTTTGGTTTTTCAAGAGCTACCATATCAAGAACTATTCGAGAAACAGTAACCGAAGCAATTCGGGCCAAACTTGCAAACTTACTGACAGGGACCGATGTGCATTGAAACGCAATGTGGCAAAAAATAATCGGACTACTGCGGCCAAAGTGACTGCTGGGTTGAATAATCATCTGAATTGTCCAGTTTCTAGTTAAACTGTTCATCGTGAGCTCCATAAGGCTGGATATCATGGAAGAGCCGCCGTAAGGTAACCTCTACTCTCTACTCGCAACATTCAGAAGAGGTTGAAGTGGTGCAGAGATAACAATGCCTGGTCTGAAGACCAATGGAAGCAAGTCATATACTCAGACGAGTTCAAATTTTCTCTTTTCCCAACTTCAGGGCGAGTTTATGTGTGGAGGCAACCCAAAGAAAATTACAGCCCTGACTGCCTTCTTCCAACAGTGAAGCATGGAGGTGGATCAGTGATAGTTTGGGCCGCTATATGATGGAAATGTCTGGATCCAATAGTTGCACTGTGTGGTAGAATCAACAGCAAAGATTACCTGAACATTTTGGGTGATCATGTTCATCCAATGGCCCAGATTTTATCCCCTGATGGTGACTGCATCTTCCAAGATGATAATGCTCCAATACATACCGCTTGAGTGGTTAAGAATTGGTATGAAGAGCATGAAAGTGAGCTAGAACACATGGAGTGGCCTCCCCAATCTCCAGATATTAATATTATTGAACATTTGTGGTGCATTTTGGAGCAAAAATTTAGGAGCCGCTATCTTCCACCGTCGTGTCTTAAAGAGCTGGAGCAGGTGTTAATGGAAGAATGGCTGAAAATTCCTCTGGATGAAGTCAGGAAGCTGTATGATTCCATTCCTAGACGTATTAAAGCTGTATGTGAGGCTAAAGGAGGACCAACTCTATATTAAATAAATTTTCTTTGAATTTAACAAGTGTTTCAATTATTTTGTGCAACCCCTGTATATCTGCGAGCTTCGGTTTCATATCTAAAACGTCAACAACAGTAAAAGGTCGGTTGTTATTAAGTTCAACGTTTAAGAAAAGAAAAACGTATCGACTAAGAATAAAGTTCAGAGTTATCAGAAAGCATGTGCAATAGAAAACAATCCTTTCAAAAATTACTGCCTTTAGATTTCAGGTAACAGACTGACATAGATAGATAGATAGATAGATAGATAGATAGATAGATAGATAGATAGATAAAGGAACACTCTGAGATAGATAGATAGATAGATAGATAGATAGATAGATAGATATGAACAGACTGAGATAGATAGGTAGATAGATAGATAAGAAAGTGACTGAGATAGATAGATAGATAAAGGAACACTCTGAGATAGATAGATAGATAGATAGATAGATATGAACAGGCTGAGATAGATAGGTAGATAGATAGATAAGAAAGTGACTGAGATAGATAGATAGATAGATAGATAAAGGAACACTCTGAAATAGATAGATACATAGATAGATAGATAGATAGATATGAACAGACTGAGATAGATAGGTAGATAGATAGATAAGAAAGTGACTGAGATAGATAGATAGATAGATAGATAGATTGATAGATAGATAGATAGATTAAAAAGTACCTGCCATAAAAATCTTGTCGGCATTAAATATCCCATTGAGGTTGATATACCGTAAAACAAACGAAACCAATATATACTGAGATAGATAGATAGATATAAAGGGACCAAGATGGATAAATAGATAGATAGATAGATAGATAGATATGAAGGGACCAAGAGAGACAGATAGACATTAAGAGACCAAGATAGATAGATAGATAGATAGATAGATAGATAGATAGATAGATACGAAGGAGCTTTTGGATAGCAAAAAAAACAAAAAACAATCGACTCTGCTAACCAGACACTCCTTCGTAGCTAAAGTGATATAGCACGTCAGTTTATATAACGGTTGCGTATAGGATAGAGGTTCGATCCTGTCGGAGGACAAATATTTTCTATGAAATTTCTCGGACATTCAGGCCGGTAAATGTTGTTACTACTGTTTATTATAAACAAAGTATTTACTTAAACATTTGTATAACGTATAACAATAAACCAGATAGATAAGGATGAAACTTTTGATAGTAATATCAATCCTCCTTTATGACAATAAATGCTAATCAGTTTCCTCAGAGATGAGCAGAAGACTGAAGGTAACAGAAATGTGGTTCTACAGAAGGATGCTGAGACTACCATGGACGGAATCTGCTAACAACGAAGAGGTTTTATGAAAAATGAAGCAACAAGGACATTATACTTTGAATCTCAAAAAGACAGCTGAAATTTGGGGGGGGGGCGCCTAATGAGGAAAGAAGACTTGGGAAATTTGATAGTCGCAAGGCATATCGAAAGTAAGAGACAAATGGGTGCAGAGGACGTGAATGGATGGGAAAAAGTTGAATGGATGGCAAAATGGTGAGTGATTGTGAAAATACTAACGTTCCTAAAAGTTATAATGGATAGGAAATTGTTGAAGATTTGGTTTGGTTTGGTTTGGTTCAGTTAGTTTTACGGCATATCAACATCTCCATGGGTTATTTAATGCCGACAAGGATTTCATTGCTGCTACGATTTTTTTTTCAAAAATGTATTGTTGGTAATATTGATATGCTACAAGACGAAGGATCTCCTTACGTTTTCTGCTGCCATTACTAGAGCTACTGCTACTACTACTACTAATACCGTTGCCTGTAGTCATGCTACTGCTCATAGTTTTATCGGGTTCTGTCTCTAACAATAAATGTCATTTGTCCGAAAATTGGCTTCGACGAAACCGTTAAATTGAATCATCACTTCGTCGATGGCTTCAAATCTAAACGTAGAATATTAAAGGGAGATAACTGTTATAATTTCTTTATGATTTGGTTTGGTTTAATTTGTTTTGTTTTACGGCATATCAACTTCAATACCGACAAGAATTTTATGGCTGGTAATTTTTTTTATCTATCTATCTATCTATCTATCTATCTATCTATCTATCTTGCTCCCTTCATATCTATCTATCTATCTATCTATCTATCTATCTATCTATCTATCTATCTATCTATCTATCTATCTATCTATCTCAGTCTGTTCATATCTATCTATCTATCTATCTATCTATCTATCTATCTATCTATCTATCTATCTATCTTGCTCCCTTCATATCTATCTATCTATCTATCTATCTATCTATCTATCTATCTATCTATCTATCTATCTATCTTGCTCCCTTCATATCTATCTATCTATCTATCTATCTATCTATCTATCTATCTATCTATCTATCTATCTATCTATCTCAGTCTGTTCATATCTATCTATCTATCTATCTATCTATCTATCTATCTATCTATCTATCTATCTATCTATCTATCTATCTATCTCAGTATATATTGGTTTGGTTTTTTTGACGGTTTACCTCAATGGGTTATTTAATGCCGACAGATTTTCATTGCTGTTACTATTTTTTTTTTCAAAAATCTATTGCTCGTAAAAAATTTTCTCAAAAGGTATTGCTGGTGCTAAAACCTATTTTTATACTTTCATAGTGTTTTAACCCCTTTTGCGGAATTAACTATTTGCCCATACCTGGGAACCGGACAGGTACTACTACCCCGGGTCAGGGTGGACCTGGGAATAACAGCAATTAAGAGGCATTGCTGTTGGATGTAGTTTATCGCCTTACCTAGGACGCTGGTGTAGATTATCGGCATGCTGAGGGCGCGAAAAAGAAGAGATGACGCACACACACACACACACACACACACACACACACACACACACACACACACACACACACACACACACACACATATATACATATATATGTATTTATGTATGTATATGTATGTATTAGAATGTGCTTTTTCCTGGCACAGATAAGGTTTTGATTTCCCAGAGACTTATTAATTACATATTCCAACCACGCCCCTATCTATTTGCACATCAGTCTAAATAATGATTTTACATTCTTCTTGCGTCGGTAGTTCCACTATAATGTCATTATTCGGGCTTGAAATTCTACCCGTTCCTGTTTTTCCCCGGCCTACGTCGAACGTTCAATCGATGCATTTCTTTAACGCTCCAGTTCACTGTAAGACATTGCCGACGGGGGCGGCAGGGTCATTGGCCTTAACGCCGGTCGAAATTAGTACCGTAACTAATCAATAAGCCGCGATAAATCAAGTGATTTCAGAGCGAAGTAATATCGTTTCTCAAGGCACAAGCGGCACACAACTGAAACCAGTTCGTTCGCTTTATTCTTCTTCTCTGTGCCGTGTCCATTCAAGACGTGGGCAATCATGGCTCTCCATAATTTCCTGTTCTTTGTAGCACTTACTAAATTGTGTATGTTCGTTATCTCTCCTGTTCTGCTAACTATTTACACGAGCTCGTTAAGTCGGTTATATACGGCTCTCCTCTGTCCTTCTTGTCTAGAATATATCTCGTGATTGTCAATTTCTCTAACTCCTCATTCCTCTTTATATGCCTCAGTAATTTTCAGTCTTTCTCTGATCCTAAGTATGTGCCCTTCTAAAAGAATCAGCGAAAATTAAACGAAAAAACCATTTATATTAAGCCTAAGCAGCCTTCCCTCTGTAAGAAGAAAATTTCTGCTGGGTCTAAACCTATTCTGTAATTTATTCTACTGATTTTCTGGCTGTATTTTTTTTCTCTCCATTTTTAATCGTTGTGCCAATATTTATGTTTTGTCCTCGATTTACATTGATGACTGAGGATCGATAACCGTTTCGCCCCTTTTTGCTGTTTCTTTCTTTGTCGTTATATTTTTTTGATTCACTACGGTGAGTAAATATTTTTTATCCTCCCTCTTCCTCCCACTTTTTTTATATAGTTTTATATATGTTTATATGATATAACGATATATAATTTTGTATAAGTTTATATATAAACAAACAGTATTTAGAAAAAACATGAAAGGCATGAACCCACCTCTTTTATTGTATACTTGCTATATATCTTATGTATATATAAATAAAAAGAAATATATATATATATATAAAGAAATAAATTTTTAAATATACAAGAAAAATGTGCCGAAAAACGTTTTGCCGTTAATATAAAAAACCCAGACGACATGCATTTAACGGATGTCAGAATTCGTTGAAAAATACACCCCTACCCTCCTACGTAACCTCTTTTTCGAACGTAACTCATAATTGATACAACAATAGTTAATAAAAATGAACACGCTACCGCCCCGGTCTGAATTATTGGATTTCTCTGTATCCTTGGAAACAGGAAATTATGAATTTATCTGTGTGTTTAAAACTCAGTACATTTAAAAATAAGTTACTCCAAAATTCGCTTGAAGATGAAACAGAACTAATGCTTTTAATTTAATTATATAATTAAATTTGAAGTTTTTAGCTTCAGTTTTTGAAACATGGTTATTACTGTGTAGCGAACAAGGCTATGGCGAAGGGCAGAGTCTCATCCGGGGAGGTAGACAGATACCCGATCTCGCGTATGTGGATTTCACGGGTAATTTTTGCCCGGGCGCACGGGCTTGGATTTTCCCACATTAAATTTGGTTTTGTGCCGCATCTTAACTCGCGGGGAGGCAGGTAAATATCGTAATATACTAAGTAGTCCACCACTAGCAGTGGTTTACCTACTTCACGCCGCTGGCGAGTATAGTATTTTGTTGATGTTATAAAGATTACTATTTCATTTCCAACATCCGTTTTGATTATTCCTCATTCAGTAACCCTTTCTCGGTTACAACACTTATATTCATCGAAGTAAATTTTTTGCTAACAATGGATTTTTAAGGTTTTTTCCTAATTATTCTTATAGTCTGTTCTGTATCATACATTGAGCCCTCATATAGGCTAAAAAGTCTTCCTTGGAATAATCCTTAATAATTATAATTTGATATTGTCTATCCTTTTCTCCCTTACTCTCCCTCTACTCTTATTTTTCCTCGTTTCATTTTCTTCCTTACTCTCCCTCTGCTATGGTCACCTCGACGTGGTGTAATGGTTCGAAAACTTGTCTTGCTAGATCAATTACGACTGAGTAGTGAGTTCGATCCTCACTGGGTGCCCCATACTTTCGGCCTTGTGCCACATCTAAGCTCGGCTTAGGAAATCATTGGGCTCCTCGAGGTGGTGTAATGGTTAGCAAGTTTGACTCGCTAGAACAATTACGACTGAGTAGTGAGATCGATCCTCACTGGGTGCCCCCTACTTTCGGCCTTATGCCACATCTGAGCTACGCTTGGAAAATCTCTATTCTCCCTCTGCTCTTATTTTTCCTCGCTCTTTTTTCTTGCTTTCTCTCCCTTTCTTCTTTCTTCCCTTTTGTCGCTATCTAGTCTTCTTTAATTTCACTTTCTTTCTAATTTCCCCCTTTCTCCTCTCATTGTCCGTATCTCTCTCTCTCTCTCTCTCTGCTTCCTCACTTTATTCTTCTTTCAACTTTCTATTCCTTTCTCTCCGGCTCACCCTTCTTTCCCTTTTCCTCTTTTTTCGTTCCTTTTTTCTCTCTCTTTCTCACTATATCCTCCTTTAGATTATCTTTCTCTTTCTCCTCCTCCCTTTTTCTATCGCTCTCTTCTTTCTCCCTGTATTCTTCTTTCAACTTTCTCTTCCTTTCTCTCCCGCTCTTCGTTCTTTCTCTATTTCTCTTTTTCTTTCCTTTTCTCTCTCTCTCTTTCTCAATCTGTCCTTCTTTCAACTTTCTCTCTCTCTTTCTCTCCCTCTCTTTTTCTATCACTCTCTTCTTTCTCCCTGTATTCTTCTTTTAAATTTCTGTGTCATTACTCATCACATCTTTCTTTCTTTCTTTCTTTATTTCTTTATTTCTTTCTTTCTCATTCGACCATTTTGGCTAAGAGCATCTTGAAAACGGGCACTGTTCCAGGTCAGGCGAGTTCTGGCCCAGGCTGGTCAAAGGTCAACTGTTCGGCCAATGTACTTGATATCAAATGGATTTCAGCGCTTTCTTCCCTCTTGAATTCGACTTCATTTCATTGGCTGGACAACGGGTCGGACAGACAACTGAACAGCGTGACGAATAATATAAGAAGTGCAACAGAAGCCGACAGCGAGAAGAATGAAGATCTTGCGGGGA
>OZ038511.1:15513885-15556385 GCA_964036315.1 Acanthosepion esculentum | reverse complement strand
TAAAAATACAATTGTGGCACGAGGCCGAAAAAGGGGAGCGATTGAGGCTGGGAATCACTTACTATCTTATACCTAGCTAATCCGACTTACGACCCATTCACTCATTACAATAAAAACTCGTCCGTCACCAATCAATTCTCCATACACCATAATACCTTATCCTCTCAAGGGGAACCTATAAAACGCACCCCGTGACATAAAAATTTTATGATAATATTATATATTATAGAATATATTCTATCAGTTCTAAAGAATCGGATCAGATCCTGATGAGAAAGACGGTTGCTTCGCAAGGCTTCCTCCTGTCACGTCGTCCAAATCACCATTCGGGCCGTGGCCAGCAGAGTCAGAAACACCATTCGTTTCACCCCAGAATACGGGGGCGACGCATTGTCACACACGTATGCGTGATCGATGACCACGAGCTTTTCGGGAGCGAGACGAGCCGTCAACTCGCCAACATGGTCCGATAAGGCGTGGACCCGAGGACAATGGTAGAAGGCGTGCGAAGCTGTTTCTTCTAAACCAAGGTCACATCGCTTACAGTATAGCAAATCCACCAAGCCCCATATGAAGGCCTTGTCTTTGAGAGGCAGCCTATTCCGAGCCAGTCGCCAGGTAAGCGAAAACTCGGGTTACTGAGATAATCGGCCCCTGCCGCACAAGACTAGAAAGAGCGCAACTCCTCCTCCGACAAGTCGAGCCGCTCACGTAGAGGGACCTTCGCGACCCCCTTCACTAAATAAAATGAAAGGTTACTGGACCGAGGATTGATTGTCAAGGCATATTGGCATTCGCGAAGGAAATCCGATTGATCCCGGTGTTTACGACGGCGCTCAGCCCGCGACATGGGGGAGGCCTGATAGTAAGGAAAGGGAAGGCGTCCCGTAAAATTCACGCCATCATCAAATCTCCTGTCAACGAGCAGCGTAGGAGAGCCAGCCTTGAGGCGAGCTTGTGACTCACTAAGTGTGGCATTACCAGCCAACCATGTCACGGACGTTATGCACAGACAACTCTATCGATCTGATGCTTGCGTCCCCTCTATGAAATGGCGGATAGCAAGAGCTCGAGCGGCTTCTTATGATCTTTACAGAGAGGAAGTACAGACAAGCGATAAAGGACAATCGGGAAAACGTAAGTGGCACAAACATCCGCCCTGCTCTTTACGGACAACCTCTGTCGACGCGAAGTCTGACCGCCTGCTTGTCCTGCTTTCCGGGCCTGCGATGTACCTCCTTTGGTTTCGCCTGCACCCCTTTTGGCAGCTCCTGCGGTGCCTGTTGCTAATCTGGAGACTGCCGTTTTTTGATTTTCCTTCCTTTCACCACTGTTCACTCCCCGTCAGACGCTTTCTCCGATGCTGCTTCATGTCACTACTGTTGCCACAGTTACTCATGCCACAGTTGTTGTTGCTGTTGTTGTTGTCGCTGCTGTCGTTGTGTTTGGGTGGGGTGGAGGTTGCGAATTCTTACCTGGGCACACCTTGGACATGTGCCCAGACACTCCGCAAGTCCAACATTACGGCCTACGTCCCTCCATCACCACCAGCATCTACCTGTCCCGGCATAACAAGATATTTGGAATTTTCTCAAAAGCTTGACTGGTAAATGTCACATGCAAAACAATATCGCCGGTCGAGATATGTCCGTTTTGCTACCTCCTCCACTGCCCTATATTTAGCGAAAAGGGCCCCTATTCGATCTGGGTTACGAATGTTAACTAGCATGTTAGCATGCAAAAAAATCGATAGCTGCTTTCGTCACAAGTGGAAAAATTTAAATCTGCATGGAACTTTACTCCAATTGGGTCATTCGCTTGAAAGAAAAACACCATATTGATACATGTTTAAATCCAATCTAAGCTTTCGGCTTACATAAGCCATTATCAAAGATCAGTTGGCAAATGTTTTCCGTGAACTGCAAAAATCGTATTACCCTTTGTATTGCTAATGATGGAGGACATGTGGAAACTTAAATAAAATTTCAATAAAACATTAAAAAAATATAGATTTACTTCTTTCTAATCCTTTTTACAAATCATTTCTATCCCAAATACAAATAAAGTTATAAATTTTTAAAGTGCCCACGAACTTTATAGACACCCTATATATATATATATATATATATATATATATATATATATATATATATCAGGCAGGATGTGTGTGTATGTGTAACGAATGCACGGCCGCAATTTTCGACGGATTTGCACACCAAAATTTACATGCACATGCTCCAAGTTAGCAGAAAGGCCAAGACCGACTTTGCGTTTCCCAACTCCCATCGATAGTGGAAATAATCGATTTTTTCATGCTTCTACGACAGTTTTAATGTAGTTTGCGCCCATTTTCTACTGGCCAGAGTGAGAGCCTATAGCTGGCTGCCACGAATAGGCAGGAAGATTCTATTGGCCAGCGTGAGAGCCAGCAGCTGACTGACACGAATGTTAACTAGCATCCTAGCATGCAAAAAAAAAATCGATAGCTGCATTCGTCACAAGTGGGAAAAATTTAAATTTGCATGGCAGTTTACTCCAATTGGCTCATTCGCTTGCTTAAATTCAACGTTGATTCTGATTCCGCAGAACTGGGTTGGGTGTGAAAAAGGATTTGTTGTTAACATTCTTTTTTCATTCGGTTTTTCCAGTTACGAGTCCTTTTTTAACTCTGATCGTTTTGTGTTCATTTTGTTTAGTTCTTTTTTCGTAACAGATTTAATGTTTAGTATAGAGCTTAGAAAAAATTTGCAGTGTGAGATAGGCAAGAAGTAAGGCATGTAGCAACATCAGCACGGCAAAGGACACTCCTTTAAAGGCAAGGAAGGGCAAAAATATTTGAAGTCAAGTGATAGCGATTGCTGTATGAGTCGTACGATTTTTGAATCAAGCACGGGCAACGCCGGTTCCATGCTGCTAGTATATATATATATATATATATATATATATATATATATATATATATATATATATAGCAGAGGTAATAAATCCGTTGGAATACCAATGTATTTATTATAACAGACCCAATAACTAGTATTACAGAACAGAATCCAAAATTATCTCATATGGTGGGGGTAGATCTTTTTCAACCGCCCACAAAACGACGTCAGTCTTATTCAATCCCGGTGTATAGACTAGGTTCATGTCGGAATTAAATATATATATATATATATATATATATATATATATATATATATATATATATATATAAACTGATTCACAAAAAGAGCTCAATGTATTTATTATAACAGACCCAATAAATAGTATTATACAACACAATCCAAAATTACCTCATATAATAATATGAGGTAATTTTGTATTTTGTTGTACAATACTATATATATTTGAAACAATTGGCCTCATAGTCTCTAATAACCCTACAACCACGCTAAACCCTCTACAAAAAACAATGTAATGTATCAATTAATTTGCTCGTTCAGAGATTGTATCTCTGATGCTCATAATAAACCCGCTATATATATATTGGTTTTACTACAACCACGCTCTCCCGTAGACTTACCTGTCACATTTGTGATCTTAGTTCTATTAAACAACATTTCTTAGAAAAATATAGCCATGTACATAACATTAGACAGATATTAGTTGATAACACAACAATACTCACACATACACACAGCAAAAATACCTTCAGATATTTTAGGACCTCTACATTAAAACAAAGCAACCCACACTCAACAAAATTACATTTCAAAATAGTCACAACACATTACATTGCATCTAGACATTCGTTCTGTTGTAATACTTCGGTCTATCGCGCAGTATGACGTCATAGAACCGCATCTTGAACTTACGATCTGCGTCTGTTATTCCACGACCGTTATCGTCGTATAGAACTCTTCTATGTGAAAATGACAAATTATCAGCTTTGACGGTGGATATCTTTGTTTCATGCCTGCATAACCACTCTCCGAGGATGGTTCATGTGAGCCGAAAGCTTAGGACCAAATTAATTAAAAAAATATCCAAATGTTGAACATTTTTTCAACCGACATTAAAGCAAACATTCGAACATTACAACGGCTCATGATCAGATATATTTATAATATATGCTTATATATATATATATATATATATATATATATATATATATATATATATATATATATATATATATATATATATATATATGTATATATATATATATATATAATTACGCATTCACAGCTGCAATTATAATTTTAGCTAATGTAATATCTTTCTATTCGTGAAAATATATTGTGGCTATTTTTTTGAATAAAACATTTCTCTGTTATTGTATTGGTGTGTTTCACCTACAATTTACAACATATGTTTATGCAAGAAATTTATTAGAATTTTCATTTCAATGAATAATTACATTCTTCAGTTCAAGTTTGGATTTAATGTCTATTGTAACGGAGATTGCCTCTTATGTTAGTTTTTTAGCAGTACTACAATATTTTGAAAAATTACAGCACTACAAATGTTTCAAACAGTACAAGGAAGATAATTCGGGTGTGGAAAACGGTTGCAGACATTAAAGTTAAAGCACTTTGTTGTTTTGACATAGATAGATAAATATATAGATAGATAGATATGAACAGACTGAGATAGATAGAGAGATAGATAGATAGATATGAACAGACTGAGATAGATAGATAGATATGAACAGACTCTGATAGATAGATAGATATGAACAGACTGAGATAGATAGATAGATATGAACAGACTCTGATAGATAGATAGATATGAACAGACTGAGATAGATAGATAGATATGAACAGACTGAGATAGATAGATAGATAGATAGATAGATATGAACAGAATCAGATAGATAGATAGACAGACAGACAGATAGATAGATAGATAGATAGATAGATATGAACAGACTCATATAGATTATATAGATGGACAGACAGACATTAAAGATAAAAGCACTTTGTTATTTTGACATAGATAGATAAATAGATAGATAGATAGATATGAACAGACTGATATATATATATATATATATATATATATATATATATATATATATATATGAACAGACTGAGATAGATAGATAGATAGATATGAACAGACTCTGATAGATAGATAGATATGAACAGACTGAGATAGATAGATAGATAGATAGATATGAACAGAATCAGATAGATAGATAGATAGACAGACAGATAGATAGATAGATAGATAGATAGATATGAACAGACTCAGATAGACAGATAGATGGACAGACAGATAGATATGAACAGACTCAGATAGATAGATAGATAGATAGATAGATAGGGTGGATTTCTTTCCGATTCGTGCTGTTCCCGAACTGCCATAGAATTAAGATTTTAGCAGTTGCGATAAAAGTAACTGAAATGCTAGTAAGAATTGAAATTTACGTAAATTTTCAGCGATGAAATTCAAAGATTTTAGACTATTTATTACTAGGCGTAAACTATTTCCTACCCTTCCTAAGAACAAGAGAAATCTAATGAAATACTAGTCGAAATAGGTATAATAATAATAAACAATGCTTTATTTAAACGCTACAGACAGCTTAAGATGATTTTAAAAAGGTGTAAATCAACGAAAAAATACATGAAAGAAATCCAAGCAAAATTTAATAAAAACAGATCTTCAAGTATGAAAATTCATCCCACGTAGAACTTTAAAGGTAAGGTGTAAAAGTAAGAAAATACGATGAAAGATATACCTGTTAAAACTAATAACTGACAATACTTCATTTAAGCAATTCAGACAATTTTAGGCGCTTAATAAAAGGTGAAAAAGCAAGAGACAATATAATGCAAAAGATAGCAAAGTATTATTAACAAGTGACAATAATTAATGAAAGAAATTCAGGCCACATAAGACTATTGCCGCAAGTTAAAGAAATAAGATGAAGCTAATACAGTAGAATCCGTCATATCCGGAATCCGTCATATCCGGAATCCCTCAAATCCGGAATCATGCATATTCGGAGTACCTCATATCTGGAATCCCTCATATCCGGAATCCTGCATATTCGGAATCCCTCATATCCGGAATCCCTCATATCCGGAGTGCCTCATATCCGGAATCCTGCATTTCGGAGTGCCTCATATCCGGAATCCTGCATATTCGGAGTGCCTCATATCCGGAATCCTGCATATTCGCAGTGCCTCATATCCGGAATCCCTCATATCCGGAATCCTGCATATTCGGAGTGCCTCATATCTGGAATCCTGCATATTCGGAGTGCCTCATATCTGGAATCCCTCATATCCGGAATCCTGCATGTTCGGAGTGCCTCATATCCGGAATCCTGCATATTCGGAATCCCTCATATCCGTAATCCTGCATATTCGGAGTGCCTCATATCCGGAATCCTGCATATTCGTAGTGCCTCATATCCGGAATCCCTCATATCCGGAATCCCTCAAATCCGGAATCCTGCATATTCGGAGTGCCTCATATCCGGAATCCCTCAAATCCGGAATCCTGCATATTCGGAGTGCCTCATATCCGGAATCCTGCATATTCGGAGTGCCTCATATCCGGAATCCTGCATATTCGCAGTGCCTCATATCCGGAATCCTGCATATTCGGAGTGCCTCATACCCGGAATCCTGCATATTCGGAGTGCCTCATACCCGGAATCCCTCATATCCGGAATCCTGCATATCCGGAGTGCCTCATATACGGAATCCCTCAAATCCGGAATCCTGCATATCCGGATATGATTTTGATGTGTATATTTGAACTATTTGGGTGATATGTAAACCATTTGAAATTTCTGGTTTTCATAAAATTTACTTTGGATAATTGCTTATTCTTATTTCAACTTAATGGCTTGTATTGGTGCAAAAGGCGAAGGGAATAAAAGGAAAAGAACAACTTTGGAATTATCGCAAAGAGTGAAAATTTTAGACAGACTCGACGCTGGTGAAAGTTTATTGCAACTAATGGTTGAGTTCAAAATAGGAAAGTCAACATTGTACGATATAAAATCTTCGAAATGAACTATTCTCCAGCGTTCACACTGTTACATTGAACAAGAAAAAAAAAACATGATTGTGATGAAACCTGGATTGAAAATGAAAAAGCTATTGAAAAGGTTGTCAGTTTTATGGAAGGAAAGCCAGCATTCAGCTATGATGATTGCAATAACGTACACAGAGTTAAAAAGTGTTTTTCGTTTAAAAAATTTCACGTGCAAAAGCAAAACAAAATGCAGAAAAGTTGTGAATGACATTAGAAGAAAAAGAATCATCATGCAACAGCGATTAAAAAATCCTCGTTACATTATTTGTTTTGCATACGTGGCTGACTTAATTTAATGAATTTTCATTAACATTACATAATTTATTTCTTGTTCCTTAAAATCAATTGCGTTATATTTCACTCACCATTAGCTTATTTTGTTTATTATAAAGCATTGAAAATAAATGTTAAAACCGGATTTCAGTTCTTTTAATTTAATCTAAATATTACCCCTCATATCCGGACTTTGTAACCAATTCCTCATATCCGGAAGGCCATTTTTGTCCGGTTGTCAGAGATTCTACTGTATTAGATAAAAATTAGTAATTGACAATTCAGGTAAATAAAAATGAAAGATACGAATAAATAAATAATAATGATGACAATGATTCAGCTAAAAAATGTGTGTTAGTGTTTGGCACGTGGAACTAGAACAGTCAACTCCATGAGCGAAATAAAGGTTTAAGTTCGACATTCCAACAACCTGAAGAAGGCCGGAGCGTACAATGGCCGAAACGTTGTAACAAATATGGCGACAAAGATGAGCATAAGTGTTAGTGTTTTATTTATATTGTTCAGATTATTTATTCTAATCTTTTTTGTCATATTGACGACATTTCGAGCGTTGTACACCCCGGCCTTCTTCAGGTGATATACGCTGGAATTTCCAACCGAGCCCTTAATTTCGTTTACTGGTGTAGATTGTTCTAATTCCGTGTTCATGCCTTTTCTGGATATGTAAGTTTCAGTTAATTCTCTTTAGGAACTCTACTCCCTAAGTTTTGTATTCATCTCTGCTGTGGTTAGGTATTGAACTCAAGTCACTGGATTACTTCAACGAAAGATTTTATCCACTGGGTCTTTGAAAATAGCAATAAAGACGAGGACAACAGTCCGCAAAATGTAAATAGTGTAAATTGTTACAATAGTTCATCTCAAGAATATAAACAGATCCTGAAGAAGGCCGAAGCGTACATATAATATTCCTATTTCATGTCAGCGGAAAATGTTAGCCCGAGAGGTTATAGAGAGTTACTCAAATTTTCTCTAAGACGATAAAAAGAAAGCGGTTTCGTTTTGGAGGCGTTAAGATAAATAAGCCATTTTTTGCCCCAGTTAACAACAGATTGTAGCTAATTTTTAGACCAGTTGCCAACTTGACCGATCAGAATTAACATTAAGACAAGAATAGTCTGATAAAATGCCCTGAGTTATTCTCCTGGGGGTTAGCATAAGCCATGTTGATAGAAGAGATAAAGGCTCTTTACGATAAATGAAAGAGTCGTTTCGTTTTCGAGGCGTTAAATTTAGTAATAGCGATTTAATAAGTAATTATATAGACTGCTAATTTTCAAGTGTCTGATTGTAATTATCTCGAAGCTGCAGTTACAACCAATGTTTTCCTATCTCTGGGTCTATTTGCATCAAACGTATGTTTGTACTGACAAACATGGTTACGCCGGGATAGATCTTGTTAGGAAATGAAAAAAAATGCTAAATTACTAAGAAAAACAGAAAGAGAAAGGTAAATACATTGGTTCCTTTGCATAACTTTCCATTTGGCATTCCTACAGAGAATTTCGAAGTGACGAGAAAATGGTTATTATGGTTTTGTACCAATGCCAGCGACTTACAAGCAAGTAAAGGTTGTGTGCTTAATAAGTGTGTCAGAGCAGATTGACTACATTATTGTGCTGGGCAAACGTTTGTAATCGTACACGCGTGAGAATTTGCAATACTTCGCTTCGAAGAGACACCAGTTCAATTTATCCAACAAAATCGTTGCAAAACGTGACAAAGTACTTTCTTTCAAATCAAGTGTAATATAAAATTCGGCATCAAACGACGGTATTTCATAGCTTCAATCATAGTACTAACTTGTCTAAGGTAGTAAATTTGGGTTGATGAGGTGGATCTGCTTCTTTTCTTTGATAATAAACCTTCAATTTTGACTAAAAATAAACTTAGTACTTATAAAGATTGATTTTTTAAATATAAACAATACTTTCAGTGCAAGCATATACCAGGTGCCGACTGTCAATGTTGACAATGGCAGTACCAGCTATTTAAAAAAAATATTGCTAGTAATATTTCATGACTAATTTAAAAAGGGGTATTAAAATTTACATAATGTTCTTACTTAATTCTTCCTTCCTTAGATTTTTGTTTGTGAGTTTATGAGTGCGCGTGTATGTCAGTTTGTACGTGTGAGCGTATATATGTTTTGAGTGTGTTTGAATGTATGTGTGTGTTTGTGAGTATATGAATGTGTGTGTGTCTTTGAATGTGAATGTGCGTGTAAGTGCGAGTGTATGAGTGTGCGTGTATGTGAGGTTGTACACCCTTGTGCAAATTAACAGTTTTAGTTACCGTTCTATTCTTTTCCTCTGATTAGGACATTTGCAGTGGTGTGCAGTAATATGGGGTATTTGATGAAATTTGTTTGTCCTTGAAAAAATATTGCGTCATCCGTGATTGCATCAGATTTTTAACACGCCCAGACATTATTGTTTCGACTGTCGATTAGTTGTCCTACGCCCATTGTCTGCGATGGATGTTACTCCAAGAAAGTGTACTAAAATTGTAACGCTGTAACGTATTTGATGAAATATGTTTGTCCTTGAAAAAATACTGCGTCATCCGTGATTACATCAAATTTTTAACATGCCCAGACACTATTATTTCGACTGTCGATTAGTTGTCCTACGCCCATTGTTTGCGATGGATGTTACTCCAAGAAAGTGTACGAAAATTGTAACGCTGCAAAAACTACTGGCAAGCCTTACCAGTGAGCAAATCAAACTCCTATAGAGTGACTCGGCAAACCCTCCCGATTTTAATCCAATTGAGAATCTCTGGTCAATCTTCAAGGAAAGACATACGAAATACTAACATGTGCACTGGGTCATGTTTAATCGGAAAAATACGAAAAGTAAATAATAACGGAATTATTTGTTTTGTTTCCATTAATTTAGAAAAGAGTGTATGTTTGTCTATTTGAGTGTGTGTGTGTCTTTGAATGTATGTTCCTGTGTGAGAAAGTATATGTCTGAGTGTGCGTTAATGTATATGTTTGAATGTCTGTAAGTGAGTGTGTAGGTGTTTGTGAGTGTGTGTACGTGTGTGTGAGTTTTTGTTTGGGTGAGTGTATATGTATTGTGAATGTGTATGTGCATGTGTTCGTTGGTTGGTTGATTTTGTTTAGCGGCACATCAACACATCTATGGGTTATTTAATACGTAAATCTAAATATTTATGCGTTCAACAAAATATACTTTGAACAAATTTGTATTCCTTCAACCACAGATAAAATGTATCATTGGTCAGTTTGCTATAAAATCTGTTGTTGGTAATTGTACTATGAAGATGTATTGTTGGTCATTTTTTCGTATAAAATGTATTGCTGGTATTTTTACAATAAAATTCAGTTTTATACTTTCATGGTGTTTTTTTTTCTCCGGGGGTTCACTATTTGCCCATAGCTGGGGCCCTAACAGGTACTACCACCCCAGGTCAGAGGGAACCTGAGAACAATAACACTTAAGCTTCTCCAAGCTTCCAGTCTCCCGATTAGAGGTCTTGCTGCAGGATGTAGTTTATCGAATGTGCATGTGTGGGTGTCTGTGTATTAGAATGTGTGTGTATGTTAGTGTGTATTTGTATGTGGGGGTGTCTATTAAAAGCATTGTATATGAAGAATATCGCGTAGAAAATATAACTTGTAGATTAAATAAAGGGTTCAGTTCGAATTTGTCCTGAAGGTTACCCGAATTGAGAATCAGCTTATGTAGGCCAGGCGGCACAGAGGGTTAAAACGTCGTGATTATAACACCAAAGATGAGGACATTAGTCCAAATGTAAATAATGATAAGTCCTCATCCCAGAAATTTAGACAGAAGTCAATCTGGGGACGAAAACGACAAAGATGAGGATATTAGTCTGAATATAAATAATGATAAATTCTCATCCTAGAAATTTAGGCAGAAGGCAATCAGGTGATAATAACAACAAAGATGAGGACATTAGCCTGATTGTAAATAATGAGAACTCCTCATCCCGAACATTGAAACAGAATTCAAAAATGAATAATGGTACATTTACATTTTCCCAAAGGTGGTTAGAATTACAAGACTCAATATATATTTGCGCACGTTCCCAAAATATATATGACCAGGTTTGTAAAATATATAGCTAACTGAAAAGCAATGCTGATCTGATTAACATGTTCCTTGCAACCCGTGCAATATAGTCAATTCCACTGTCAGAAACTCGTGTAACAGAGGTGTTCCATATCTTTTTCTAGATATAAATATTCGCTCATCCCTTCTTTAGCCGGGAAGGAAATTCACAACCCATGAATATTCACTCTGTCCTGATTTATATATCTTTCATGAAGCTAATATATACAATATCTTTCAAGTTTCTTAAAGCGATGTTCCATATTTATGATTTGGACTTGGTAGCTACGATCAGCTATACCAGAGCTTTAGACTCCACTTTTAAATGGGTTTTGCATGTTCCTTGAATATGATTTTTCATTTGCAGGTGCTATAAATGCAACCTTTTGTCATCTACTACTTACATGACTGGAATAATCCAGTAAGGATATCACGATAATTTCTTTTTCTATTAAAATCTCGCAATCCCTGGTTTTATTAAGTCAGTTTTTTTTATATACGCCCTTGTGCAAATTAATTGAAACGACCGCTTTAGTTTCCTTTCTTTCACCATTCAGTCAGATTTAGACCCACTGGAGTGACAGGGTATAATCGATTTTATTTTTTTCCTTAAATTAAGTCATTTCTGTAATGTGTAGTAATATGAATATATTTTCGGGGTCTATGATGAAATTAGTTTGGCCCTGAAAAAATATTGCGTCATCCGTGATTGCATCAGATTTTTAACACGCCCATACACTATTGTTTCGACTGTCGATTAGTTGTCCTACGCCTATTGTCTGCGATGGATGTTACTCCAAGTAAGCTTACGAAAATTGTAATGCTGCACGAACGCAATGGCAAGCATTACCAGTGAGCAAATCAAAATTCTATCGACTGGCTCGAAAACTTTCCTGTTTTAAATTCAATCGAGAATCTGTGATCAATGTGCAAGAAAAGACTTCGTGGAATGGACATACGAAGTACTAACATATGCACTGGGTCATGTTTCATTGCAAAAATACGAAAAAAGTAAATAATAACGGAATTATTCGTTTTAATTAATTTGCTCAAGAGTGTATGTTTGAGTGCATATTGGTGTGTTTGAGTATGTGTGTGATTGAATGTATATGCTTGTGTGAGAAGGTATATGTGTGAGTGTGCGTGAATGTATGTGTGTGTTTGAATATCTGTAAGTGAATATGTGTGTGTCTGTGAGTTTGATCGTGTGTCTATGAGTGTGGGTGAGTGTGTGTGTGAGTGTAATTAATAACGGAATTATTCGTTTTTGTTTCAATTAATTTACACAATGGTGTACATTCCGTCTGAAATTATTATGCAAATCACGCAAACCTCAGTAACTGGAATTTCCTTTGAAACATTTTTGTCAAATTTAAAACGACTAATTTAGATGTCAAAACAAAGCTTGATTTAATTTTTAGGTAGTTTCAACATGTTGTTATAGTTGTTGGATTTATTATAAAAACTGTAATCTGAAGTTATTATGCAGATTAAACTAATATTAGTCTGAACCTCTGAAATCTAACATGACATTTTGTTTTTTCCATAATATATGCAGGAACATAGATAATGGAAAGGCTCTGACAAATGCTGAAAAACAGATAACAACAAAATTATTGAGTGAGAGAATGTCCATATGGATGATATCAAAGAAGCTTTGCAGAGAACATCGATCGTAAAAAGGGCTGTTGAAAATATAAGTTAATAACTAGAATCAAATGAAAAGCCTTTAAGAACTTGTCTCGTTGGGGTTGGTTGCGTAAACTAAGGCAAGTTATAGTGGAAAGCCTCACTTCTCATCGGTGCTCAGATCTTTGAACAGGCTGAAACTGGGGGAATCAAGAAGTATAAAAGTTGTAGAACACTTCAAAAATTGGAATCTGTGAAGAAATCTCACACGAAAATTGCTATCAGCAAAGCAAATATTTGAAATCGTCAAAATTGGTCCAAGAAACGCATGTCAACTGACTTTTCTAAAGTAATTTTCATTACCGAATCTCGATTGACACTCGATGGACCTGACGCAAAGGCCGAAGGATGGATTTTATTTGATGCACATATGTTTGTGGCTAAAAGAATGCAGCGAGGAGGCGGTAATGTAATGATATGAGCTGGAATTATCGGCTAAACTATTATTGAGCCATTCACAGTTGATGAATGAGTTAAACCGAACAGTGCAAACTCTTACAATTTCATGGACAAGAATTTCATTGAAAGGTACAGTCCCAGCCTCACAGTTTCGACCTGAAGTGTGAATTTATTCACGAAGTACGGTGGAGTAATGTATAGCGGCTCGGAGTGAGGAATCGGAGAGCCGAGTTCGAATTCTAGTCGAATCCATTACATTCACTTGAGAAAGGTATAAATCCTCGTCTCCCCCCAGCTATGGGTAAATAGCAGGATAGACCCAGTTCTATAGCCTTGGATAGGAAATGGTCTACCGCAGAAAGAAATGGCTACCTACTGCGGGAAACAAAATCTGCCTCGTCAGTCATATATAGAAAGAAACATGATCGCCTACGCGTGTATCACGCATGTAACATAACTGACTTACTGGAGGTTACCCCTGAGGTTTGAAGCGTAAAAGATTTACAAGATAATGGAATAGCCACATCTGAATCCCGATCTGAATCCAATCGAAAATCTATGGTCATTTGTGAAGATGAGAGTGGCAAACAATATGACATCAAAGCAGACCTATGGGAAGCAACTAAAACCAACATGTCAGAAACTGAACCTGCTGAAGTAAAAGAAAAATTAACAAAATCAATGGATAATCAAATAATAAAAATGGATAATCAAATAATAAAAAATCTGCCTCGTCAGTTATGTATCGAAAGATACATGATCGCCTACGCGTGTATCACGCATGGCACATAACTGACTTACTGAAGGTTACCCCTGAGGTTTTAAGAGTAAACGATTTACAAAAGAGTAGATAATGGAATAGCACCGTCAAGTCCCGGTTTGAATCCAATCGAAAATCTATGGACATTTGTGAAATGAGAGTGGCAAACAATCAATGTCTTAACAAAATCAATTGATAATAGATTGCTGGCTGTTATTGAAATGCTATGTTAAGATGTAAATGCTTTAACGACTTATTATTTGTTCTATTGTAGGTGGTGATCAATTGGTGATGATTTTATTCCCTTTTTATTGAAGTAAAAATTGATTTTCTAATTTTCATAAAAATCTCAGGCTGCAGTTTTATAATAAATACTCTAACTCTAATAAAACACATCGACCTTACCTAAATATTTAACTTAATATTTGTATGAATTAATCGTTTAAAATTTGAAAAAGAAAAGATTTTCAAAGCAATTTCGAGCTATTGAGGTTTATGTGATTTGCATAATCAGACGAAGGGCAGATAAGAAAACAGTGTTAATGAAATCAAAAGATTTGCAGGGATTACATGATTTTGATGGTAAAGGAGAGAAAAACATTATGGCGATATCTTTACTGAATTATTCCTTTATCTAAAGTTGGTGACGATTTTTAACACTTCTGGCAAATGTGAGTAAAACATGATATTCAAGGAACATACAAAAACCCATATAAAAAAGCTGGTTAGAAAGTTCTCGTATAGCTGATCATATCTATGAGAAGTCCCAAATAATAAATATGGAACATCGCTTTAAGAAACTTGAAAGATATTTTATACATTAGCCACATAAAAATATATAAAAATCAGGACAGTGTGACTAGTAATGTGATGTGAATTACTTTTTCTTGCTAAGAAATGAATTAACTAATATTTCTATGTATAAAACTATGTGGAGCACTTCTTTTACACGAGTTCCTGACAGTGGAATCGACTGTATATAAGACATGCTGTATTTAGGTGATCTTCTGGGGGATTTATCCCCGATTTCCTCATTTCAGAAGGAATAAAGGGCAAAGAGCTGTTTATTTGTAGAATATTAGGTTTCTTTGTTTCTTTGTTTTGTTGTATGGCATATCAACCTCAATGGGTTATTTAATACCGACAAGATTTTTTATTACTGGTAATATTTTTTATCTACCTATCTCTCTATCTCGGTCCCTTCATATCTATCTATCTATCTATCTATCTATCTATCTATCTATCTATCTATCTATCTATCTATCTATCTATCTCAGTATATATTGGTTTGGTTTAGTTTGTTTTACGGCATAACAACTTCAATGGGTTATTTAATGCCGAAAAGATTTTTTATTGTTGGTAATATTTTTTTCCAAAAATGTATTGTAGGCAATAATTTTTTCCTTCAAAAAATTTATTGCTGGTATTAAAAATTATTTTTACACATTCATAGCGTTTCGACGCCAGTATGGGTATTAACTATTTGCCCATAGTTGGGACCCTAACAGGTGCTACCACCCTGGCTCGGGGTGAACCTGGGAACACAATTAATTAAGAGGTGGTTCGACGCTCTTTAAAACCTCCTGATCAGAGGCCTTGCTGCTCGGCGTAGTCTGTCGTCTTACCCAGGACGCGAATGTAGTTTATCGTCATACCCAGGACGGCAGAGTCTTAGGAATCTTAAGCCATTTTTTATTTAATAGACGAACATTGTGTTTACATAAAACACACCTTTAACTAGAATAAATTATTATATAATAATTCTGCTTGTCCCTTATTTCGTTACTTTGTTCCTAAGTTAGTTCGCACGACCATTTCGCCTTGCCATTACCTCATAAATAAAAGACTATTCCGTTTTGACCATGAGAAAAACGGCAATGAAAAAATAAAAGAAAGAAAGAAATTATGAAGAGAAGAGAAGACTAAATTGTTTAACGTCTGTTTAAATGAAATGGAAAAAAGTTTTCAATTTCAAATCTTGATATTTTACTTTTTAAAATAACAACACTCATTCTTATTTATGATTGTTCTTGCAATATTTTGTTAACGTTCACTATTTACATTATTCGGACTATTGTCCTCATCTTTGTCGCCATATTTATTATTACAACGTTTCGGCCGTTGTACGCTCCGGCCTTCTTCAGGTGGTTGGAATGTCGAACTGAACCCTTTATTTCGCTCACTGGGGTAGACTGTTCTAGTTCCACGTGCCATGTTTAATGGATGTCAGTTATCAGTTATCTCCTATTAATTTCCCTCTGAAAGTTCTCCACTGCCTTAACAGGGTATTGAACTCACACTCTTTGGGTCCTGCATATAACTAACGCCTTTATCCACTGTGCCATATGTCCTTCAAAGATATAGACAGATACTTTGTTCACGTTGTTAAGCGCAAATATTTAAAGATTCGATAGGGGAAATTTCACGGATATTTTATTGTCGTAGAACTCGCAAGGAGTTTATTCATTCATTAACTTATGAATTAAGATTCACCAGAAAATTAAAATCGGAAAACCATGCAATTTTCTAGTTTTTCCAAGCCAATGAACGACATGACTCATTAATAGTAAGAATCTAAATCCAGTTGAACCTTTATGGTGATAGTTTAAAAGAAAATGGTCCACGAGAAGGCACCATCTACCAAAGAAGATCTATTAACAGTCATTCAGGAAAGTTGGAATTACTCTGGTAAAGAATATTATTTTAAGCTAATGAAAGAATAAAATCTGAAAGAATCAACGCTGAAAAATTCAAAGCAGAAAGAATTAAGCTTGAAAGAATTATAGCCGAAAAAATCAAGGCTGAAAGAATCAAGAAAGAACTAAGGCTGACAATATCAAAGCTGACAGAATCAAAGCTGAAAGAATCAACGCTAACAGAATAAAGTCTGACAGAATAAAGGCTGACAAAATTAAGGCTGACAGAATAAAGGCTGACAGAATTAAGGCTGAAAATAATCAAGGCTGAAAGAATCAGGACTCACAGAATCAAAGTTAGAAGAATCAAGCTTGATAGGATCAAACCTGAAAGGATTAAGGTTGAAAGAATCAAGTGTAAAAGAATCAAGACTGACAGAATCAAGGCTGACAGAATCGAGGATGAAAGAATCTAGGCTGACAGAATAAACGTTGACAGAATCAATTATGAATGAATCACAGCTGAAAGAATCAAGACTGAAAGAATCAAAGTTAACAGAATCAAGGCTAAAAATCAAGTATGAAAGAAACAAGGCTGAAAAAGTTAAGGCTGAAAGATTCAAGTCCGATAGAATTAATGCTGGAAAAATCAAGGCTGACAGAATTAAGACTGAAATAACTAAGACTGTAAATATTAAATCCTACAGAATCAAAGCTGAAAAAATCAAGGCCTTAGAATCTGGACTGACAGAATCGTGGCTGAAAGAACCAAGGCTGACAGAATCATGTGTGACTGAATCACTACTGAAAGAATAAAGACAGAATGAAAGCTAAAAGAATTAAGGCTTGCAGGATCAAGTCTGAAAGAATGAAAGTCAAATGAATTAAGGCTAAAAGAATTAAGGCTGAAAGAATTAAAGTTGAAATAATTTATGCTGAAAAAATCAAGGTCGAAAGAATTAAGGGAAAAAGATTCAAGGCTGACAGTAACAAGGCTGATAGAATCAAGGGTGAAAGAATTAAAGTTGAAATAATTTATGCTGAAAGAATCAAGGTCGAAAGAATTAAGGCTAAAAGAATTAAGGCTGAAAGATTCAAGACTGATAGTACCAAGGCTGATAGATTCAAGGCTGAAAGAATTAAAGTTGAAATAATTTATGCTGAAAGAATCAAGGTCAAAAGAATTAAGGCTAAATGAATAAAAAATAAAAGGATTAAGGCTGAAAGAAACCATGTTGAAAGATCCAAGACTGACAGAATCAAGGCTGAAAGAATTAAGGCAGACAGAATTAAAGTTATATTTATACTGAAATATTCAAGGTGGAAATAATTTTATGCTAAAATAATTAAAGCTAAGAGAATTAAGGCTGAAAGATTCAAAACTGACAGAATCTAGGCTGACAGAATCAAAGCTGAAAGAATTGAAGTTGAAATAATTTATGTTGAAAGAATCAAGGTAGAAAGAATTAAGGTTAAAAGAATCAAGGCTAAAAGAATAAAGGCTGAAAGAATTAAGGCTGAAAGATTCAAGACTCACAGAATCAAGGCTGAAACAATTAGGGCTGTCGTAAAAGCTCACGGTGGAGCAAGTAAGTATTTATTCAAATTTCGTGTCTATTTATTTCATCAATATTGTGTTATGCCTCATTATTTTCTTTTAAATGGATTATTCAAATTAATGGTATTGCTTTTTCTAATTTTATCTATTTATTGATTCGTTTTCTACAACCATTTGCAGGTTATATAAAGCCAGAAAATATTTTTACTTTGTAAGAACTTTTGTGAGCGCGAGGGAAGATAATAATGATTTACTGATACTTAATTAAACTGAAACTTATTAAGTCTTAATAATTAACCCATAGCGAGGAGGAGAAGAGGTGGATTAATACTTTTTCTGGGGATGTATGTGTGACACTATTTAGCTACGGTGGTTAATTGATTAATTAATTAATCACAGAAATTAATAACGGGAATTACTTAAAGCAATAGATAGATCGAAAGACATACTGAGCGAGATTATTTGTTTCTTTTTACAAACAAAGAATGGGTAAAAGATTTTTTTAATTTGTTTTCATTTGCGATGCGGGAAAGCGGAAAGTCGTAGGAAGACGGATCTCAAGTCTGTCAACATTAATTAATATCCTGATAAGAACAACGGTTTTGACCACACGCATAGCTTACACTCGAAATTTCGAATGTCGGTCAACTGTGTGTGGAAAAAGCGGGTCAACGGAATTCGGTTAACAAGAAAGACGGAATTAATTGAATTAAGGAAAACAAAAAGATTGATATGGACAAAAACTGTGTATACGACGAAGGATTTCTGTCGCCAGAGGTCGACATCTGGTTACGATAAAGGGATTTGATCTCAAATGATAATGGCCAAAACAAGTTAACGCGTTGACTGCGATCATTAAAGAGTCAGCAATGAGGACGCTGAAATAGGCCAGGTGTGTCAAAAGTAAGATAAAAGAATTTAACGATCCCACTCTGTGAGGTCGAAAAGTATTTTGACCGATAACGAAAAAGAATTTTTTTTTAATTATGGCAATGTGGGATTCATAAAGATTTTGAATGACCACAGGAAAGAACTCAGAGGACATAATTCCTTTTCTTTCTTTTCTTTTCCCTCGGAGTGTTAATGTAAGCTAATACCAGCCTAGCCACACCCACACCAAGGTAGCATGAAGTGGTAGGCAGAGGTGAGAAATATGGTAAAGAAAGAGAAACTTGTTGATGCCCACGAGGAGGTTGGTGTGAGGTACCAATGTGAGGAAGGATAAGCCTAAGGGGATAATTCTCCTCCGACCTCTCCTCACAGAAGGTGAATATATGAGAAGGAAGGGAATTGTTGTTGACGCCCCTCGAAGGGTTTGGTATGAGGTACCGGTATGAAGAGGAAGAGTCTTAGGAAAGTAATTCTCATCCGACCTCTCCTCACGAAAGGGGGAAAACCCCTCTAAACAAAAAGCGATAGATTTCCAAAAAGGGAAAGTGATAAATTTTCCTGTCCGAAAACAAAGAAAATCCTTATTGGGGATTTGAAATTATCGAAGTACCCAGACCGCGTCCGGCCCCACACCGGGTTTTGGTCGACGTCCATATAAACGAACGTCCCCGGGCGTTCTGTGAGTTCTTCAGACAGTTCAAGAGTTCTTTAGATACAGTTCGACAGTTGCAGTTGGAGTTGCAGCTACGAGTTGAGAGTTTGAGAATAAGCCTCGCAGCAGGTGACCGCACGAATTCCACGCCTTTCGTCTTAGACTTCCAGCCAAGAACAGTTCAGTGAAGTCCGACTTAGATTTTTTCCACCAAAGCCAGTTAACAAACATCGATTGAAGATACTAAAGTCAGTTTTAGCAAATATCGATTGAAGATACCAAAAGCCGTTTACTGAAACACAACTTAAGATATTAAAACTCGCTAAGAAACGCAGAAGTGTCACAATCCATGGACGTGGGCTGGGAGTGAGAGACGTACCACTGTATCTAACAAACAGATAGAAAGTAAATTGTTATTCCTTAACAATATTCGAACTCCTTGAATTGTTCCTTTATTTTTATTTTTATTCTACATTCATTTGTGCAGCATCACCTTTGACCCGGATTCGGCTCGCACTACGGCCCGACGCTTGATTGATCTCGACAGTCTAAGATCAAATCACAACGTGGGTAGGTTGGACCGAGATCAAAGTAGTTGCTTCGGTAACCAGACGTTGGAGGCGAGCTGGGGACGACAAAGCTAATGCCGTATCTAACCAGACATCATCCGCGACCAAGACAAGAGTTAGAATCTCACATCTGATGCCGTGGTAACCAGAGTATCACAATTGTCGTCGCGATCAGGACTTCAGCGGCTGTCCCAGAGTTATTGCAGAATCACACCACTCACTCGCGGTCAGTGTCTCAAGTGGCGCCGCTACCAGGACAAGACCCTGGATCAGCAGCTGCCACATGTAGGACGTCACATATGCACGTAAGTGAATATAATAAACCCGACTGGAATTTGAACTCGATTCTTCAATTTCCAATTTCGATTCATCATCCATTACGTGACCCATACATCAAAGTTTAGAGCAACCTGGCATTCCCAAGCAGTCACCCGTCTAAGTAATGTCCAAGCGCGACGTTGTTTAACTTCCGTGATCGTACTGGAACCTATGTTTCAACGTGATATGGCCGCATAAATTAAGTTCGTTTAGACAGATAGACAGACAGACAGACAGAGAGGGATTGAACATGATAGCTTTTTTTTTTTTTTTTTTTTTTAAGCGTATCACCCCAAGCAAGGCTGGAGGCCACTATAACGCATGGGGTTACAGAAGGGTTGGAGGAAGAGCAGATAGGAGTGGTAAAGGAGAGGATGTGGAGAAAGAGAAGGACGGAGGGTCGATCAATGCAGGGGGGTTACAGAAGATATAGAGCGAGAGCAGACAGGAATGAAAGATGAAAGGAAGAGGAGAAGGGAAGTGGATAGATCAAGGCAATTGGAGATGACGATTGACGCTACACTTAAACCGTTGGAGATTGTATTTGTCAGGGAAACAGTAATAGGGAAGGGAGTTCCATAGGCGAGATGTGCGAGACATGAAGCTATTGGAGTAGAAATTACGTCTACATCTAACAGTTTCAACGGTGAAGGGGTGGGAACGGGATGCCAGCCTCGAAGGACGCTTAAATTCACGAGGCTTAGGGACAAGCGAAAGCAACTCCTCGGAGCAATTACCGTGGAATTACTTGTAGAAAAGGCAGAGCGAAGCAACATCGCGTCTGTGAGAGAGTGACTGCAGAAGCTATCTACAAAGCGAAAAAGATTTAAATACACTGTGATTCATAGATAGATAGATAGATAGATAGATAGATAGATAGATAGAAAAAGAGAAACAATGAATTAATGAAAATAGCATAGATACAGGGGTTGGACAAAATAATTGAAACACTTGTTAAATACAGCTTTAATAGATCTAGTAATGGAATCATACAGCTTCCTGACTTCATCCAAAGGAATTTTCAGCCATTCTTCCATTAACGCCTGCTCCAGCTCTTTAAGGCATGATGGTGGAAGATAGCGGTTCCTAACTTGTCGCTCCAAAATGCACCACAGATTTTCAATAATATTGGTATCTGGAGATTGGGGAGGCTACTCCATGTCTTCTTAACCACTTGAGCAGTAGGTATTGGAGCATTATCGCCTTGGAAGATGCAGTCAACATCAGGGGCTAAAGTCTTGGCCATTGGATGAACATGATCACCCAAAATTCTCAGGTTATCTTTGCTGTTGATTCTACCATGTAGGGAAACTACTGGACCAAGATATTTCCATGATATGGCGGCCCAAACTATCACTGATCCACCTCCATGCTTCACTGTTGGAAGAAGGCAGTCAGGGTTGTAAGCTTCTTTGGGCTGCCTCCACACATAATCTCACCCTGAAGTTGGGAAAAGAGAAAAACTGGACTTGTTTGAGAATATGACTTGCTTCCATTAGTTTGCAGACCAGGCATTGCGATCTCTGCACCACTTAAACCTCTTCTGAATGTTGCGATTGGAGAGAAGAGGTTTCTTTACGGCGGCTCTTCCATGACATCCAGCCTTATGGAGATCATGACGAACAGTTTTAGTAAAAACTGGACTATTCAGATGATTATTCAACCCAGCAATCACTTTAGCCGCAGTAGTCTGATAATCTTTTGCCACATTGCGTTTAAATGCACGTCAGTCCCTGTGAGTAAGTTTGAAAGTCTGGCCCAAATTGCTACGGTTGCTAGAGGTTTTGCCCTGGTTCTCGAATTGCGTCATAGTTCTTGATATGGTAGCTCTTGAAATAACAAACAGTTCAGCAACCTTAGTGATCAAGGCTCCTGCCATGCGAGCTCCAACAATTTGCCTTTTTTCGAACTCAGAAAAGTCAAGCATTTAACTTAAATTTTACTAAATACTAAAAATAAATAAGCCAAAGACAGTAAATTAGATAAATAAACGTATTTACAATAGATATAACCTGCAATTACGAAGTTTTAGTTAAAGTTCTTAATATAATAGGTCTTTGAAGTATAGGAGTGGAATTTGCACCTGTTCCAATTATTTTGTCCAACCAGATAGGAATGGAATTAGATAGATAGATAGATAGATAGATAGATAGATAGATAGATAATTAATGAATGAATGAATGGATTGGGATACCTATATTTCTAGCGAAATAAAGTTGAATTGATTGTGATAGCTCGCTTGCTGGCAAGCGAGCTATAGATAGAAATACTGCTGAATTGACTGTGATATCTAGATAGATAGATAGATAGATAGATAGATAGATAGATAGATCAGAACATAAAATCTCGTTATGAACAGACTGAAATAAACAGATAGTTCCATATTCCGTTCGTATTGTATTGGAAATTGTTTGGCCTGAAGTTTCTGGTAGTAAATTATTGAACTCGAAGATATTTGTGCCTTTGTCTATTGTTTCGTATTAAAGAGCACAGCCTCCATTGTACGGTGTGTCGGATGTTGAGGCTTCTTCTCAAACCTCATAGTACGTCAGTTGCTTCCATGTCAAGTGGATTGATATGCTACAAGACGCGGGATCTCCTTACGTTTTCTATTGCCATTACTTGAGCTACTGCTACTACTACTACTAATGCCGTTGCCTGTAGTCATACTACTGCTCATAGTTTTATCGGGTTCTGTCTCTAACAATAAATGTCATTTGTCCGAAAATTGGCTTCGACGAAACCGTTAAATTGAATCATCACTTCGTCGATGGCTTCAAATCTAAACGTAGAATATTAAAGGGAGATAACTGTTATAATTTCTTTATGATTTGGTTTGGTTTAATTTGTTTTGTTTTACGGCATATCAACTTCAATACCGACAAGATTTTTATGGCTGGTAATTTTTTTTATCTATCTATCTATCTATCTATCTATCTATCTATCTATCTATCTATCTATCTATCTATCTATCTTGCTCCCTTCATATCTATCTATCTATCTATCTATCTATCTATCTATCTATCTATCTATCTATCTATCTATTTATCTATCTTGCTCCCTTCATATCTATCTATCTATCTATCTATCTATCTATCTATCTATCTATCTATCTATCTATCTATCTATCTTGCTCCCTTCATATCTATCTATCTATCTATCTATCTATCTATCTATCTATCTATCTATCTATCTATCTATCTATCTATCTATCTTGCTCCCTTCATATCTATCTATCTATCTATCTATCTATCTATCTATCTATCTATCTATCTATCTATCTATCTTGCTCCCTTCATATCTATCTATCTATCTATCTATCTATCTATCTATCTATCTATCTATCTATCTATCTATCTATCTATCTCGGTATATATTGGTTTGGTTTGTTTACGGCATATCAACTTCAATGGGTTATTTAATGCCGAAAAGATTTTTATGCCTGGTAATTTTTTTTATCTATCTATCTATCTATCTATCTATCTATCTATCTATCTATCTATCTATCTATCTATCTATCTATCTATCTATCCCATTATATATTGGTTTGGTTTGTTTTGTTTTACGGCATATCAACTTGAATAAGTTATATAATGTTTTTATTATAATTTCGTTTAATAAAAATATTATAATAATATTTTGCTCTACTTTGTATTGGGCACTTTTAAAAAAAGTAAACGCTAAGAACTGTGGATTTGTACTCCATTTGTTCTTTGTCTTATTTGGTATGCTTTGTTCTGTTTTACGGCATATCAATCTCAATGGGTTATTTAATGCCGACAAGATTTTTATTCCTGGCAATATTTAAAAAAAAATGTTTTTCTGGTAATATTTATTTTCTTCGAAAATGTATTGCGGGTAATATTTTTTCCTTTATAATGTTTTGCTGATAATAAAGGGTGTTTCATTAAGACGGATCAAAGTCAGCAGTAAATAAATCAGTGTTATTGGTGAAAATGTATTTATTTCTCTATTGTATAATGTTATTTAAGTCATGGCAATTATGTGTGAAAAATAATATCACCTAAATGTCTGGCAAATCTGAAACTACAGATAAAATATATTGTTGGTCATTTTCCTATAAAATGTATTGTTGGTAAGTTTTTATATAAAAATATATTCTTGGTAATTTTACTATAAAATATATTTTTATACTTTCTACGTGATTGTTTTTCTTTGGAGGTTCACTATTTGCCCATAGTTGGGAACCTAACAGGTGCTACCACCACGGGTAGGGTAGGGTGGGCCTGGAAACAACTGCAAATTAAGATTTCGTCCAATGCTCCTCAAAACCTATAATCTCCTGATCAGAGGCCTTGCTGCTGGCGGTAGTATATCGTCATACTCAAGTATGCATAATGAGATAGATAGATAGATAGATAGATAGATAGATAGATAGATAGATAGATAGATAGGTGAGAATAAACTGAGATAGATAGATAGATAGATAGATAAATAAATAAATAAAGAATCTGAGATAGATAGATAGATAGATAGATAGATACATAGATAGATAGATAGATAAGAATAAACTGAAATATGAACGGATAGATAGATGGATAGATGGATAGATAGATAGATAGATAGATAAGAATAAACTGAAATATGAACGGATAGATAGATGGATAGATGGATAGATGGATAGATAAAGAAAGAAAGAATCTGAGATAGATAGATAGATAAGAATAAACTGAAATATGAACGGATAGATAGATGGATAGATAGATACATAGATAAAGAAAGAAAGAAAGAATCTGAGATAGATAGATAGATAGATAGATAGATAGATAAGAATAAACTGAAATATGAACAGATAGATAGATGGATAGATTGATAGATAGATAGATAAAGAAAGAAATAATCTGAGATAGATAGATAGATAAAGAAAGAAGAAAGAATCTGAGATAGATAGATAAGAATAAACTGATATATGAACAGATAGATAGATAGATAGGTAGATAAATAAATAAATAAAGAATCTGAGATAGATAGATAGATAGATAAGAATAAACTGAAATACGAACAGATGGATAGATAAATAGATAGGTAGATAAAGAAAGAAAGAAAGTATCTGAGATAGATAGATAGATAGATAGATAAGAATAAACTGAAATATGAACAGATAGATAGATGTATAGATAAATAGATAGATAGATAAAGAAAGAAAGTATCTGAGATAGATATATAGATAGATAGATAGATAAGAATAAACTGAAATACGAACAGATGGATAGATAAATAGATAGATAGATAAAGAAAGAAAGAAAGTATCTGAGATAGATAGATAAGAATAAACTGAAATATGAACAGATAGATAGATGGATAGATAAATAGATAGATAGATAAAGAAAGAAAGAAAGTATCTGAGATAGATAGATAGATAGATAGATAGATAGATAAGAATAAACTGAAATACGAACAGATAGATAGATAGAAAGCCTATGCCCTATTTAATGCCAAAATCGAAATATTTTGAACGCAGCTGTATGCCTTCAATTACATATAAAATGTCTTTTCTGTTCATTTTACTATCAGATGTATCGTTAGTAATTCTACTATAAAATATATTATTGATTATTTTGCTATAACTAATTATTGTTCATCAGTTTTCTTTTATAAAAATGTACTCCTGGTTTTACTTTGAAAATGCATATTGATACTTTCATCATGTTTTTTTAATCGCTACCCCCACCCCCGATCAAAGCAGTATACCCACTAGCACACAAGAGGTTACAGGGTGTCGGGGAATTAGAAACAGAAACATTACTAATGAGAAGAATTCAGGAAAACAGTAGATAACGATTGATATTGCATTTAATTATTTGCAGATTAAAGTTGGCTGGAAAGCATGGGGCCAGAAGGGAGTTCCACAAGTGAGAAGTGCGAGATAAGAAAATGTTAGCATAGAAGTTATGGCTACATGTAGGTAGCTCAAGTGTAAATTGATGAGATCTCGACGCCAGTCTAGTATTGCACTTAAATTCATATAGTCAAAGAGCTCATTTAAACAATTAACAAGAAAGTACTTTAAAAAAAGCACAGACGTGCCACTTTACGGCGGTGGACAAGAGACTGGAGCCTTAACCACAGGATCAGGATCAATAATATCGCTGATTTTTCTGTGGATCTCATCAAGAAGCTCCAGGTAAATAGCAAGAACAGCGGACCATATAGGGCAGCAATATTCTAAGCATGGACAAATGGTAGGCGTATAGATATTCAAAATAGATTCCGGAACGAAAGAGTGCCTCGTCCGACACAGTGAGCCGAACATTCCGATAATTTGCGACTGTTGATTAGATCAGCTACTCTAAGCCCTACCAAAGAGTTCAGGCTCCTAACGACCAGTCGAAGACAATACCCAGGAAAATACCAAGTCGGTACCCTCATAATGGAAAGTCACAGGTACTTGTTAGTCTGATCACCAAAGAGTTAAGACAGTTCAATCATTGTGGCCCTGGTAAGATAGAGAAAAAGAACCGGTAAACCATATCGTTAACAGGGGACAAGTGATGAACACTCCTGTTCAATAGACATGGAAGGAGTGCGAACCGGACGATAGGTGTTGCCTATGTACTCCAATTAACATGTTAAAATTGCGAACGATTTCATATAAATTCTGATGTATGCTATCAACTAAAATACCGGGATGGGAAAATTTAATGCTTTTAGCATTGGTAAATAAAAATGGGCAGCCATATAAATTAAACAGGTTGTGAGGGGGAGAGATGAATTAATAAGTTTGATAATTTATACACACACAATTTAATGTCGTCCTGGGTATGACGATACACTACATCTGCGTCATGGGTAAGACGATAAACTACATCCAACAGCAAGGCCTCTGATCAGGAAGTTTTGAGGAGGTGGAAACACCTCTTAATTGCTGGTGTTTCCAGGTCCACTATGACCCGGGGTGGTAGCACCTGTTAGTGTCCCAGCTATGGGCAAATAGTTAACACTCAGACTAAATCCACGTCCTGGGTATGAAGATAAACTACATCCGCATCCTAGGTATGACGATAAGCTACATCTGCGTCCCAGAAGCTAAACTATATCCGCGTCCTGGGTATGACGTAAATTACATCCGCGTCATGAGTAAGACGACAAACTACATCCGCATCCTGGGTATGACGATAAACTACATCTGCGTCCTGGGTATGACGATAAACTACATCTGCGTCCTGGGTATGAAGCTAAACTCCATCTGCGTCCTGGGTATGAAGATAAACAACATCCGCGTCCTGGGTATGACGATAAACTTCATCCGCGTCCTGAGTATGACGATAAACTACATCTGCGTCCTGGGTATGAAGATAAACTACATCTGCGTCCTGAGTATGAAGATAAACTTCATCCGCGTCCTGGGTATGACGATAAACTACATCTGCGTCCTGGGTATGAAGATAAACTACATCTGCGTCCTGGATATGAAAATGAACTACATCCGCGTCCTGGGTACGACGATAAACTACATCCGCATCCTGGGTATGACGATAAACTACATCTGCGTCCTGGGTATGACGATAAACTACATCTGCGTCCTGGCTATGACGATAAACTACATCTGCGTCCTGTGTATGAATATAAACTACATCCGCGTCCTGGGTATGACGATAAGCTACATCTGCGTCCCAGTTATGAAGCTAAACTATATCCGCGTCCTGGGTATGACGTAAATTACATCCGCGTCATGAGTAAGACGACAAACTACATCCGCATCCTGGGTATGACGATAAACTACATCTGCGTCCTGGGTATGACGATAAACTACATCTGCGTCCTGGGTATGAAGATAAACTACATCCGCGTCCTGGGTATGACGATAAACTTCATCCGCGTCCTGAGTATGACGATAAACTACATCTGCGTCCTGGGTATGAAGATAAACTACATCTGCGTCCTGAGTATGAAGATAAACTTCATCCGCGTCCTGGGTATGAAGATAAACTACATCTGCGTCCTGGATATGAAAAGGAACTACATCCGCGTCCTGGGTACGACGATAAACTACATCCGCACCCTGGGTATGACGATAAACTACATCCGCGTCCTGGGTATGACGATAAACTACATCTGCGTCCTGGGTATGAAGATAAACTACATCTGCGTCCTGGGTATGAAGCTAAACTACATCCGCGTCCTGGGTATGACCTTAACTACATCTATTTCATGGGTAAGACGATAAACTACATCTGCGTCCTCTGTATGACGATAACCTACATCTGCGTCCTGGGTATGACGATAAACTACATCCGCGTGCTGGGTATGACCATAAACTACATCCGCGTCCTGGCTATGACGATAAACTACATCTGCGTCCTTGGTATGACGATAAACTACATCTGCGTCCTGGGTATGAAGATAAATTTCATCCACGTCCTGGGTATGACGATAAACTACATCTGCGTCCTGGGTATGAAGATAAACTACATCTGCGTCCTGGGTATGAAAATAAACTACATACCCGTCCCTGGTATAACGATAAACTACATCCGCGTCCTGGGTATGAATATAAACTACATCCGCGTCCTGTGTATAAAGATAAACTACATCCGCGTCCTGGGTATGACGATAAACTACATCCGCGTCCTGGGTATGAACATAAACTACGTCCAACAACATGGCCTCTGATAATATGTTTTTGAAAAAATAATGTTGACAGCTATACGTTTTTGGAAAAAATAATATTACCAGCTATCCGTTTTTTAAAAATAATATTACCAACTATACGCTTTTGATAAAATAATATTACCAGCTATACATTTTTGATAAAAATAATATTACCAGCTATATATTTCTGATAAAATATATTGACAGAAATAGATTTTGACGAAGCAAAAATATTATCAGGAAAAAAAGAGTTGTCGGCATTAAATGATCCATTGAGTTTGATATGCCGAAAAAAACAAACTAAACCAAACAATTTAATAAAGCAAATTAAAATGAATTACATGCATAAAATTCAAAATCAATAAATGAAAAAATAATTAAAGCGCACATTTCGACATTTCTGGAAATTTTGTATGGGGTGTTCACTATTCGTCCACAATTGAGACCCTAACAGGTGCAACTACCTCGGGTCAAAGTAGTCCTAGAAACAGCAGCAATTAAGAGGTGGTTCCACGCTCCTCAAGACCTCCAGTCTTCCAGTCAAAGGCCTTGCTGCCGGACGTATTTTTTCGTCTTACCCAGAAATTCGATCCAGAAATTATTATTACCTAGTGATTATCTACTGATTTAATAAACTTAGTTGATGTTGAGCACGAAGCCTAAATTGAACCGCTGCTGTTGAACATTTTAACGAGAAGACGAGACTTTATGTCTCACCCGCAACATTCTGGATCATTGTAATCATGGCTTACAAACCCAGGTAAGGCATGTTACTATCAGATTTACATTATGTAGTTAATATTGCTCCGTCAGATTCCGCTGTCGAAGAAGCTACCCAGCATATCTTTGAAACTGAACGATATTCCAGACAGGTAGGACTGAAAATCAACTACGTAAAAACAAGAGTCCGATGGCTTAAGATCAACACCACCGACATTAAAATCCTATGGAGAGACCATCGAACCATTTTTTTAAAAAATTTCACCCTCACCTAACAATAAAGAAACAAAGAGTTACAGGGTGTATATGAATATGAGATATAAAAAGCAATTATTAAGGAAATAGAACAATAAAAAGACAGGAAGTAAGAAGATAACGATTGACATTCCATTTCAACTTTTGAAAATCAAAATTGACTGAAAGGCAAGAGAATTCTACAAGCGAGAAATATGAGAGAAGAAACTGTTGGCATAGAACTTGCGGTTACATCTAGCCATTTTAACAGCAAAATAATGAGATCGAGCAGCCAATCCAGTACGGCGGCGCTTAAATTCGTAAAGTCAACGGGCGAAGAGAACTCACCAGAACAACTACAATGAAAATATTTATAGCAAATGCACTGGGAAGCTACGTTACGGCGGTGAGAATGTGACTGAGGCCGAGATGCCAGGTCAGGGCCAATAATATTCCAGATTCTTATTTGGATTTCATCAAGAATCTCTAAATATATAGCAGAAGCACCAGAACAAATGTGACAGTAGTATTCGATGCGTGTACAAATGGTAGACATAAATGTGTAAGATAGATTCTGGCATGAAAAATTGTTTAGGACGGCACAGTGTACCGACATTTCTACCAGCAGAATTAGCCATTGATTCAATATAGTCTTTTCACTTCATGGCAGGGGAAAAGGTTAGCCCGAGAAGGCACAATGAGTCATTCTGCTGGAGGTTAGCATCAGCCATACTGATGGAAAGTAAAAATGGTTCTCTCAGACGATTAAAAGAGAGAAGTTTCGTTTCGGAGGCGTTAAAATTAATAAGGCATTGTTATCGAACTCCTGTTAGATAGTTCCTCCGTAACCATATATATTCTGAAACTACATTACCCAGGGTACTTGGAGAAGTATATTTCATCTTGACCAAAGGAGATCGGGGGTACACTCCCCAACTGAATTTTTTCCCTTTGATTTCAATTAAATTTTAATAAGAACAAGGGAATGACTCCAATCCAAAATGAAAGGAGAAAGCCAGAAGATGGAGGTCATATTTAACAACAGATTGTAGTCCATTTTGAGATCGGCTGCCAATTTAAGTCGAACCGATGAGACTTACCATCATAGACAGGAGTACATAATTCTATTCTCCTAATCTAAGATTGCCTGGCTTAATAGGAACATTCCAGAATTGTAATTTGTAATAAGATTGTATTCCAACAGTTTGACCCTGTCACTCTTTGTCTTAATTCTTCTATATCTTGGAGTAATGGAGGCCTAAATCACACAAGCTTTCCAGGTGTGAGAATTTACCATCTGATTCGGAACTAATGATCCATCTTTCATCGAAGCGTAATAGTTAACAAGTGAATTGTGTTCAGTTCTCACTGCGCGCTATAGTGCATTGGTTTAAATCAAACCTAACCTCTGTAACTACCTATCAAGTATTATGAATATTTCCCACAAACACCAGTAGTTGTTGTTCGATCTCAGGTAAAAAATATGGATTTCAAATGATCTTTAAAGGTAAGTAGTAAACCGCCAATCTTTGCCTATACACTGAAGTATAAAGCCGATCAAATTTTATTTACAGACTCAAGTATAAATCCGACTATTGTTTTTCTATAGACTCATGTATAAAGTCGACCAATTTTTGCCTACAGTCTCAAGTATAAACGTGATCAATATTTATCTAGACATTTATATATAAACGCGACCAATGTTTTCATATATTTTCAATATACGTCTCTTTTTTTATCTATGGACTCAAGTGCCAAATGTTAAACAATAGACAAAAATATATAAACGACACATGTTTACCTGTAGACTCAAGTATATAAACAACCAATGTTTAGACTCAAGTATAAACGCAGCAAATGTTTACATATAGACACAAGTATAAAAAAGACAGATGTTTACCAAGAGACTCAAGTATAAACCCAGCCAATGGCTACATATAGAATCGAATATAATAAAAACAGATTCCGAATTAACCCAACAAGAGTTGATAGGTTGCAAAATCCAGCAATTTTCTTTCTATCATTATCTCAGTACCGTACTTTTTTTCATTTTTTTTTGTCTCCCTGTCTGTTTAAATCTATTTTGTCGTTTATACGATCATTTTCAGCAAACCAATCTTCAATTAAAACTTCAAATGCGATTTCGTTCGCTCGATGGCACTGAGACAGCTCTTCCTAATCGAAAATTCTCGCGTACATTTTGTTTTAAGCAACATTCTCATTTACTTGTTGTTGTTTTTTTTTGTGGGGGGAGGTTGTTTTTTTGTTTGTTTCTTTTTTGTTTCTTTTTTATTATTTTTTTTTATTGCCTTGATACTGTTGAATTACTACATAAGCAAGTCTGGTTGTCTTTTACGTTTTTCCTTGGTGGAATTTTTTTTGTTCGTTTTTTAGTTTTTGTTTTGATTTTTTCATTAACAGTGGCGACGAAAAAAACTTTATCTTGAGCTGTATTTGTTGAAACAAAGAAACACATTTCTGTATACGGAACAGGATTAAATTAGGACTATGTCTGTTCAAGACTTAATGTGCTTCTCCATTATATATATATATATATATATATATATATATATATATATATATATATATATATATATATATATATATATATATATAGCTGGTCACTCGTATTCGAGGATATCTGTCTACTAAGGAGGCTAGCCAATCCCAATTGCAGACGCCTGCTCTGTAGTTTATACTGCATTATGTTGGGCAGAACTTAGTTACAGTTTTTTGGGGAAAGACCGTGTTATCTAGCGTGATCAACAATTTGAACAAGGTCATCACGCTCATGCCCTCGGCCACGATGACTTGTGACTTCGTCCTAGCACAGCTACCGACAGGTCCCAAGGGTTCCGGCTACCCAATTTCACTCACGAGTCTTGGGTCAAACCGTATGATATGGTTTTCAGTCCCTTTCCAAAGGTGCTGCACGCTAGGATCGCCCCCACCCGCCCGGTAATAGGAAGTTTCTTTCTTATATATATATATATATATATATATATATATATATATATATATATATGTGTGTGTGTGTGTGTGTGTGTGTGTGTGTGTGTGTGTCTGTGTGTGTGTGTGTGTGCGTGCGTGTGTGTGTTTGTTATCAATAAATAAAATGTTCAGAATATTTATTCGCAGAAACAGTTGAAAAGAAACAACTGAAATTTCTGGTCTGCATAATCAGGAAAGAAAGCTTGGAGAATTTGAGACTCACAGGGCATGCCGAAGGCAAGGGAGAGAAATGGGAAACATCGAATAACCTACCTAATGGATTTGTGTAAATTTTTTTTTTTTAAGCGTATCACCCCAAGCAAGGCTGGAGGCCACTATCACGCAAGGGGTTATAGAAGGGTTGGAGGAAGAGCAGATAGGAGTGGTAAAGGAGAGGATGTGGAGAAAGATAGTGGATCGAACAGGGCAAGGGGGTTACAGAAGATTTGGAGCGAGAGCAGACAGGAATGAAAAATGAAAGGATGTGGAGAAGGGAAGTGGATAGATCAAGGCAACTGGAGATGTCGATTGACGCTACACTTAAACCGTTGGAGATTGTATTTGTCAGGGAAACAGTAATAGGGAAGGGAGTTCCATAGGCGAGATGCGAGACATGAAGCTATTGGAGTAGAAGAGACGTCTACATCTAACAGTTTCCACGGTGTAGGGGTGGGAGCGGGATGCCAGCCTCGTGGGGCGTTTAAATTCACGAGGCCTGGGGACAAGCGAAAGCAGCTCCTTGGAGCAATTACCGTGAAAGTACTTGTAAAAAAGGCAGAGCGAGGCAACATCGCGTCTGTGAGAGAGCGACTGCAGACGAGATGACAGATCAGGGCCAATCACGTTGCCTATCCGTTTCTGGATCTTATCAAGAACGCTCAGGCAAGCAGCAGGGGCCCCAGACCATATATGGCAGCAATACTCCATGCAAGGGCGAATGGTCGATTTATAGACTTGGAGGATCGATTCCGGGGAGAAAAATTTCCTGGCTCGGCACAGAGAACCAACTTTCCTTGCGGTGGTTGATGCAACTGACTCGATGTATTTGTTCCATCTCAGATCAGCAGACAGCGTGAGACCGAGCAGCTCGAAAAGTTCGTCTTCAGACATTCTAATGGGATGCAGGGATGGATCCTTGTCGTGGTTAATAGAGAGCAGTTTTGTTTTAGAGGCGTTAAAGTTAACCATCCATTTCTCACCCCAGATCACAACCGATTGGAGGTCCTTTTCAATTTGAGCTGCCAGGTTAAGTTTGTCCGCCTCACTAGATTTGTGTTTGAGGCAGGAGTAAATAGTGCTGTCGTCAGCGTAGATGCCGACTTGGGAGTCTATGGCGTCAGGAAGGTCGTTTATAAATATGAGGAACAGAGTAGGGCCTAGGATGGAGCCTTGAGGAACACCTGCGTTAGTGGGATAGGAGCTGGAGATGAATCCACTGAGAACAACCTTCAAATCCCGGTTTGACAGGAATGATTGTATTAGCTCAAACAATCGACAGCAGAACAGGGACTAGGAGCGGAATAAAGAGAAAAACATAACTTATTACATAGGAAAGGAAGTTGTGGAGACCCAAAAACGAAGAAGCGAAAATAGGTTATTGAGAGTAACTGTTACTTTAATTATTATATTAATCCAGATTAACCTGCCAAGTAAGGACGAGCAAACTGATGCAAGAACAAGCTTTTGGAGTGATAACAAATATATATATATATATATATATATATATATATATATATATATATATATAAAAGTGAACCTTGAAGTCAACACTTAGAGGCGACAGCCTGTTTCATGCTAGGCGCAATCGTCAGGCCACGAGTGCTGTTTATTTTTCCTGTGCTATTTATATATATGGGTCAGTGGTGCATTGTGGGTATTCTATTTTGGCGGTAATTTTGCCGGAAGTTGTTTATTTATTTATTTATTTATTTGGGTTAAATTATTTTGCTTGTTTTTATGTATTTTTATTTTTATTTTATTCGGTGTTTTATTAACGTAGTAAAAATTTGTTTATATCACTCATTTAATTTGTTTTGGTTTGGGAAGATAATTAAAGCTATTCACTCTTTTTGGTTTTCGATTTTTAAGTAACTTAAAAATCGAAAACCGAAAAGAGTAAATAAAAATATACAGTATAATAAATAAATAATAAAAAATAAGTAAAATAAATTAATCTAAATTAATACAAATAAATAAACAAACTAACAAACCGATCCCGATAAATTAACCGTTAGAAAAAACAAATAAAGATAATCAATCCAAATCAATACATGAAGTAATGAACAAAACTGCTCCTGCCAAAATAATAGTTAGAATAAACTACAACAATCAACCCCAAAATTGAATAAATAGGTTTAATTATAAATAAATAAACAAATAAACGACTTCCGGCAAAATATCCTCCAAAATAGACTACCCACAATGCACCACTGACCGGTATATATAAATAGCAGGAAAAAAAAAAAAGAAAAAAAAAACAGTGCTCGTGGCCTGACGATTGCGTCTAGCATGAAACAGACTGTCGCCTCTAAGTGTTGACTTCAATGTTCACTTTTATAATAACACACGCTCTATCTCTGATATGTATCACTTTATCCCATAAATATAGCACACCTTGAAAGTATATTTCTTCACATATATATATATATATATATATATATATATATAATAATAATAATAATAATAATACACATTAAAATCCAAAATCACCTCGTATGGAGAATAAGGTTATTTCGGCCGACGAATTATAATTCGTCAGACTTATTCAACCCCGGTATAGACTGTGTGTGTGTGTGTGTGTGTGTGTGTGTGTGTGTAAAAGAAAGATGATCAGCGTGTGTTTCTTATATGTGGATTTCATCAAACGGTATATTAAAATGCTAAGAATGTTGGTAATAAGATTGATGATTTTATTATGATTTAAGTGAATTTGGGCACGAAGAAAAAGATTTTAAAAATATATATATATATATATATATATATATATATATATATATATATATATATATATATATATGTTTCACCCTAAGCAAGGCGATAATGCGACTAAGATACCAGAGAAATACTGAGAGTGAAAGAGAATGAGAAGACTTTAGTGAAAAGAAAGGACAATAAAAGAACAAGGTGGCGATAATGCCACAAAGAGACAAGGGGTTTATGGGAGCGAAAGAGAATGAGAAAACTTGTGGGGAGAAAAGAACAATAAAGGAAAGGTTTTCAGGAAGACGCGAGATGGTGATAATGCCACTAAAACGCAAGGGGGTACTGGTAGCGAAAGAAAATTGGAAGACTTTAGTGAGGAGAAAGGACAATAAAGAACAGGTTTCAAGAAGGTAGAAGATGGCGATAATGGCACTAAGACGACTTAAGAGGTTGCTGTGAGTGAAAGAAAATTAGAAAACTTTAGTGAGAAGAAAGGACAATAAAAGAAAAGGTTCCAAGACGATAAAAGATGGCGATAATGGCACTAAGACGCCGGAGTTACAGGGAGTAGAAGAGAATGAGATGACTTTAGTGAGAAGAAAGGACAATAAAAGAACAGGTTTCAGGAAGACAGAAGATGGTGCTCGAAGTTGCATATACATGTTTTAAGTTCGTAAGTGGCAAAAAACTAAGAACGCGGAAAAGAGTAAGGTGATATATATATATATATATATATATATATATATATATATATATATATATATAGATATATATATATATAGATATATATATATATATATATATATATATATATATATATATATATATATATATTATCTGCGCAGTACTTAGTGGAAAGTGCTCAATATCTTTGATAGAGCTAACATATTCAGTTGTCTGAATATGAGTTTGTAACCCTGGTTTTCACGATTTGCGACCATCAAAGTGGTTTATTTTTTAAACAGTGGATCTATTTATGCTTATTTGTGTGCGGAGGAGTGGGGAAACACAAGGAAAAAAATAAACCAGTTTGTCTGATGTATATTTATAGACATCCACAGACAGATTGTTTCGCACTTTCGCAGCTCATCAGTGTGGCAAGACATCCGATTGCATCAAGCCGGGATCGAGGTCTTATTGATTTGATATCAGTCGGAGATTCTACCGCTAAGCCACAGGCGCACGCTAAGGATGATTGCGAATTTAGACGTATTTATTTTTAGACAACCACGCCAGTGACAAGTGAACTCGATTCGTCTTAACGGAGAGTCTTGCATGAGCAGCAATAATAGTCACTGTTTACAAATTCACTTTTCTCCCCCAACAGCTCAACCGAAATAATTTTTTCAGGAACATGTATATATATTGTCATCCACGGATAAACTGTTTCGCAAATAACAACAACATTCAAACAACAATAAATAAAATACAGTTATAAAGCTAACCTTCTAAAATTAACACTGGAATCTGATAATGCTAATCTAGCGAAAAACAAAATGTTAACTACTAAACAAGAAAAACGTAAAAAATGGGGACGAGAAGATATATAAAAATATTTTCTTTTACTAATTTTAAATCGTCCTTGCCACTGGAAATAACATAGCAACATTTTGTTTTGCTACTCAAAGACGGAAGATAAATAAAAGAAGAAAAAAAATGAATTCAGTGAGAATATAAGAAGACAAGCAAATTATGAAAAGAATAAATAATAATAACCATGACATCCTACACATACGCAGACGTATACATACGAACGTACACACACGTACACACACACACGTACACACAGAGAAAAAACAACCTATCACCAAAATAAGGACATTATTTTTAACTTAATATAAAAATGACGTAAATGAGAAAAATGACAGATATCTCCTGACAAGTAGACCGAACAACGACACAAAGCTTCGTATACGAAATGCTGAACTATAAGTGCTGCATATCAATTAGTTAAGTGACTAGTTTTATATTTGTATTATATATATATATATATATATATATATATATATATATATATTATGAAATGGACAAAGTCCGACAATTATTTAAAGACATTTTTATGTTTAACATTATTTTTATAGATACAAGTATTTAAGTAAATGCTCTATTTATAATAAACAATATTAAATAACATTTACCGGCCTGAATGTCCGAGAAATTTTCATAAAGAAATATTCGGTTGGCAAGGTCGAATTTACTGCTTATAAGTGTACGTGAGAGATTCATGGAAGATTGAAGTTTATAAGCAGTAAATTCTACTTAGCCAACCGAACGATCCTCGGTGGCCGAATCGGTTAAGGCACGTCAGGCTATATGACGGTTCCGTGTAGAATACAGGTTTCTTGGACATTCAGGCCAGTAAATATTATTTAATACTGTTTATAATAAACAGAACATTAACTTAAAATACTTGTATCTATAAAAAAATGTTAAGCATAAAAATGTCTTTACATATATATATATATATATATATATATATATATATATATATATATATATATATATATATATATAACGGGAAGAGGTTATATTAGTTCCAACGAGAGAAAAGTGTGTATATTAAAAAGAAGAGAGAAAGCTCAAACGTTTTCGGTTGTAATGTGGATTTAAAAAATAATATATATTATGCTTTATTTTCCATAATTTTGCTACACGAGTTTCCGGTCTTACGACCTTCGTCAGGGAAGGAGTGGATATTTTCACATATTATTAAAAGGAATTAATTTTTCTAATGTTTTTCGATGTTAAGTATTCTCAATATTAGACATTCTCATTTTGTGTGTTAGTGACCCAAATGTTTTCCTTGAACTGGCAGTGAAAAAGTTCTGCGTGAAGAGTAACAAAACAATTAAGACTGGTGCGAGAAAGAGTGAGAAAGCTATCTATATTCTTATCTTTTAATGACCCCTGTGTGTTCCCTGATCTATTTCTACTTTTTTTTGTTTTTGTCAGCAAGCGTACGCATACGTAAATTCCCCCTCCATATATATATATATATATATATATATATATATATATATATATATATATATATATATATAGTTGTATGAATATGAGTTTGTAATCCTGGGTTTCACGCTTTTGCGATATTTGTCTGACGATCACAAAAGCTCGAGACAGGGGTCAGCGGAGGAAAAACACGAGACAGGGGTCAGCGGAGGATGGAAGGTGTTTGTCTCAATTGAATGGAGAAACTTCTCCCCTAACTTAGTACTAACCATTCAGTTAAATGGTGGGGGGGGGGTACCCAATAATTTTCCTGATTCCATTTTTATTTCTACTATCGCTGTTGTTATGTTTAAAATGTTTGATGTCAGTGCGTTTACAGTCACTAGTTTTTAAGGTAGTGTTTTAAAATGCTTGTAAAGACAACTTCACTAGAATAGTTATTGCTAATTCTATATACTTTTTACATTTCTTCTATATCTGCTTGTAGAGAAAGTTAGGGTTTAACCATAAAGGTTAGCATATTTTTCAGACGATGATTCGGATCTGTCTATATTTCTGAGATAAGGTAATATGTACACTATTTACATTATTCGGACTATTGACCTCAGCTTTGTCGCCATATTTATTACAACGTTCCGGCCTTTCAGTATCTGTCTATATTTCTGAGATGATGTATTATGTACACTATTTACATTATTCGGACTATTGTCCTCAAATTGTCGCCATATTTATTACAACGTTTCGGCCTTTCAGTATCTGTCTATATTTCTGTGATGAGGTATTATGTACATTATTTACATTATTCGGACTATTGTCCTCATCTTTGTCGCCATATTTATTACAACGTTCCGGCCTTTCAGTATCTGTCTATATTTCTGAGATGAGGTATTATGTACATTATTTACATTATTCGGACTATTGTCCTCAGCTTTGTCGCCATATTTATTACAACGTTCCGGCATTTCAGTATCTGTCTATATTTCTGAGATGAGGTATTATGTACATTATTTACATTATTCGGACTATTGTCCTCATCTTTGTCGCCATAATTATTACAACGTTTCGGCCTTTCAGTATCTGTCTATATTTCTGAGATGAGGTATTATGTACACTATTTACATTATTCGAACTATTGTCCTCATCTTTGTCGCCATATTTATTACAACGTTTCGGCCTTTAAGTATCTGTCTATATTTCTGAGATGCGGTATTATGTAAACTATATACATTATTCGAACTATTGTCCTCATCTTTGTCGCCATATTTATTACAACGTTTCGGCCTTTAAGTATCTGTCTATATTTCTGAGATGAGGTATGTACACTATTTACATTATTCGGACTATTGTCCTCAGCTTTGTCGCCATATTTATTACAACGTTTCGGCCTTTCAGTATCTGTCTATATTTCTGAGATGAAGTATTATGTACACTATTTACATTATTCGAACTATTGTCCTCATCTTTGTCGCCATATTTATTACAACGTTTATTTCACGACGTTTCGGCCGTTGTACGTTCCGACCTTCTTCTGGAAATTTCCTGGCCCAGCGGATAAAAGCTTTAGTTGCGTAAGCGAAAATGTGACTTGACCCAAAAAGTTTTGAGTTCAGTACTTGGCCACAGGAGTGGGAACAACAACTTGGAGAGCTGACTTACTAACGGGACATTACTGAGATTGAGATATCCAAAAAAGGCAAGAAAATTATTATTATTATTATTATTATTATTATTATTATTATTATTACCAGTGCACTCGTTAATCGCGAGTACCATGGATCTGCGCACGAAGAGTTATTCTCTCTCCAGAACACTCTCCTTGTTAGTTTTATTATGAATGATCGGCAGTTTCCCGTGCAGTACGTCTCTCCGCTTCACGCCAACGAGTTTGACCAAGTGAAAGGCAAAGGACAGTCAATATAGCTTCGAAGGAGTTGCCAGAACGAAATTGAACATGACATCAGACTGTGTTAGGGACACCGGATCTGTGTTTGAATTCAGAGTTGCCATTCTCCTCGTCTGATTAATACATACACACACACACACACACACACACACACACACACACACACACACACACACACACACACACACACACACACATATATATATATATATATATATATATAACGATAAATAGCAGCAAAGATTAGATGACTCGACTGCCTTCGGTATGAAATCGAAATCTGATACAGCCCTGCATTCCATTACCATCCCCTCAAGCGTATTTATATATAATATCTAGCCGTTGTCAAACGGATTACTTCTCAGTTAACTGACTACTACGCACGTTAAGCGTTGAAGACAGGCTAGTCCCAAATGTACACGAATGACAAATGTAACCTAGTCCACATGACAACACAGCTCCATCTACCGTGAAACTTCTTTAAACTTAATAACTCAAAAACGAGGGATTTGCGGACATATATTTGTATGGACTTTTGGCTTTGTTTTGGTGTCTGGAACCCGACCCCCCAAAATTGTAAAAATATTTTAGATACACACACACATCCACACACATTCTCTCTCTCTCTTTCTCTCTCTCTCTCTCTCACTTTATATATATATATATATATATATATATATATATATATATATATATATATATATATATATATATATATATATATATATATATATATATATTCGAGGACTCTGAGTCACTGGCGCGTTTATTCTAAAATGAATACGTTAAAATTCATCTTCCTCTTTGCCGGGAGCTGATAGCTTAGGGGAAAAATATCCGACTGGTGCAAATCAGTCGGGTTTCGATCCTGGCTTGAGGCAATCGGATATCTAGCCACACTGTTGAGCTGTGATAAAGCAAAACAGTCTGTGGATGACAATCTATCTATCTATCTATCTATCTATCTATCTATCTATCTATATATATATATATATATATATATATATATATATATGTGTGTGTAAAATCTGTGGGTCAGTAATCCAAGTAGATCCTGATAATATAAAATATTAAAACTGGTCCACAAAAGAGGGCTCAATATTTCGAGCATATATATGAATTACTAAAAAATGAAACTCTATTATCCCATTCAGATGGTCATTTCACATCCGGGATATTCTCCCTGGGGCTTGTCAATGCAAACACGCTTGTTAAAAAATGGATTTTAACGTTCTTTTTTTTGTTGTTTTTTTTTTTAAAATAAGAATTCTTCCTTCTTTAATTCTTATTTTTTTTTAAATTCATTTTT
>OZ038511.1:15476385-15508885 GCA_964036315.1 Acanthosepion esculentum | reverse complement strand
TTAACATTCTTTTTTCATTCGGTTTTTCCAGTTACGAGTCCTTTGTTAAAGCTGATTGTTTTGTGTTCATTTTGTTTAGTTCTTTTTTCGTAACAGATTTAATGTTTAGTATAGAGCTTAGAAAAAATTCGCACTGTGAGATAGGCAAGAAGTAAGGCATGTAGCAACATCAGCGCGGCAAAGGGCACGCCTTTAAAGGCAAGGAAGTTAAAAAATATTTTAAGTCAAGTGATAGCGATTGCTGTATGAGTCGTACGATTTTTGAATCAAGCACGGGCAACGCCAGGCCATGCTGCTAGTTCGATATAGTTACCGTTCTTATTTTGTGATAATGTCGTCTAGTTTTATATTTTTTCTTTATTTCGTTTATTTTTACATCTACAGCATTTATTAATTTAATTATTTATGTGCAAAATAATTGTAATGAAGACAATGAAATTAACTTTCTCCTGTTAGACAATGTTCTCTTACGAAGGCAGACAGCAATCATTATAACTTAATTAAACTGTAACTATAAAAAAACCGTATACAAAATTAACTTATCTCTTAAACGTTTAAAAGAATCTCTGTTGACAAACAAAATATTTGATAGAAAAGGGTTTGCCAGCACAATTCAAACTGAATTTAGAATATGATTAATTTCTATTTGGTACTAATTACGAAATAACAGTAAATAATTGCTATTAATTAACTGATTAATCAACTCAAAATAATTTTGATTATAAAAGATCTTTTGCTAATTAAGTCATAAATTTAAAATTTTATTTCCTACTTGCTCTCTTTACTGACTTTTGTGGAAAAACCGTTCGAGTAAGTGCAATAAAAGGCAACTAAAATTAAGATGAAAGAGTTGAAAATAAAAAAATAAAAAAATAAAAATGCGTTTCAGTGCTTCATCTAAGTCATTAAAACAAATTAAAATGATTAAATATGAATACTTGCTTAAAATAAGTGGCAAAAATAAAAACAAATTCAAAGGAATACTGCAGTAACCTAGGGAAGGTTTCTGAATAGAATAATCAAACGAAGGTTGGTAATGAACGATAATACTTAGGACAAGAACAACGCATATAAGATTTGCCAGCAGCGCGTAGAAGTAGTAGTCAACTGCTAGAAGTAAGTTAAGTGAATTCCAGTATGAATGTCCAGCTGCAAAATATCTATCAATCGCCCCACGCTGTCAGATGTGCCACAAGGCCAAATTAAATGAGGGGTAACCGATTCCGTAAGCTCGGCCAAAAATTCCCTGTAGACAGTGTATAAAGACAAACACTCGTAATACGGCAAAGCAACAACAATAAGACAAAGCACAGAAATGAGATGAAGCAACAGCAGTGATATATGACATTAGAACATTTAATGTCAATAATCCGGCCAAAGAGAACGGCAGAATATTGTTATATCTATAAAAACATTTCTCTCATAATAAAAATCGATCATGTTTCAAACGATTGGGTGGGAGAAGTCGAATAAAATGAAAGTAATCCTAACTGACAATGTTTCTGCCAAGAAATCCAAATGAAACCTGAGTGGAAAAACAAGAGTAATATAATGAAAGAAATTATCGTCAAAATTAATAATTGACAAGAAATACGATGAGTAAAAGCAAGAGAAATAAAATGCGGGAAATGTTAGTCAAACAATAATAATAATAATAATAATTGACAATGATTCTTCTAAGAAATTCAGATAAGTCAAAACTATTACGATTATTTGTAAGAGCAGAAATTTTAAGATGAAACAATGACTAGTCACAATTAAATAATAATTGGCAATGATTGATTTAAGAAGTTAAAAACAACATAATATTGTTACTATAATGTGCAAAAGCAAGAGAAATAAGATTATGTTGGCTGATTTTGCTTAGCGGCATATCAACATCTCTATGGGTTATTTAATTCTGAGATCTAAATATTTTGGACCCGTTTTTATGGCTTCAACTAAATCTGTTTTGAACGAAATTGTATGCCTTCAACTACAGATAAAATTTATTGTTGGTCATGTTACGATATTTAATGTTGGTCTTTCTTATATAAAAATGTGTTGCTGGTATTTTTACTATAAAAATGTATTATGCTTTCATCGAGTTTTGTTTTTATTTGAGGGTTTACTATTTTCCCATAGCTGGGCCCCCTAACAGGTGCTACCACTCCGGGTCAGAGTGAACCTAGGAACATCAGCAATTAAGAGGTGGTTCCATGCTCCTCAAAACCTCCAATCTCCGAATCAGAGGCCTTGCTGCTGGGTGTAGTTTATCGTCATACCCAGGGCTCGAAATAAAATGAAAGAAATACTAATCAAGAATGATTGATTTATAACGCTTCATCGAAATGAATACCTATAAACGGATTTAGCAGCAAAATTCAAATATTTTTAGAATATTTTTTTAATTTACTGATTAAAATCATCTTCATGATTTGATTTAATTTGTTTATTTAAGAGCATATCAACTCCTCATGGATCATTTAATGTCGAGAATCCTTTTAAAATAGGCACCTCAATATAGCTACCTCAATGAGATCGCTAAAAAAGAGCATAGCATGATGAAAAAATTAAGAGCAAAGATCAAAGTATTTTGGGGGATTTTTTTTTACATTTTTAAATTGTTCCTAGCACGTTCGAAATTTTCGTTAAAAATCTTGTTTTTTTTTTTGAGTCATCAAAATTGACAGATGGTAACCATTTTTTTTCCATTTTATAAAAAAAAAATGAAAATCTCACTTTGAAATTCTTTTAAAAACTTATTTTAAGAAAATCCTCTTCATAATAATATAAACATTTAGACGATAACATTTTCTTTTCGTCAAATTTGGTGTTTTTTCATCATGCTATGCTCCTTTTTTTAGAGATCTCATGGAGTTACCTACGAGGGGGGAACCCAAAAGCAAGCGGAATCGTTTTCTGTGTGACAAGCCCTTAGTAGTTCAGGCTCCCACCGCTAGATGCCACTTCAGGCAACCCTCAGGCATCAGTGTGCTAACTGGTGTCATCGTGCTAAGACGTATAGCTCCGTGGTTCACATTTGTTTTGAAGTGCTTCACGCCTTTTCGTCTATTTTTACCTTGGCTGAAAGGATGCCTGTCGTAAACTGAAAGAGCAGTTGGAAGTTGATGCAGACTCTTTTTTCGAAGGTCATCATTGGTGACGAAAGCTGGTGCCATGGCTACGACACGGAAACGAAGTAGCAATCAAGTCAGTGGAAGCATCCAACGTCACCACAACCCCCAAAAAGCGCGTCAAGTGAAGTCCAATGTCAAGATGATGCTGATTTGTTTCTTTGATGTGAAAGGCATTCTCCGCAAAGAATTTGTTCCTCCTGGTCAAACTGCTAACCAGGCTTTTTACTTGGAAGTCCTGAAGTTTTTGCGAGACAAGGTGAGACGAAAAACGCCCTGACCTGTGGCAAAGTGGAGGGTGGTGGTTGCATCACGACAATGCGCACACCGCCTTGAGTGTCAGACAGTTTCTGACCAAGAATGGCATGACCCCATTTCTCCACCCTCCGTGTTCACCCGATCTCGCCCCCTGCGAATTTTTTTTTGTTCCCCCGAATAAAAAGTCCTCAAAGAAAAACGTTTTGCAGATGTGGAAGAGGTTAAGAAGAAAACGACGGGGTCATTAAAAAACATAACTTTACAAGAGTTCCAGGACTGCTTTGAAGAGTGGGAAACACGTCTGGACCGGTGCATTGTTTCAAATGGAGAATACTTTGAAGGTGATAAGAATATAAACATGCAACAATGAATGAATAAAATTATATGATACAATTCCGGTTACTTTTGGGTACCCCTCGTATCTTAATAGTAATTCCGGTCTAAACAGATGAGTACATTATTATATTCGTTAATCTTCTTCTATTAAAACATCAAATTCCTCGAATTTGATGTTTGAATTTTGAATTTAAAATTTATATTCCTTATTAATTAATTAATTAATTAATGATCGGGAGATTGGAGGTTCTGAGAAGCATGGAATTACCTCGTAATTACTGTTGTTCCCAGGTGCACCCTGACTCTGGGTGGTAGCATCTGTTAGGATCCCAGCTATGAAGAAATATTGAACCCCCGCCCAAACAAAAACTCGATGAAAATATAAAAATACAGTTTAAAAGTAAAAATACCAGCAATACATTTGTTTATATAAAAAAAGGCCAACAGTACATATAGTAAAATGATCAACAATAAATTTCATCTGTAGTTGAAGCCATACAATTGCGTTCTGAATATTCCCCGAATTTGATGTTTAAATTTTAAACATCAAATTTTAAACATCAAATTCGCAGAAAAAAAAATATAACAGATGGATAAATACAATTTAAAAAATTTTTTTTTCACGAATCAACCCTTTCAAACGTTGAATTTTTTACACAATCAAAGATCTTGGTTACTTTCTGTGCGTTTTCAAAATCAGGGGATCACTATCCCAAACTTGCCTTGAGGTGGCTACCAGTCTAGTAGGACGAAAACTCTTAATTCAAAACTGACTCGAGAATCGTTGCCCCCTCCCAGGCTATATAACCCTAGGCATACTTCTTCAGCTATAGATGAAGTATATATAATGTCCTTCCAACCCTATTTGGTTACATGACGTAACGGGACGAATCTGTCTACCCATCCAACATAGCACACGATTTAAAGTCGAATTTTAACTCTATGTTAGTCACATGGGGTGTTTTGTAACCCACTAAATTTTTAAAGTACTCATAATTCCTAGTTGGAAACTTGTCTCTTTTGCCCCACATCTCCCTCTATTGTCCTGAAACAGTGAGGGTGTGTATCACGCAGTGTGGCACAGTTGTAGCTCGCTTGTCGTAGAAGGTCAACACCAGGGGACTATCGATTTTCGTAAATCCGAGCTGACTACCGCAAGGTCAAAGTGAGTAAACTAAAAGCGACCAGGTTTGTCTGCTACTGCTGTAGACATCAAGGTGCAACCTAAGCGTAAACAAGATATGGAATACATACTTTCGATAAGCTCGTCTGACACTAAGGCATGCTAAATCCCAGGTAGTAACGATCAATTTCAAGCAACGTTCACTAAGATTAGTAGTTTAAATAACGCTTGTTATTCCCAGAAAATGATTTCATTGTGATCATGAATTTTAAACAATTTCTGATACTCAAATGCTTACAGTATTTTATTATAATAATGAATTACCTCTGTTAACATTTTTCCATAGATATTGAAATTTTAATCGCTTCTTTCATCGACCGGTTTGCCTCTTGCAAATCTGTGCACGCATGTTTAAAAGGCTTCTTAATGCATGAAGGCAATTAGAGTTCACTACCCTTAACACAAAATGGCGTCCAACGTTGACAGCTGAGAAAAATCTCCATGTCATCACGAACCCGACTTCGTTGTCGATCTGTTGTGAACGATCCAGTTAATTGCAGACTGGCTTAAAGGTATCCATTTAAAGATTAGCAGATTTCCAATGGAAGATTAGGGGGGGATTAAAAGGGTTTATCTAAGATTAAAATTGTTGTTGCATATTTAATAGCATTTTTTTTCAATATTGGGTTTTATTTAGATTATCCAGTTGTGTTGTCAACGGAATTTTTTGTTTTTTCGCGTTTAATGTTTTTATTTTCCTTTCATTTCTTTCTACTTTCTACGACGTTTTTTTTTTTAATCTAACAAATAAAACATCTTTATAAATCACTGATAGATTTGTCACGAGGGCATTGCAAAATTTAACAGAATATAAATTGCTTCAGTTTATTCAATTGTTTATTGTGATATTAAAAAAAATCGGTCGCTAATATAAAACTCTACACAACTTACACGTTAATTAAAGGTTTTTGACAATAATCCTTAGGCTTGGTCAATTAAAGCTTTTACAAATAAAAATCTATAGAAGTAATTATAATATATACAGGTAAAAGATTTTACCAATGATTAAAAGGTTTTACCGGTAATTAAAAGATTATACCAGTGAAGCTTTTACCAGTAATGTGGCAAGTAAATTAAATCTAGATATCAAGTAAGTTAAATAAAAGTTTTAAAAACTTAGGAAAAATAAAACATGTTTTGTTTTCAGTTTCAAAAAATAGGATTATCGTCATCATTCGCCCGTAGTCGGGATTATCGAGCCAATGCGAACAATCCTATCTTTAACTCTATAGTATGCGCTGCGCCAGGGCTACATACAGTTTTGAATTCCGTGATACTTTCTCCTAGACCGCTTGTCATCCAAGGTTATAGAACCCAGTCTGTTTTGCTATTTTACCCACAGTTGGGGGGAAAAGAAGATGATTCATACCTTTCCCAAGGGTATTAGCACGTAAGGGAATGTAATGGATTCGACTGGAATTCGAACTCGGTTCTCTGATTCAGAGACTTGGTGCACTACGTGCCACTCTCAGGTTTCGAATTCAGAGTCATCCTTCCCCTAGACCAGTTGCCATCCAAGGCTGTAGAACCCAGTCTGTCCTTATTGTTTACCCATAGTTGGAGGGAGAAGAGGATTCATACCTTTTCCAAGGGTATTATTCACGTAAGTGAATAGAGATCGAACTCGGCTCTCCCATTCTTCAATCCGAGCCGATGTCCATTACTCCACTGTGCCTCCTTCGGTCTTATATTAATACTTAAACAAAGACAATCATCTACTGGTTCAAATCCCATCCCACTCAGTTCGGGTCATGAAAGTTCAGACCAGTACCATATGGACTGCCTCATCATTGCGATAACCAGATATAATTAACAAAATTTAAATTATGTAACAGTCTGTCTTAGCTCAGCACCTGAAGTCGTGCTACCGGTGAGGAATAAAATGTATATTTATTAATATATCCTTATCGTCATTGGACGGTAGTCGGGATCATCGAGCCAATGCGAACAATCCTATCTTTAGCTCTATAGTATATGCTACGCCAGGGCTACATACAGATTTGAATTCAGAATTACTTTCTCCTAAACCGGTTGCCATCCAAGGCTATAGAACCCAGCCTGTCCTGCTATTTACCCATAAAGGGAGGAGAAGAAGAGGATTCATAACTTTCCCAAGATTATTAGCACGTAAGTTATTGTAATTGATTCGACTGGAATTCGAACTCGGCTCTCTGATTCCTCAATCCGAGGCGCTATCCATTACACCATCGTGCCGTTGAAGTTTCGTCAGTTGTACACTCCAGCCTTCTTCAGGTGATATTTTAAAAAATTTCGAACCAAACCCTTTATTGAGTCCACGGGGGTAGATTGTTCTAGCACAACGTTTCATGCCTTTCTGGATATCACACTAGCAGTTAATTCGGTTAGTTCGGTTCGAAATTCCAAACTGAAGAAACCCGGAGCGTACAACGACCGAAACGTCGTGAATATGGCAATAAAGATGAGAACAATAGTCTAAACAATGTAAATAGTTAAAATACCTAATCTCAGGAAAATAGACAGATCTTGAAGAAAGCCGAAGCATAGAACGGCCGAAACGTCGTGAATATGAATTTAAACGTCCTACGAGGCTGATATCCCGTTCCCACCCCTTCACTGTTGAAACTGTTAGACGTCTCTTAAACTCCAATAGCTTCATGTCCCGCACATCTCGCCTGTCGAACTCCCTTCCTTATTCCTGTTTCCCTGACAAATACAATCTCCAACTATTTAAGTGTAATGTCAATCGACATCTCCAGTTGCCTTGATCTATCCACTTCCCTTCTCCACATCCTTTCACCTTTCATTCCTATCTGCTCTCGCTCCACATCTTCCTGTAACCCCCTTGCCTTGATCGATCCACTATCTTTCTCCACATCCTCTCTTTTACCACTCCTATCTGCTCTTTCTCCAAACCTTCTGTAACCCCCTTCCAGCCTTGCTTGGGGTGATAAGCTTATAAAATATACATACATACATACATACATATATATATATATATATATATATATATATATATATATATATATATGATATATATATATATATGTATATGATATATATATATATATATGTATATATATATATATATATATATATATATATATATATATATATATATATATATATATATATATATATATATATATATATATATATACTATTTATCTATTTGTTTTCCTCAATAGAAATATCTTCACCTATCTCTCGTTTCACACTCTTCCCCGGTCTTCTGAACGGTAGAGGTTTGTCCATTGTTGCCTGTTTAGGGATTGGGTTTCATGTTGCTTCTAGTCTTTTCCTCTTGCGTCTTAGGGGCGCTGTTGCCTTTCTTAGGTTGAATTGATATATTTTTCAGATAGTAAGCTGACGCACAGCTTAATAAAAAGTGTGCTTTGTATTATCAAAATTTCTCCATTTTAATTACTCAACTTAAAAGTCAAATCTTTTTGAAAAATATATGTTACCAGCAATAAAATTTTTTTTCGTTTTTAAATAACTGATGTAATGGAATAAACTGTCATGAGCTGGGATCTGTTGAGTATGACTCAGACTTACATGAGAACTATCGGCCTTCCAATAGTAGCACTCACTACTGGATTGACTTGCAACAAACCTTTGCATAACTGTTACCTTTTGTTCTTATTGCACTGTTTTTTTTTTACAATAAACCATTACTTATTTTATCCACCGTGTTTTTCAAATATATATTCAGATTAGCACGGAATATAACACACTGATATTGAGCACTTTCCAATAAGTACTGTGCATATAAAATAATATATACAGAAAATATATATATATATATATATATATATATATATATATATATATATATATATATATATATATAATTTAGGCTCTACTTATGTTTTGAGCACTGTTTTTTAAAAATAAAAACAAAAATACAAAAGAACTTCGGATTATTAATGTGTTTTTTCCTATTTTTCTATATATTTGTACACACACACACACACACACACACGTGTGTGTATATATATATATATATATATATATATATATATATATATATATGTATATATATATATATAAAATGATGTATTTAGGTAGCAATCTCTCTTTTATACAAGTTTCATTAAAAATGACCTACAAAGTATTGCAGTTAAATTTATATATATATATATATATATATATATATATATATATATATATATATATATATATATATATATATATATATATATATATATTCAAAGAAATGCATGAAAATCCGGGTCACAAATTCATATCCATACAACTAAATATGTTAGCTCTATCACTGTGATGTAATGGAATAACCTGTCACCCCCATGAATGACTACACTATAATTAGTAACTATGTATAAGTAAGTCAACAGTCTACAGAATCTAGCTGGGATCTGTTGAGTACGACTGAGACTTATGCGAGAACTACCAACTTTCAAATAGTAGCACTCACGACTTGCAATGACCTTTATGCATAACTGTTACCTTTTATTCTTATTGTATTGGTTTGTACAATAAACCTTTACTTATTTTATCCACCATGTTTTTCAAGTATATATTCCTATTAGCACGGAATATAACAGGTTTTTATTGGCTATGATTTTCAATCCTTTAGAAGGTTTTAAAAAGAAATTCTTAAAATCCAATTAAGAAATCCATCTGTCTACATTTCTGAGATGAGGTATTATGTACACTATTTACATTACTCGGACTATTGTCCTCATCTTTGTCGCCATGTTTATTACAACATTTCGGCCTTTCATTATCTGTCTATATTTCTGAGATGAGGTATTATGTACACTATTTACATTATTCGGACTATTGTCCTCATCTTTGTCGCCATGTTTATTACAAAATTTCGGCCTTCCAGTATCTGTCTATATTTCTAAGATGAGGTATTATGTACATTATTTACATTATTCGGACTATTGGCCTCATCTTTGTCGCCATATTTATTAAAACGTTTCGGCCGTTGTACACTCCAACCTTCTTCAGGTGGTTGGAATGTCGAACTGAACCCTTTATTTAGCTCACTTGGGTAGACTGTTCTAGTTTCACGTGTCAAGTTTAATGGATGTCGGTTATCAGTTATCTCCTGTTAATTCCCTTCTCTAAGTTCTCCACTGCCTTAACCGGGTATTGAACTCACAACTTTTTGTGCCCTGTCAACCGACGTCTTTATCCACTGTGCCATGTGTCCTTGAGAACATCTGTGTATGAATCCATTAAGATTGGTATGCCGTAAAACAAACCCAACCAAACTGTTTTATTTTCCCAGCCGTAAGACAAGAGTTCTTAAAAAAATGCAGAGAGCATATTGTTAAAAAAAACATTTCTTAAAAAACAATGAAATAAAAAAAAAATAATACCAAAAAATAAAGATAGATAAAAGGAAGAAATATATTTATATATGACTCGTTGTCGCTACTCGGCCTTTTCCGCTGACATGAAGTGGAGAGAGTATATTGGATTTAATTTCTTGGTCTGCTGTGAGGAATGTCGGTTCACGATTTCGCGCTAGACAGTTGTTTTCGCCAGTATCTATCTTTCACGTTTATTCGTTCAGGTTTCGAATATTGCTCCCACATCAAGCCGGGTGTTTCCCCTAAGGGTATAGGGGTATTCTTGAAGAAACCGGCAACGTTATCGTCCTGGCCTTCTTGGTTCATTGTATCATGCCAGACGATTATTTACCTCTTTATAAGTCTGCCATTCGCCCATGAAGACAGCAGCCACATATAGTCAAGTGCTCCTGCTATACATTTAAAGATCTAAAATAATCTGCAATGTTACTGGTACTGACCTGGCATCTTGAAATTAAAACACGCATGTGAGTGCAGCAGTAACGCCGAGAGCTTATCAAACAAGGGACAATTTAAAACAGGTGTTCTGGGTAAGACGATAAACTACATCCAACAGCAACGCCTCTGATCGGGAGGTTTTGAAGGGCGTGGAACAAACGTCTTAATAGCTGGTGTCCCCAGGTCTACACTGACCCGGGGTGGTAGCTCCTGGTACGGTCCCAGCTATGGGCAAATAGTTAACCTCCGCCCAAACTGGAGTCAAAACACCATGAAAGTGTAAAAATAGGTTTTAATACCAACAATAATTTTTTTGAGGAAAAACGTTTTTGAAGAAAATGAATATTAGCAGCAATACATTTTTGGAAAAAATATTAGCAGCAATAAAAATTTTGTCGACATTAAATAACCCATTGAGGTTGAAGTGCCGTAAAACAGAACAAAATTAAACCAATATATACTGAGATAGATAGATAGATAGATAGATAGATGAGGAAGACACTGAGATAGATAGATAGATAGATAGATAAAAAAATCAAATCAGAAATAAAAATATTGTCTGCATTAAATAACCCATTGAGGTTGATATGCCGTAAAACAAAAAAAAACAAAACAATATATACTGATACAATATATACTGATATATATATATATATATATATATATATATATATATATATATATATATATATATATATATATATATATATATAAAACAAACCAAACCAGCAATAAAAATCTTGTCGGCATTAAATAACCCATTGAGGTTGATATGCCGTAAACCAAACAAAACAAAACCAAACCAAACCAATCCAATATATACTGAGATAGATAGATAGATAGATAGATAGATAGATAGATAGATAGATAGATAGATAAAACAAACCAAACCAGCAATAAAAATGTTGTCGGCATTAAATAACCCATTCAGGTTGATATGCCGTAAAACAAACCAAACCAAACCAATATATACTGAGATAGATAGATAGATAGATAGATAGATAGATAGATATGAAGGGACCAAGAGAGACAGATATACATTAAGAGACCAAGATAGATAGATAGATAGATAGATAGATAGATAGATAGATAGATATGAAGGGACCAAGAGAGACAGATAGACATTAAGAGACCAAGATAGATAGATAGATAGATAGGTAGATAGATAGATAGATAAAAAATATTAGCAGCAATAAAATTCTTGTCGGCATTAAATAACGCACTGAGGTTGATATGCTTTAAAACAGAACAAATTAAACCAATATATACTGAGATAGATAGATAGATAGATAGATAGATAGATAGATAGATAAAACAAACCAAACCAGCAATAAAAATCTTGTCAGCATTAAATAACCCATTGATATGCCGTAAAACAAAACAAACGAAACCAAACTAAAACAAAGTCACTTTGCTCTCTCAACAATTACTCGTCGGATAGAAAAGTTTGAAACCATAAAGACACTGAATGATATTCCTTCAAATGGAAGAAATTCCTTAGAAGCTGAGTGCACCCCTCAATTTATAGATCGTCTGTCAATAATTTATTCAAACGAGCAAAATTGGATTGGAGGAACAACTGAAAATTTGTTGTAATTTCGTGAACCCTATTTGATACATATTTGTTTCAAAATATATGGTGTTCTTTTCACAGTTGATTATTTTTCATTATAATGGTTTTTAAACCTGCGTTCATTTATTTTTCACCCTGTATAATACGCCGACTAAGTTTGTTACAGATTAAAACGTTCTCGGTTATCTATTAAGTCCGCAAGTGGATGTTTGTTTTAGAAAACAAACATTTCTTTGAACCCTTAAGATGAGGAAACTGAAGTTTCAAAATAAAACATAAATATATTTTTTTAAATCGGCGGTTTTATTTCTGCAATAATATAGCAGACAAACTTACAAATGCAGCAGAAAAAGTTTCGAGAGGGGCAGATTGTCCTGCTATGCAAGTAAACTTAACATATCAATTTAAATCAATTATTTTATAATAATAAAATGGAAGCAGATCTTAATTACTTTCCAGTTTGACGAGACTTGGGTCAAAAGAAAGGTACCACAGTAAATTTATAACTAAATATAATAAAATTAACCAATTTTTAGAACTAACAAAATCTTTGCTGCTGTTCATAATAGATACATACATATTAACAGAATGAGATAGATATGAACAAAATGAAAGCGATAGATAGATAGAGAGATAAAGAGATAAAGAGAGATAGAGAGGTAGAGAGGTAGATAAATTTGAGCAAAATGAAAGAGATAGATAATGAACAGAATGAAATAGAAGATACATATGAATAGAATGAAATGGACATGAACAGAATTAAAAATAGATAGATAGATAGATAAGGAAGGAACTGATATAGATAGATAGATAGATAGATAGATAGATAGATAGATAGATAGATAGATAGATAGATAGATAAGGATGGAACTGTGATAGATAGATAGATAAATAAGGAGGGAACTGAGATAGATCGATAGATAGATAGATAAGGAGGGAACTGAGATAGATCGATAGATAGATAGATAAGGAGGGAACTGAGATAGATAGATAGATAGATAGATAAGGAGGGAACTGGGATAGATAGATAGATAAGGAGGGAACAGAGATAGATAGATAGATAGATAGATAGATAGATAGATAGATAGATAGATAGATAAGGAGGGAACTGAGATAGATAGATACATAGATAGATAGATAGATAGATAGATAGATAGATAGATAGATAGATAAGGAGGGAAATTGAGGTAGATAGATATATAGATAGATAGATATATAGATAGATAGATATATAGATAGATATGAACACAACGAGAAGATAGATAAATATAAAAAGAATGAAAAACGTGATCAAAATGAAAAAGAAAGACAGACAGATAAATAGAGAGAGGTATAACAGACAGATAAGTAACAGACTGAGATAGATAGATAGATAGATAAGGAACAGACTGCCATAGATAGATAGATAGATAGATAGATTGATAGATAATTAACAGACTGCCATAGATAGAGAGATGTATATGAACAGACTGCCATAGATAGATAGATATATAGATAGAGAGATGGATATGAACAGACTGCCATAGATAGATAGATAGATATGAATGGATGAAGAGAGACAGATAGACATGAAGAGACCAAAATAGATAGATAGATAGATGTGAACAGACTGCCATAAATAGATAGACAGATATGAACAGACTGCCCCATATATATATATATATATATGTATATATATATATATATATATATATATATATATATATATATATATATATATATATATATATATATAGATAGATAGATAGATAGATAGATACATATGGACAGAATGTGATAAATGTAAACCGACTGTTAAATGTAGATATGAACAAGAAAAATATATATTTCTTCTAATAAATCATAAAGTCATTTAAGCATTTTTTTTAGTTTTCGTTTTTTCTTTTTGGTGGGGGGGGGGTGTGAGTATTTTTTCTTTCCTTATTCCGTATATATATATATATATATATATATATATATATATATATATATATATATATATATATATATATATTAGCTTTTTCACGTGCAAGCGCCACTCATCTTTGTGCGTGTCTTACTATTTGTGTATGTGTTTTGTTTGTTTTTTTTTCGATAAAACAAAGATAAATTACCTAAATCCCAGCAGGCATTAGTTAATGTGAAAAATCTATGCCACTTGATCACAAACTGACAGAAATCGTCTTCACACACGCACCTGCGCTGGGAAGAAAACACGATGTATTCGTTCCACGATTCCATGTTGCTGACGACGTCTGTTGTCGATTCAAGCACACAGACAAGAAATGGCGTACGTCCGCCTTTTTGGAACTATCACCACCCACGCTACCGACAGACATGATGGCGCACGAGGCAAACGTAACGGAACCGTTCTGAGCATTGTGTCTTCATTGGCACTTGGCTATGTACATATTTCTTCGACGCAGGCATCCAGATGTAGACACGGCTAATTTGCATTATATATATATATATATATATATATATATATATAAATATAGTACAGAATGAAAAAATATAGGTAGATAGAGAGATGTGAGCAGATTGATATAGATTGATAAGGAATAGGTAGGTAGCCAAATAAGGAATAGACTGTGATAGATAGATAAATAGATACAGTACCTATGAACACTAATGGGTATGTCCCAAACCTCATAAATACGTTGGACCCTATTGTAAGTGGGGTCAATATGATGTCTAACTAGTCCCCCACTAGCAGTGGTTTACCTACATCACGCCGCTGGCGAGTAATATATTTTGTTCATCTTATAAAGATTATTTTATTTTCAACTTCCGTTTTGGTTATTCGTTATTTAGTAAGCTTTTCTAGGTTACAAAAGATAGATAGATAGATAGATATGAACAGAATGCTATAGCTGTAAACAGACTATTAAAGGAAGATTTACTTATTGCCTATATAGCTTTTTCTGCGTATATATATATATATATATATATATATATATATATATATATATATATATATATATATGTGTGTGTGTGTGTGTGTGCAAATAGGTAGAAACATAGGAAAGAATACATTAGGTAAATAATCCGGAGTTCTTTAGTATTTTTATTTTTATTTTTAAAAAACAGTGCTCAATACAAAAGTAGTGCTTAAATTATAATTATTTTTTAAAAATAATATGATTCTTTCGCAACATAAGAGTTCTCATGTTTCAAAAACCAGGGCCAAAAACCTCAATATAATTATTGAAGTTAAATTGAATTAAAGTATCAAGCCCTCTTTCATCCTCAAGCGAAAATTTAGGAATAACTAATCTCGAAATTTACGCATCTTTATAAGCATGTTCATTCGCAAAATTAATTACTATGGAAACGGCTGGAGCGACCATTTCGATAAGGAGTGTAAGAGTTAACAATTTGTATCCACATATCAGCCACCTCCGGAAAGAGGTCAAGCCGAGGTAGGGTGGGGTATCCATTTCAAAGCGAATGATGGCATTCATATACGCGCATCGTCTGGTCAGTCACAGCGACAGATAGCTGTTGGCACCATTGTACGTCGTTAAATGTCTAAAGAATTTTTTTTCTAAAGGGCTGTATCGTATATAAACGCGTCGCACTGAACTACAATTTGTTTTTTCACGACTTCATAAAGGTTTTTTCTATCTTATGATTGGGTTAAACTTTTAAATCTTTTATTAGGCTATGAAAATTAATTTTTGTTATGCTAATTATTTAATGCGAAAATTTGTTGATGTTCAGCAAAAAAGAGTTATTGGCATTATTGTTACGCTGTTAAATGTCTAAAGATTTTTTTTCTAAAAGGGTTGTTTGTATATAAATGCGTTGTAATGAACTACAATTTGTTTTTTGATGACTTCATAAAGTTTTTTTTTATCTTAAGATTGGGTTAAACTTTTAAACCTTTTAATAGGACTATGAAATTTAAAATTTTTTTAAAGCTAATTTACTTAATGCGAAAATTTGTCAGCAAAAAACTGTTAACTCATGTCTATAAATTAACTCATGTTTAATAAATTTCCATTATTTAGAAACTTAATGTGTAGCTTTTCATGTAAGCATAAAGGGCATGGGTCATCCCAGGTTTTACAAGTTCTTATTCTATTTGTTATTTTACATTTTACTTTTAGTGTTTTATTCATTTCATTTAAATGCCAAAAATATTTGGATAGGGATGTCCGATTTCTATTTCTAATATTATTGAAGGAGCTTTTGTGCTGTCTCCATCTAATTTTAAATTCATTTTACGTGGAACCTATATATATCATTTCAGTGTTAGGACTCTCAATGGATGAGATTGATATACTTTTGTATTGAGCACTGTTTTTAAAAAATAAAAACAAAAATACTAAAGAACTTTGGATTATTAACCTAATGTGTTCTTCCCTATTTTTCTATATATTTACACACACACACACACACACACACACACACACACACACACACACATTATATATATATATATTTCATCGAATGGCATATAAGGAAAAGCTTATAAATTTTTTTAAAGCTAATTATTTAATACGAAAATTTGTTGATGTCGGCAAAAAACAGTTAACTCATGTCTATGGTTTAATAAATTTTAATTTAAAAACTTAATAATGTATAGTTTTTCATATATATATATATATATATATATATATATATATATATATATATTGTGTGTGTATTTAGGCAGCATTTTTTCATTCATACATCTTTCATTAAATAGTATAGATAAGTGTTGTCTATATATTTTATGTAAGTTCTTTTCATATCGTCTGATAAGCTTAATAACATTATCATTAAGCAATGAAAGAAAATCACAATATTGATACATATTTTTTAATCCAATCTAAGCTTTCGGCTTATATAAGCCATTATCGAAGACGTACAAACTGAGGACAGTAGTACGAATAATGTAAATAGTGTACATAATACCTCATCTCAGGAATATAGACAGATACTGAAGGGCCGAAACGTTGTAATAAATATGGCGAGAAAGATGAGGACAATAGCCCGAACAATGTAAATAGTGTACATAATACCTCATCTCAGAAATATAGACAGATACTGAAAGGCCGAAACGTTGTAATAAATATGGCGAGAAAGATGAGGACAATAGCCCGAACAATGTAAATAGTGTACATAATACCTCATCTCAGAAATATAGACAGATACTGAAAGGCTGAAACTTTGCAATAAATATGGCGACAAAGATAAGGACATATTATCCGAATAATGTAAATAATGTACATAATACCTCATCTAAAAATATAGACGTATACTGAAAGGCCGAAACGTTGTAATAAATATGGCGAGAAAGATGAGGACAATAGCCCGAACAATGTAAATAGTGTACATAATACCTCATCTCAGAAATATAGACAGATACTGAAAGGCCGAAACATTGCAATAAATATGGCGACAAAGATGAGGACAATAGTCCGAATAATATAAATAGTGTATATAATACCTCATCTCAGAAATATAGACCGATACTTTACTTATTCTTTATTTTAACCTTCTGTCGGATTCCGATCCATATTTGACTGACATTTGACTCCAGACACATAATTTTACACGGTATTACTTGTCTCCAACATCACATAACAACCAGATAATAAATAATAATTTTTGTTGTTGTTTCCACCTCTTGCTGTTTCTCATTTTTCTGAGTATTTTTGTATATATAAACGTTAGGGGGTTGTAATTAATTACTCCCCCACAATGCCTATTCTTCATTAATTTTCGGTATAAGACGAAAACAGCGTGAAAAGAGCAGACGCAAGAATTCTGATGAGTCAACACGCCTCCGACATCTATATTACATGGATAGGTTAGCTTGCACGTAGAGAAATGAGAAGCCAAGCTCCCAGCGCGCGTTTCCCTAACCATCTTCAGCCCGCTAATCTCCTAGAATTGAAGCTATCACGTCGGTCCCTATCGTATAATAACGCGAATAAGGAAAATAAATTATCCCTCGTTGATACTGTCTGGTGCTGGGGTCGAAAGGAGTGAAACCAGTGGCAACATGGACCAGTAGTCCCTGGTGTATTAGTGACTTTATCGCCTTGCTTGGGAGGAAATGATTAATATATATATATATATATATATATATATATATATATATATATATATATATGGAAAACCTATGACAAAGTAGAAAATTTTTCGTGTGACGCGTTCTTTTTTCTAAAATTGATATATCTTCGCCCCACATCTAGCTATCTATCTATCTATCTATCTATCTATCTATCCCAGGATATAAACATAAGCCATAACAAAAAATCTATCTGTTTCAGTCTGTTCCTTCTTTTCTTTCTTCCTTCCTACCTACCTACCTACCTGCCTGCCTATCTATCTATCTATCTATCTATCTATCTATCTATCTATCTATCTATCTTGGTCTCTTCATGTCTATCTGTCTCTCTTGGTCCTTCATATCTATCTATCTATCTATCTATCTATCTTGGTCTCTTCATGTCTATCTGTCTCTCTTGGTCCTTCATATCTATCTATCTATCTATCTATCTATCTATCTATCTATCTATCTATCTATCTATCTATCTATCTTGGTCTCTTCATGTCTATCTGTCTCTCTTGGTCCTTCATATCTATCTATCTATCTATCTATCTATCTATCTATCTATCTATCTATCTATCTATCTATCTATCTATCTTGGTCTCTTCATGTCTATCTGTCTCTCTTGGTCCTTCATACCTATCTATCTATCTATCTATCTATCTATCTATCTATCTATCTATCTATCTATCTATCTATCTATCTTGGTCTCTTCATGTCTATCTGTCTCTCTTGGTCCTTCATATCTATCTATCTATCTATCCTAGGATATAAACTTAACCATAACAAAAACCCTAAAAAGAGTCACCCAAAGAAATAGGTTGTATATCTAAGCACATCTCGCGGCAGGGGTTTCAGTCAGTCAGTTATGTGCTATGGGGAAATTTAAAAACAAATCTTTACACCTTTTCCTAAGCTTAAAGGGGCCGCATAAGATTAGGAATTAGAAAGTCCCTTTTTAATTTCTAACCTTATGCCTCGCTTTAACCTCCTATAATTTGATTAGAGTGGTGAAGGTTTTGTGCAGAACCATCCACATTTTTAAAGGGCCAAAAACGACCTCCGGAGATTCTGAATTCAGAGTTGGCCTTCTCCTAGAACAGTTACCATCCAAACCCAGTCTGTCCTGCTATTTACCTATAGCTGGTGTGAGAAGAATGTATGGCGTGAATGTAATGGATTCTACAGGAATTCGAACTCGGCTCTCCGATTCCTCAATAGAAGCCGCTAACAATTACTCCACCGTGCCTGGTTTCTTTCTTTCTTTCTTTCTTTCTTTCTTTCTTTCTTTCTTTCTTTCTTTCTTTCTTTCTTTCTTTCTTTCTTTCTTTCTTACTTACTTTCTTTCTTTCTTTCTTTCTTTCTTTCTTTCTTTCTTTCTTTCTTTCTTTCTTTCTTTCTCTCTCTCTCTCTCTCTATATATATATATATTTATGACTCAGCAAATTTTTCTCTCTCTCTGTATATATATATATAGAGAGAGAGAGTAGAGAATATATATATATATATATATATATATATATATATATATATATATATATATATATATATATATATATATATATTAATTTAAAGAAAAGCAGACCACTTTAAGGCTCCATTAGTTATAATTTATTTCACCATAGAATTTTATTTTTCTCTGGATCTTCAGACTTCACTTTCAAAGGTGAAAGGAAATATTAATATATATATATATATATATATATATATATATATATATATATATATATATATATATAACATAAATCATTGATACGAATAACAAATAATGAAGGCTTCATTATTTTATATTTACACACGCTCTATCTCTGATATTGAGCACTTTATCCCATATATATAGCAACACTTTAAGACTATATTTCTCGTCTATTACCCCTCTATATAGATCACGGGTCCCCCCACACGATCACACATACTCTCACCAATTTTTCCCGGAGTCGTTGTTCCGTTTTCATTTTGAATCTGTAGGTCCGATGAATTTGATCGTTCTTACGATTGCAATGGAATAAATTATGACCATGGAATATTAGTGTTTAAGTCTTTTTATTATATATATATATATATATATATATATATATATATATATATATATATATATATATATATATATATATATATATATATATATATAGATAGTTTAAGAAAAACTAGGTAATCCGTATGGGTAGACCCAAGGAAGATAAAATCCATAGAGCTCAATGTAAATCAGAGCTAATAATTTAAATAAAAATAAAAACAGACAACTTTAAGTTTTGTTGTCTGTTTTTATCATATATATATATAAAATCAGGACGTCCGCTACCTTGGTTTCAACCTTATGGTATCCTCAGACGATTTTTATCAAATGACCTCTTAAAGCTTTATTTAAAAAAAAAAAAGAACGCTATATTATTATTTTTAAGGATAAATAAACAAACGCACGGCGTTGGGCGTAGTAGTAGCAGTAGTAGTAGTAGTAGTTGTAGTAGTAGTAGTCGTAGTAGTAGTAGTAGTAGAAGTAGTCGTAGTAGTAGTAGTCGTAGTAGTAGTAGTAGTAGAGATAGTCGTAGTAGTAGTGGTAGTAGTAGTCGTAGTAATAATAATAATAATAATAATAATAATAATAATAATAATAAGAAGAAGAAGAAGAAGAACCATTAACCTTTTAGGAAGGTCTACATGTTATTTTTACTTTTATTTTTTCATACGGGTATTGAGGACTTTTTAATACTGCTGTTTCCTGGTCTGATGCAACTCATGCAATTCATTATATATATATATATATATATATATATATATATATATATATATATATATATATATATATATATGCGTGTACGATTAAACATTTTTGACATGTGTTTGCTTATTTTCAATAATATGCTTTCGTAATCACGTTTAAACTTTGTTATTTCATCATGCAACCTCCTAAGGGGCATTTAAATTGATACATTGTGTTGGTGTTCTGCAATGCATCAAATGGTGGGGAGGAGATATTACGGCCGACAAAGTTGGTGATGAAAATTTTCTCGGAAAGAGTGTATTTGTGGAAAAGACAAAATGAATAAAAAGAGGAAAAACTATATTAGCCGACGCGTTTCGCCTACTGAGTGACTATTTTATCAAGGCAATAAATTCCATCTGTTGACGAAACGCGTCGATGAATTAGAGTTTTTCCTCTTGTCTCTTTTTATCTATCTATCTATCTATCTATCTATATTTAATTATCTATCAATCTCTCCCCCTCCCTCTCTCTCTCTCTCTCTCTCTCTCTCTCTCTCTATATATATATATATATATATGCATGTTTCATTAAAAATCGAAACATACTAGGAATAAAGGAAGCCTTAATAATAAAAAAGAAAAAGACAACACGTAATATTAAGTACGAACACGGCCACAATGTGCTGACTGTGTTCGGAAAATAAAACATCTCTATAATACTAAAAACATACACACAACGCATACCCCCAGTTATATTGAAAAAAACAAAATCATCCTTGATAATGGCTAAAAGTATAGCCGAAAGCACTCGGAATTATAAAACATTTGGACAGTTTCTATACACTGTGTGTCCAAAGAAGAAAACACTTGTTCGAACACAAGAAAAAATGAAATAAAAAGCTCAATCTCGTAAGCATAAATGAAGGATTGCTTCCTAAATACACAATATATATATATATAATGTGTGACGTCATTTGTTTACATTTGATACGCCTTGAGCAGTTATGAATGTACATGAGAAATTCATGGAAGATTGAAGTTTATAAGCAGTAAATTCGACCTTGCCAACGGAACGATCCTCAGTGGCCAAATCAGTTAAGGCACATCAGGCTATATGACGGTTCCGTATAGGATACAGGTTCGAATCCTGTCGGAAGACGAATTTTTTCTATGAAAATTTCACGGACATTCACGCCGGTAAATGTTATTTAATACTGTTTATTATAAACAGAGCATTTACTTAAATACTTGTATCTATAAAAAGTATGTTAAACATAAAAATGTCTTTTTATTTATTTTTATATATATATATATATATATATATATATATATATATATATATATATATATATATATTCAGTTGTATGGAAATGAGTCTGTGCTCCTGGGTTTCACGCTTTTGCGATCATCAGACAAACTGCTTTATTTTTTAAAATTTGATGTATTTATGCTTGTTTGACTCTGTTGGTGGGAGGGGGAATTTAATTCTGTGCTTGTTCGCAAAAGCGTGAAACCCACGGTCACAAATTCATTTCCATACAACTGAATATGTTAGCTCTATCACTGATATTGAGCGCATTCCACTAAGTACGGCGCTTATAAAATAATATAGATATATATATATATATCAGTAAACATAGAAGTCAACACTTAGAGGCGACAGTCTGTTTCATGCTAGATGCAATCGTCAGGCCATGGCCAAGACGATTGCATCTAGCATGAAACAGACTGTCGCCTCTAAGTGCTGACTTCTATGTTCCCTTTTATATTTACACATGGTCTATCTCTGATATTGAGCACTTTATCCCATAAATATAGCACATCTTAAGACTATATTTCTTCATATATATATATTCTAATTTATTACATTGTAATCGTAATCACGTGATTACGATTCCAATGTAATAAATTATAACCATGGAATATTAGTGTTTGAGCCTTTTATATTATATTCTTGCTCTGTCTTGTACATAAAGCACTGCCTGGATTTTATCCTCTTGGAAATATTCATATATATATATATATATATATATATATATATATATATATATATACACACACACACACACACACACATATATATATATATATATATATATATATATATATATATATATATATATATATATGGGTGTTAAAGCTACGTTTTGAATATCTATACAAAACGCAGCAGTTTTAATATAAAATTTTCTCTTTATCATTTCACAATCTATTCAATATATTCCTCATCGATATTTTGTATTTTATCATCCGCCATTTCCCTGTTTAATTCGATTGTTTCTTCGAGATACGCGGTTGTCTTATAAGAACGCCGCCATCTTGTTTCTGTACATCTCGGAAATTCATTTTATCAATTTAGCCACAAGTATGACTAAATCTTGTGTTGTCTGATCTATCGACAATACAAATTTAGAGTGAATTATTGCCAAGGGTTATAGATATTAAATTAATCTTGTCTCCATAATTTGAAAATTTAATATACAAATATAAATACTCGCGAATGATGAATATAAGACATAAACTTATCTATCAGGACGTGAGCGTTCATGGATCTCCACATCTTCCTATTACTCGTGGCCCTTGCTATCCTTTTGTTAAACCTCCCGTCCCTTTTCTGTCATCCGTTAACGCAAGCTAGTCAGGTATGTGTCTCGCTGCCTTCCACTGCCTATTTTGCCATCGATATGCCATGCCAAGTTTTCCAAGCCCTTTCTTGTTTCTCTTTTAAATATATTCCCTTTAATTAAGAATGAGGAGAGAAACCAATATTGCCAATATACCTTTTTATAAAGAATTGTTACCAACACCTGCCTACTTTGTGTTTTATTATCAATTGTACTAATTCAGGGTATTTGCAATCTTGCTGCTTCTAGTAACAAAATATTTAAGCTAAAAGAAACATTTCTGAAATGTATACTTTAATATAATACGACTCCACCTTTCTTACCTTCAAGTTGCGTTAAAAATTTCTCGGTTTTAGAAAAGGAAATATTTATCATATTATGCAAATGAAAATATTTTCCTTTTTGCATCATACGAGAAATTTTGAATGGAAATAAATACATGTTCTCAAAGCTATTAAAATCAGGACCATTAGACCCCGAGTGGAAAAACAAGTTTTAGGGGGGAAAAACAACTTTTTTTTACTATTGAAATATCACTGGTTTGCCTTATATATAAAATCTATTTATCATTCCGTGGCACAGTGGAGTAGTTGCATCCCGTCTGTTGTCCAATGGGCTAACGTATGTCGTATGGATCATAGAAAAACCCTTTGACTTATTCAGCTAGAAAAAGAACAGGTTAAAATCGTTTTTTTTGTTTGTTTTTGTTTTTGCCAACCCCACTGTCTTCTGAACTGAGCAATGTTGGGAGGAAAAAGATCATCCAGTAATGGTATCAACATTCATATTATGGCTTCCAACTACAAAGTTCATTCAAGAACCATCAAGAGAATGGTAAGTCTAAAAAATAGGGACCAGTAAAGAGGAAAACGGGATCAGGGGATCACAACAGCAAGATGAATCATCATTTCAACTTAGAGCTAAAGAGATCAATTAGAAAAGATCTAACTTAATATATAAAACGTTTTGCACATGAGAGAGGAGTTTCATCTATGACAGTACAAAGATTGGTGAAAAAAGACTTAAAAATAAAATCGTAAGTGAAATCTTGTTACTCCAGAACAGAAAGTTAGAATGTTAGAGAACAGCATAAAAAATATCCGAATTTTGGTGAGTTTTTGTCGTTATTCTCTCCCGAAACTTACTTACAGCTTGACTTTGTAATTTACTCCTGAGGATGACCGTGGAGGAGATCGAAAGCGCATAGGTAGGAAATAAATACGACTTCCTTGATGAATTTCATCTTAACACCAAGAAACTCGTCAGAGAAGTGGAAAGGATCAGTGTAAAAATAGACACAATATATCTATATGAGATATATTCAATGAATTGGATCGTGATTACGATTCCAATGTAATAAATTATAACCATGGAATATTAGTGTTTGAGCCTTATATATATATATATATATATATATATATATATATATATATATATATATATATATATATGTATATATATATATATATATATGATTCCTTTTTATCTATTAAAATGATATTATTAACATCAGTTTTCTCTTATTTCAGTAAAATATTTTTGCAACTTTCAATTTGTGTTCGCTCCTCGCCGACCGGTCCCACGTTCCTGCACTTATATATATATATATATATATATATATATATATATATATATATATATATATATATATATAAATATGTCTCCAATAACCATGTCCTGAAGATGGTCTATTAGACCGAAACGTCTGACATTGACAGCAAAACAAAAAACAAAATAAAAAACAGTAAACTCACATATTCGGATTTTGCTTTGTCTTTTCCACATTTTAATCATATATATATATATATCACCACCGTTATCCAAGTTGCAGACGACAAAAAAATCTTTCCACACCTGACAGCCAGATGACACACACAGACAAAAAAAAAAACAACTCAGAAAACTTTCGATAATCATCGAAATTTTTACAAGACAACACAAAAAATTCATATAAGAATGGAAAAAGTATTTAAAAAATGGAATCAGATTTTGAATTTATATCGCTGTCGCCATTTTGTACCTTTGTTAGGAATATATATGCATGTTTTTTGAGCACGTCGACGAGGTGTAATGGTTAGCTTACTTGTCTCACTAGATCAATAACCCCTGAATAGTGAGTTCGATCCTCAATGGGTGCTTCAAGTTATTGACCTTGTGCCAATTCTATTCTTAGAAAATCCCTATATGTGTTTGTATGTATATGGGCGTTCGAGTTGTATGTATGTGTGTTTGGATGTGAAACTCTATGTCTTTGTGTGTATATGTGTTTGTGTGAATTCAGGAGTATAGATGTGCTTGTGTATATGTCTGAATGTGTGCGTATCTGTGTTTCTTTCTGAATATATGTGTGTGTGTTTCGTCTGGATGTATTTGTATGTATCTGTGTATTTGTGCGGATGCATGTATATGTATGTGTGTGACTTTGTGCGTAGGTTTTTTTGTTCATATATGCGTGTTGGTCTGCATATTTGTGTATATGTGTGTGTGTGAATGCCCGTGTGTTTCTGTGCGTATGCGTTTGTGTGTTTTGAGGTATGTGTCTTTGTATATGTCTATGCGTGTTTGCTTGTGTGTATTCGGTGCGTCGTGCGGTTGGCAAAAGTTATAACAACATTCAACTGAAAAATTCAGTCGATTTTCAGATCGATGATGGCGTGGACATCGACCATGGTACCCCCCCATCCGAGACATCGGGTTGCCTGATGACAAGGCCTGCATTGCTCACGACTTCCAGGACCACTTCAAATGACGGGAACTAAATGTACGTCACCGCGAGCACTGACATGCAGTCCAGGCAGAGCTACCTGTCGATTCCCTTGAGCTAATCTAGTGTTCTCTTCTCCTTCAGGTACGTTTGAACATCCCATTCGTAATCAACAACTGTGTGTAGTATATGTGGTAGACAAGAATTGACGCTTTTTTGGAATTCTAGGATTCAAGTTAATCCAATGTGACGTCACGTGAAAACGGTTACACGGAGCTAGACCGCACGAAAAAAGTATACATTATATTCTCCCTCTCTCTCTCTTACACACACACACACACACACACACACACACACACACACACGTACACACAATGACATTAACTATGAACACGGCCACAATGTACTGACCGTGTTTTGGAAATAAAACCTTCCTATAACTCTAGATACATGCATACAATAATCCATACATGCAGTTAAAAGTAAAAATAAAATCATCCTTGATAAAAGTAGATTCGAAAATTATAACGTAAATTTGTTATAAAATCACTATAAAAATAGCCATTTTGTTTCAACACTTCTGGTGTCTTATCAAGTGTAGGTTCTAAATTCAACACGATCACTTGATAAGACACCAGAAGTGTTGAAACAAAATGGCTATTTTTATAGTGATTTTATAACATATTGTTATGGGAAATTACCCATAATAAAAATGGACTATTCCGTACCTCATAAATACTGTGCCTCAAGAGAAAGCTGCAGTGAGTCAGTGAGTCCTTTTTGGACGACTCGGCTAGACGGTCGAACTCTCTGCCTCTGAGGCAGAGGGGAACTCTCTGCTTTTGGGCAGAGAGGAACCCGGACGAGGTTCCGCCGAGGGGCAGAGCCTCGTTCGGGGTGGTTGACCACCCCGATCCCGTTTATACGGGTTCTACGGGCAATTTTTGCCCGAGCCAACGGGCTCGGAAAGCCCACATTAAACCGGCCTTGTGCCACATTTGACACACGTGGGCGTGTTAATGAACATCGTGAGTCAGTGAGTCCTTTTTGGACGACTCGGCTAGACGGTCGAACTCTCTGCCTCTGAAGCAGAGGGGAACTCTCTGCCTCTGGACAGAGAGGAACCCGGACGTTTATACGGGTTCTACGGGCAATTTTTGCCCGAGCCTACGGGCTCGGAAAGCCCACATTAAACCGGCCTTGTGCCACATTTGACACACGTGGGCGTGTTAATGAACATCGTGAGTCAGTGAGTCCTTTTTGGACGACTCGGCTTGACGGTCGAACTCTCTGCCTCTGGGCAGGGAGGAACCCGGACGAGGTTCCGCCGAAGGGTAGAGCCTCGTTCGGGGAGGTTGACCAACCCGATCCCGTTTATACGGTTTCTACGGGCAATTTTGGCAATGCCCACATTAAACCGGCCTTGTGCCACATTTGACACACGTGGGCGTGTTAATGAACATCGTGAATGAGTGAGTCAGGCAGTAGGCCAGTCAGTCAGAGAGCCAGTCAGACAGAGTCGCGTCAGACGATTACTGTAAGACATTGGAATAGTGATACTGGTCGAGACAACATAGTTCTCTCTAACCTAACCTGATTGTTATTACTAACACTTCTACTTCTTTTGTACATATTCTGTTTGTAATATATCTGTCTTATTCCATACCTGTGTTCGAGTTATTCTTCATTGGTTCTACCTTGGACCATCACCGTGGTGCAAGGAACCTGGACCATAACACATATTTATGTTATAATTTTCGAATAAATAATTATATTTGCTCTACTCTGTATTGAACACTCTTTTAAGAATAGAATTTGTTGGTTATTGGAATTTATTCTGCATGAAATAACCTATACTTGGGTATATATATATATATATATATATATATATATATATATATATATATATATATATATATATATATATGTGTGTGTGTATGTATGTGTGTGTGTGTGTGTGTGCGATCGCGTGTGTGTGTGGTTATATTAATGTCCTCAAAATATTTTGGTTTTGCTAGTGTATTCTGGAATTTTTTTTTCTCGGTCCGAGCACATTTCCATCAAGATTTAGTCAAATGACAAAACACCAGAATTACTGGGAATCCGTTTTTCTTGGACTGGAAACCCTTACACCACACACACACATACCATAATAATACATTTCGATGGGAACATCAATATAACAACACACAGACACACACACACACACACACACACACACACACACACACACACATATATATATATATATATATATATATATATATATATATATATATATATATATATATATATATATATATATAAAATTTCCTCTATTATGTACTAGATCAATAAAAAAATACCTATGCTCTTATAGGTACAGGAATATCGGCACTAAACATCAATAAACCTTGTCATATATTGATATTTATATAAAAAAATAATGTCTATATTGCATATAAAAAAATTATCGCATAAGAGTTGCGACATTTTCATGTATGATGTAAATGTGTAAATGTACCTACAATATAATACGCAACATATATATATATATATATATATATATATATATATATATATATATATATATCTTTCTCTGTGCGTGTATGTATGCAATGTATCGTAAAGAATCGATTTAGGAAACCGATACATGTCTTTCCGAAGCTGTAAAAATAACTTCGCATGCAACTAGCCTTTTCTCCTTCGACTAATATTTTCACGCATATATACGTGAGTATGTGTAATGATACATATATATAAGAGGGGGATGTTTTGAATCGTGTGTCCATATATTTCACTGTATGTGTCTTTCCGTCTCCTCACGTGTGTGTCTCTGTGTATATGCCAAGTTTATTATCATACGTTATACATTTATACTTACTTTTATACATGCATATGAATAATAATAATGTGATATATATATATATATATATATATATATATATATATATATAGATAGATAGATATGGGTGCACATTTCAACGATTATGTATTCATTTTCTATTATTCAGTATATAGCAAGAGAAAATTTCCATACAATACATACATACATATATATATATATATATATATATATATATATATATATATATATATATATATATATATATATTCTGACGATTCCAAATGTTATTTCACGGTTACCTATCTGTCTATATATGAAAACAAAAACCTTTTTTACTCCTGTTTGTTTGGATTTCAGAATTTGTGATATATATATATATATATATATATATATATATATGGGGACGGTTATTTACAGTGTCGAGATTAGAATTAACACTACATCATGACAATCACAATGTGGTATTAATTCCTACGTCAACACTGTCTATACACACACACACACACACACACATATATATATATATATATATATATATATATATATATATATATATATATATATATAGTCCCAAAAGTATTCTAAATGCCAGGCCAATTGTTTTTGGTTGTTCACTGAAGACATTTGGGTTTAAGTTCAAAAGATGCATATGAGACAAGAGTTTAGAATTTCATCTCTTATTGTATGGTATTTACATTTATATGTGTTAAACAACTTAGGACATACCACCTTATGTTTGAACCCACCCATTTTTCAAGTGAGCAAAACTACTGGAACACATGACAGGCTGGTGTTTCTTGTTATTGAGGTGTTGCCTTTTACATTGATTGTTTAAGCATTAAATATCTCTGATTGACTACTCTTGGTTTTAGCCTTGGGTTTCACTTGAAAAAAAAAACTGTAGTTCTTGTTAAAAAGGATAAACTAACATGAAGACGAGAGAGCTTCTATATGAAAAAAAAGCAAGTCATTTTGAAGCTGAGAAAAGAAATCGATCAGAGCCACTGGACAAACATTGAGCATAAACAACAGAAAAATTTGGAATATCCTGAAAAAGAAAGAGACCACTGGCGTACTGAACAATAGGATACAGGCATAGGGAAAGGGTCGGTGAAGGAAAACCGTTGATGGCATAAACATTGTGAAAGATGGGCAAGGAAATACCACAAAACTAAAGTCAATGACCCTAACCCTAACCCTGACCTCGAATGTGTAGGGGTGAAGGTTTCACAATTCACCGTTCGCAGAAGACTTTGAGAGCAGAAATATAAAGGCCAGACCACAAGATGCAAATCACTCATCAGCAGTAAGAATCGGAAAGTCAGATTGGAATTTGCATAGAAATACAAAAATAAGCGACAAAAGTTATAGAAGAAAGTTTTATGAACCAATATTAATCTCTGTCAAAATGATGGAAAGGCCAAACTGTAAAGAACGAAAGATCCAAAGCATCCAAAGTCATCTGTAAAGCATGATGGAGGCAGTCTCTTGGCTTGGGCTTCCATGGTTGCTTCCGGAACAAGCTCATTCCTATTTATCGGCGATGTAACTCATGATGCTAGCAGCAGAATTAATTTCGAAATCTACAGAAACATTTTGTGTGCCAATTTACAGAGAAATGCGTTGAAACTAATCCGTTGGAATTTTTTATACAGCAAGACAATAACCGAAAACATATTTGCCAACACAACTAAGAAATTCATTAATGGGGGAGTGAATAGTTTTAGATTGGCCAAGTCAATCTTTCTTCTTTCCTTTTATGTGCCATGTCCTTTCAGGGGGTAGGCGATCATGGCTCTCCACCACTCTCTAAACTTTGCAGCTCTCAACAAGTTCCTTCCCTCTGCTATTTCACACAGACCACGTTGTCATCCACTTAATCACCGGTCCATAATCGGATAAAACGTGGAATTCATCTGCTGAAGAGGAGACTGGAGGAAGAAACCTGACAAAATAAACAAGAACTGAAAGAGGCCGCGTTAAAAGTCTAGAAAAGCATCCCAAATATAGAATGCAGCACTTTGGTGATGTCAATGTGTCGCAGGCTTGTTGCAGTTATTGCAAGCAATGGTTATACAAATAAGTATTAAATGTCATTTACTTTAAGACTATCTGTTTCTTTACTTTTTCTCGCCTAAAAATCGGGTGAACTGATACAAAAGGTGGAATGTCCTGAGCTGTTTAACACATCTAAATGTGAATACCAGGAAAGAAAACTCTTGTTTCTTATTCATCGTTTGATCTTAAACCAACTTCAGTGAACAACAAAAACAAAGGAATTGTTCTTGACATTCAATACTTTTGGAGAGGATTGAACACACACACACACACACACACACACACACACACACACACATATATATATATATATATCATACGACTTCAAACATTATTTTGTGCGTGTGTATATATGAATATGTATATATATATATATATATATATATATATATATATATATATATATATATATATATATATATATATATATGCAAGCATGTATTATGTATGTAAGCAACTTTATATGGTAATAGGAAATTATATTGCATAAAATGTCGATGGATTCCATATATATATATATATATATATATATATATATATATATATATATATATATATATATATATATGTATGTAAAGTTTGGTGTCGTAGAAAATACGATTGGATAAAATTTTTATTGATTCCTTAGAAATAAACACACACACACAGACACACAGGCGCGCACACACACACACATAGATATATATATATATATATATGGTGAGAGAATTTCAGAATAAGCTATATATATATATATATATATATATATATATATAGCATATATATATATATATATATATATATATATATATATATATATATATATATATATATACAGCATATTCACCAGGAGTATAAAGAGTTATCATTTTTTCATACTTATTCATATATGTGTTGTGTGTGTACGTGCGTGCGCGTGTTGCGTGCATATATATGAACAGATAGATAGATAGATAGATAGATACTAGTGTGTTTTATTCTGGTCTTCGCATTGAAATGTGTTTTATAGAAATGTGTGTGTCTCTGTGTGTGTGTTATTGATCCTTCTCAGTCCGTGAATATATGCCAACACAGATATCGACTGATCGATCATTCACTCAATATAGAAGTGGACAGATTATAATTTTTTTCTTTCTTTGTCTGTTTTACAAACGCTGCCACGACCTGAGAATCTAACGAAATGCCATCAATTGAAAGAAACTCAAAGATTTTCCAACTGGCTCACCATATTCCAACGATAAAGATGGACTGAAAACGTTTTGTTCAGTTAGAATAACGTATAAGCTTTTTCTTTTTCTAATCCTTTCTGAGAAAAAAATGATTTTTTTTCCTCGTAATATTATCTCACT
>OZ038511.1:15436385-15473885 GCA_964036315.1 Acanthosepion esculentum | reverse complement strand
TTCTAAAAGGAAACGGAAATACCTATGTTTTGCCTACTGCGCAGACTCATTAACCTGGTTTTTTTTTCGATAAAATGTTTAATCTACCGAATCTGCATGTAGTTTTTCACAAAAAATGGTTTTAAACATAGAATAATATTATTCTAATTTAGTTTTATGATAATTCTTATTTTATTTTACATTTGTAAGTATTGTTAGGTAAATGTGATTGTATTTGATATCCTTATGGGGTCGCAATCGCCGAATGTTGGTGTGAAATTGTCGTATGTTTGTGGTGAGTAGTCATTTCGCAATTGAAATCAACCTATGAAACGGCAATTTTTTCCAGATATTTTTGTAGCTGTGCATAATACGCACCCCTAATTTTGCTTATTATTTTTTTAGGAAAAAATGCGTATTTTACATGGGGAATTACGGTAGTAAGTTTCAAACACAAATAATTTCGTATATGGGCGAGTTATAATGAATTTAGCATTGGTAGCTGAATAGAAAATAGGATGTTCCAACATAGCAAATTATCACTAAACATTAACCTAAATATTCCAATCATGTTCTTAAATAACCTCGTCTTATCGAGGCTTTCATATAAATGGATGCATGGCGCCAAATCCGTTCAGAAATATCTAAACTGTCAGTTTTATACAAACGCTTTCTCAGGTCAATGGTTAAAAATGGCTGGGCGAAGACCACGCATTTTCAGCCTTGTGGATTGTCACTACAGAATCACAGAGAAATAACTGTATCAGATAACAGAAACTACATCAGTTGAGGACTTTCAACTACAGCAACAGCTAAAATGGATATCACATGTAACACTATAAAAAAATAATGCAATAATCAAGATGTTGACGTTTCACACAACTTCAAATAAAAAGTTAGGAAGGAAACCCCCCATCAATACTGGGAAGGGAGATAAAAATATTGGCTATCAGAAACCTATTTTCCCGAAAAATTGTTTTCAGAGAAAGATTTGATAAATTTCAACCAAGTGTAGCACTGGCTGCTCGGTGAATAATACCGAAAGTTTCCTTATATGGAAACGATTAATGTCACCATTTTTATAGACTAGTTGATATTTGGTTAAAGACTAAAACGAAAATGGATATTTAACATTCGACACATCAAGTTATCTGTGAAGGATTTTCAGGAATATCTAATTCTAATCCTAAAGGTATAAATTATGGGAAAAGTTGTTGAGAATTGGGAATAAGCCGTAAGACAAGTTGAATCGTAGAATGAGGTTCTTATTTGCTGATTCAAAATAAAGAGATCGTCGGTGCATATAAGAAAAAATTTGAGTTTCATCCCAAGCAATGCATTAAAGCCACTAACATGCAAAGGGTTACTGAGTGTTAGAGAATATGAGAAAAACTACTATTAAGGAGAGAGAACAATAAAAGAACAAGAATTAAGAAGACAGAAGATAACGATTGATATTACATTTAAATTTTTCCCCAAGCAAGGTACTAAAGCAACTAAGACGCAAAGGGGGGGGGGTACTGAGTGTTAGAGAATATGAGAAAAACTACTATTAAGGAGAGAGAACAATAAAAGAACAAGAATTAAGAAGACAGAAGATAACGATTGACATTGCATTTAATTTTTTAAGATCAAAGTTGACTGGAAAGCAAGAAGTTGGATAAGAGTTCCACAAGCGAGAGGTGCAATTGAAGAAACTGATAAAATAGAACTGATGGTTACATCTAGCCATTTCAACTATAAAATGATGAGGCCTAAATACTAAATTAGAATTAGACCAGGTATCCCCAGACATGGTTAGCGGAACGAGAACAATCTAAACAAGTAGATTCAATAAAGGGTTCAGGTAAAAATTTCCTGAAGGTAAATTTAATCGACAAACCCCTGATGAAGACCGGAGGCACCACAGCCGAAACGTCGTGAGGATAACAAGAAAGATGAGGACAATAGTTTTTTTTTTAGGTAATAATTAATTACGAAAGTATTATTAATTAACCCATAGCTGGAGGAGAAAAAGTGGATTCATATCCAATCAGAATTTGATAAACAATCAATAAATTATAATATGGATATAAAGTGAGGGATCAGTTTATATATTTATTTTAATATATATTTGGTTACGGTAGTTTCAATACATTTATATTCCAGAGAATGTAAATAAATAAAAAATACATACATGTTTATCGAAGCAGTATTTCATTGAATGATTCATTCGTTTTTTTGCGGTTTATCAACCCTTTGCAGGTTATTTAAAGCCAGAAATTACTTTTGGTGGGTAAAAATTTTTTGTACAGTTCTTCATTTGTAATTCTGTAGCGCCAGCTCCAAGGGTTTCGAAGCAACAGGCTTTCGTTTGCTGGAAACCATTTTAATCATCGCTCTGAGAAATTGGTTGTATATAGCTGACAGTTTAGACAATTCTGAACGAGTCGGAGGCCGTTCAATGCATCCATATGAAAGTCTACATTTGCGGAGGCAATTTGAGAACAGGAATAGAACTTTTAAGTTACTGTTGGTCGAATCTAATCCGAACGAAGTGTTGTTGCTATATGAGTGTAAGCAACTAAAATGATGATGTTAAAATATGCATGAATGCAAGCACTTTTTGGAGAGAACTATTTCATCTTGGTGTCAAATCTACTTTCAGCGGAGATCCTGAAAGAAGATGATCCCTGTTTAATATCAGTACACAATGGCGGAAGTCCCGATGAATTTCAGAGGCTGATACAGGAATTATTAATACGTTTTATTTTTAAACAGTAACGAAACATTCCCTTCAACGAATAACCTCAAATATATATTTTGCAGTAAATTGAACTCCTTAGGTGTACTGAAGATTATATGGTTGATTGTTTTTGTATAGCAATATATCAAACTCTATTTAGTGCTGAAATCTAAATATTTTGTACGCAATTTAAAAAAAAAAAAAATGATTTTAGTGATACAACTGTTACTAATTAACCCATAGCTGAGGGAGAAGAAATGGATTCATACCATTGCCAAGGGTATTTCCGCATAAGGGAATATAACGAACCCAACTGGGATTGGAACTTGGCTCTCCAATTAACAATACCGAGCCATTATCCATTACACCACCCGCATATCCAAGATTACAACATCTGGTATTATTGAAAATGAAAGTTAATTGGGAAACAAGAAGCCAGAAGAAAGTTCCGCAAGAGAGGTGAGCACTGGAAGAAACTATTAGCATAGAACTTACGGTTACATCTACCAATTTCAGCTGCATAAATGAATATTCGTGGTAATAAAATAAGTAGAGTCCCATCTCCCCTCTCGCTTGTAACTATCCATCCCAATAAATATAATGTTTTCAGCGAAGATTAGGACAAGAGTCTGAACAATGTAAATAGTGTAAATAATTAAAATGCCTCACCTCAAAAATATAGACAGATCCTGAAGAAAGCCGGAGCGTACAACGGCCGAAACATCATGAATATGGCAACGAAGATTAGGACAAGAGTCTGAACAATGTAAATAGTGTAAATAATTAAAATGCCTCACCTCAAAAATATAGACAGATCCTGAAGAAAGCCGGAGCGTACAACGGCCGAAACATCATGAATATGGCAACGAAGATTAGGACAATGTAAACAGTGTAAATTATTCATGCAAATAAGAGTTAAAGTTATTGGGTTGGATAGGAAAGAAGAAAAGCCTTATCGGAAGGTTGTTTGTTTCTGTTTAGCAGCATATCAACACCTCTATGGGTCATTTAATGCAGAAATCTAAATATTTTGTGCGGAATCATATGCTTTCAACTACAGATATTTTTTACATCTTCTCATACTTAAAGAGTAAACGTATATTTTTAGGTATGTAGTTTGTACATGATAAAATGTTTGTAATGTTTTTAGTCTTTAGATAAGTTTGGTAATAAGCAAACCTCAATCTACCCTCTCTCTTGTGACTATCCATCCCAATAAATATAACGCTGTCAGCGCTAATGCTGAAATTGTGTCATAAAACTTCAGAAGCTTCATTAATATCTGGATTAGTTCATTATTTTATTTTCATGTGCCATGTGCTATATATTTTAGCCATTGAAGCACCTCAAGTGATGGCAATTCGGCTATTTCGTAGAGTTCTTCGTTTGTAATTCTGTACCACCAGTTCCGAACGTTTCGAAGAAGCAGGCTTCATTTGCTGGAAACCATTTTAATCATTGCTCTGAGAAATTGGTTGTATATAGCTGACAGTTTAGACAATTCTGGACGAGTCGGACGCCGTACAATGCATCCATATGAAAGTCTACATTTGCCGAGGCAATTTGAGAACAGGAATAGAACTTTTAAGTTAATGTTGGCCGAATCTAATCCGAACGAAGCCTAACTTATGCTCAATTTCCTTATCTCCTAAAGTAACTTTTTTATGACTTTAAACGTTGTTATTAGTGGATACACTTATTTGAGTAATCTGTCCGTATACAAGCCTAAATCTCTCAGTGTAGAGCGAGCCACCGTTTTAGCCCGTTGCGCCTTGCCGCTTGGCCACGAAGAAACAGACGGTCCTGTGAAGACTCTTATTTGAGTAGGCTGTACGTTTATATATTAAAGGGGTATATTTATTTATTTTACACTGCCGGCCAGAATGTTCGAGAAATCTTATTGAAGGTAAATGTGCGCTCTTCGACAGGAATCAAACCTACATCCCTCAAGATAGAGCGAGCCACCGTTTTAGCCCGGTGCGCCTTACCGCTTGGCCACGAAGAAACACACGTGAAGTCAATTTCATGTTATGAAAGTGAAATTTATCTCGAGGTTTTTTTTATACCTGCACACAGTTTCGTATCCAAAAGTAGAAGGAGAGAATTTTAGAATAAATCTGTATTAATCTGAGAGATTGCTTATTACTATAAACGTTATAATTAGTGGATATTCGTATTTGAGTTGCTTCTCTATTTACAGATTAAGCAGTATGTTTATTTGCACCTATCGGCCTGAATGAAAATATTTATATTCATTAGTATTTATTAATTTTACATCGTAAATTTTTATGATGGATTCACGGTAGGTTTTATCACCACTTTCATTCCTACTACAGACCATAGTTTCTGATTTGGAAAGGATTATCCTACGTCCTATTTCTTGGAACACTTGGTAAAAGATATCTTTTTTTGTTGTTGTTCAAGATTATTGTCATTCCAACTAGGAATACCTATGTCATCATCATATCAGCTTTCATCATCAGTACATTGACCTCAGAAAGGGAAGCAGAATCTTTATTTTCTATTAGTAGATCCGTTTGGGATAATCATAGTTTGCTTGCACGATGTCGGTCACTTTTAATCTAGGACGAGGAATTATTTGCTTTTTTAAGCAGTATCGGAATTCCAAAACCTTCTTGCGACGTACTATTTTTTTTATTACTTTAATACTTACTGGTAATTCTGAAATTAAAATTCTGTTGTTTCCGATTTATATTATAGAATCCAATTTCTGTTGCTTCAAGTCTCTTCTTCATCTTTGATCACATTGTCCACTATTCACAACAGAAAAGTGGTTCTACAGAAGGATGATGAGGATACCATGGACCGAATATTTGAGCAACGGCGAAGTTTTAGAGAAAATGAAAGCAAAAAGGAAACTTATAAACTTATAAAGGAAACTTAGGAAGAAACAGTGGAACCGTCTTGCACACGTAATGAGGAAAGAGGGCTTGGAAAATGTGATACTCACAGGATAGATTGAGGGAAAGAAGTAGAAAGGAAACATAACATGTTTAGTGAGCTTGATTGAATAGCTAGAGGAATAGAGTTTCGGAGAAATAACAAAAAGACAAAATTTATTAAGAACTGAAAAGTACGTACAGGAAATTGTGGAGAGCCATGATCGCCCAAGTCCTGAGGGTCACGGCACATAAAGAATTTCTGTTCGTTTATTGTTCTCTCTCTTTAATAAAGTTTTTTCTTTCATAATCTTTCACACCCAGTAACCCCTTACGTCTTAGTGGCTTTATTGCCTTGCTTGAGGTGAAAGGACAATTAATATTTTACTATTGGTCATGATATCTAAGCTTCAGTCAATTCCTCAACGCCATAATTTACTTTCTCTATGCCTTTCTCATAAATACTTTCGGGGTAATTGTTCGGAAGAATTTTTGCTATGGTATCTAACTTTATAAATTTAAACGCAGTACTAGACTAACAACGAGCTACCATCAGTTTACAGTTCAGTTTAGATATAATCGTAAATTCTATGCTAACAGTATCTTTTCTCGCACTTCTCGCTTGTGGAACTCTCTTCCGACTTCATGCTTTCCAGACAACTTTGACCTTCAAAAATCTAAATGCAACGCCAATCGTTATCTACTGTCTTCTTGGTTCCTCTTCTTTTATTGTTATCGCTCCTTAATAATGTCTCTCTTTTTTCTTATTCGTTCACATTCGGTAACTGCTTGTATGTTAGTGGTTTTACTGCATTGCTTAGGGTAAAATGCTTTTTAAAAATACACGTTATTTTTTGGTGTATTAGACAATATATGAATTCGAAACCTTTCTTGAGACGTGTACGCTGAGTAGTATACAATCTCATGGCCGGAAAAAAAACGTTCTTGATACACGAACGTAATCGAAATTACTGTCCCTTCAAGGCAGATATGGGCGACATACCGGGGACATCAAAGTATCGAAACGGCGTGACGCTCCGAATTTCACTAATAATCTCCATAATAAACTGAACCAACCTGAACGTTTCAACACGCCAAACGATTTTTGACGCTATCTCCGGGCTCAGGTCTCATCTGCCCGACGGTAAGAAACGATCTTTGAGCTTTCTCAAAGACTCGTTTCTTTGCATGGCTAAATTGTTTACCGAAACGACAACGCGATGCGCTCTTTTTACCCTTCATCCAATTTTTAGGTTTGGTAAAAACGGAGAAGGAAATAAAAGAACTTAAAAGTGATTCTGTAAATCGTCTGTTCGATTTAATATCATTCTTTGGCTGCCAATTCTGCTCCAAGATTTTTTTTATTTTATTTTACTAAATATATCTTTTTATCTTCTGGCATTCTGAAGGGTGGCGGGGTGGGGGGTAGCCCGCTTTTTATTTTTCTTTCTCAAGCAAAACGTGTGAAGAATATGATCGTGAAGGTCGGAGTTATTCAGCACCTGAAAGAAAGAAAGAAAGAAGGAAAGAAAGAAAGAAAGAAAGAAAGAAAGAAAGAATAGCAGTTGTGAAATAAAACTACATAAAATAAAACTTGCTAAAAGAAAGAAAGAAAGAAAGAAAGAATAAATAGAAGAAAAAGAAAGTAAATATTTTGGAAAGAAAGAAAGAAAAGTGGTTGTGAAATAAAACTACATAAAATAAAACTTACTATAAGAAAGAAAGAGCGAAGGAATGAATAGAGGAAAAAGAAAGTAAATATTTTGGAAAGAAAGAAAGAAAGAAAGAAAGAAAGAATAGAATAGAATAAAAAGAAAGACATATTTTCGAAAATAAACAAGAAGGAAAGAAAGAAAGAATTGAGGAAATATTCGAAAGAAAGAATAAAAAGCAATATTTTATAAAATAAACAGGAACCAATGAAAGAAAAGAAAGAATAGAAGAAAAATTAGAAAGAAAGAAAGAAAGAAAGAAAGAAATATTTTGGAAAATAAAAAAAAATTAAAGAAAGAAAAGAAAGAAAGACAAAGGAAAGAAAAAGAAAAAAGGAAAGAAAAACGGTTGTGAAATAAAACCTCTAAAAATCAAACTGGTTTTACGAAATAAAGTATAGAGAAAAAGAAAGAAAATGTTTAAGAAACAAAGAAAAGGGAAGAATTCATGAAGAAATTTAGAAAAAAAAAAGAATAAAAAAGAAAGAAAGAAGGAAAAACGGGTTGTGAAATATAACTGGTCAAAATAAAAATGGTTATAAGAGAATATAGAGGAAAAAGAAAGAAAATATTTTTGAAAGTAAACAAGAATGAAAGAAAGAGAAGAAAGAAAAAAAAAGAATTATAATTAAGAAAATATTTAAAATGAAAGAATGATATAAAGAAAAAGAAATATTTTTTGTGAAATTCAATTGAGTATTAATTCTGCAAATTTTGGAAAAAATAAGATTTTGAATTTATTTTACTTTACTCTCTCTCTCTCTCTCGCACGCTCTGTATATATATATATATATATATATATATATATATATATATATATATATATACGAGTGTTCGTGTGTGTGGTTGTGCGTGTGTGTGTGTATGTGACTTAATGTAAATGCTGCCTCAAAAATATGTGTCACTTAATGTAAATACTGCCTCAAGAAAAGGCAGCAAATCCTTTATCAGATGACGGTTCTGGCGTTGTTTGGTTCGAGAGCTTAAATACAATTGCCCCTAGGACTCCCCAGTAATACCATGTAATAAAATTAGGCGTTTTCTTTCGTTTTTTTAAAGCTTATCACCCCACGCAAGGCTGGAGGCCACTAGCACGCAAGGGGTTACAGAAGGTTTGGAGGAAGAGCAGATAGGAGTGGTAGAGGAAAGGATGTGGAGATAGATAGTGGATCGATCAAGGCAAGGGGGTTACAGAAGATTTGGAGCGAGAGCCAATTGGAATGAAAGGGAAAGGATGTGGAGAAGGGAAGTGGATAGATCAAGGCAACTGGAGATGTCGATTGACGTTACACTTAAATAGTTGGAGATTATATTTGTCAGGAAAGGAGTTCCACAGGCGAGAGGTGCGAGACATGAAGCTATTGGAGTATAAGAGACGTCTACATCTAACAGTTTCAACAGTGAAGGGGTGGGAACGGGATGCCAGTCTCGTAGGACGCTTAAATTCATGAGGCCTGGGAACCAGCGAAAGCAGCTCATCGGAGCAATTACCGTGAAAGTATTTGTAAAAACGACAGAGCGAGGCAACGGCGCGTCTGTGAGAGAGCGACTGCAGACGAGATGACAGATCAAAGTTAATTACGTTGCATATCCGTCTCTGGATCTTATCAAGAACCCTGAGGCAAACAGCAGGGGCTCCAGATCATATAGGGCAGCAATACTCCATGCAAGGGCGAATGGTTGATTTATAGATTTGGAGGATCGATTCCGGGGAGAAAAATTTCCTGGCTCGGCACAGGGAGCCAACTTTCCTTGCGGTGGATGAAGCAATTGACTCGATGTATTTGTTCCATCTCAGGTCAGCGGACAGCGTGAGACCGAGCAGCCGCAGAGAGGAGCTCTCAGGAAGTTGGGCTTCAGACATTCTAATGGGATGCAGGGATGGATCTCTGTGGTGGTTAATAGAAAGCAGTTTTGTTTTAGAGGCGTTTTTAAAGTTAACCAACCAATTCTTGCCCCAGTTCACAACCGATTGTAGGTCCATTTCGAGACGAACTGCCAGGTTAACTTTGTCAGCATCACTAGATTTGTTTTTGAGGCAGATTGATTTTCTGTCGCAACGGTAAAATACTAAATCTATAAACATGGCGACTTGGTTATATTTGCTTCTTTTCTTATAATGATATGACAAATTCAATCAGGTCTGCTGAGATCGAGTTAGTTAGTAAAAACTCGGCATACCAATTCGATGGTCAATAGAATTTTATTTCCCAATTATGTACATAAATGCGACTCTCTGATCTTGATAATATTTTGAATTACGTTAACGAGTTGTGATCTTCCGCAACAATGGCGCTTAATTCAAAGGTTTGTTTTAATCAACTGATCAGATGACAATACTATGTTGTCCGCGTACGGACCAATAGCCACACGACATTAAAGTTATCATAAGTAATTTTTTTAATCATTTCAATCCATGTAAGACAATAAAGTCACTGAGAGTTAAAGAATACAAGAAAAAGGAAACATTAAGGAGAGAAAACAATAAAAGAACAAGAATTAAGAAAACAGAAATAACGATTGGCATTGCATTTAAATTTTTGAAGATCAAACTTGACTGGAAAACAAGATGCCGGAAGAGAGTTCAACAACAAGAAAGGTACGGTTATATCTAGCTATTTCACCGGTAAAAATGATGAGACCTAGCTGCCAATATAGGTCAGTCACTTACGTGCCATGTGTGATGCACGCTTAGGCCAGCCATTCCCAACCTTTCCTCCATCATTGACACCCTCGGCTTTATGTATTTCTACATTTACCCCCTACTCCCATACAAAGAATTCATAGCCATCATAAAGCGTTGATGAATTATTTTTTAAATTATCAGGTACTTCAATTATTTACCCCCGACTATATAATTTTTTACCCCCTAGGAGTAAATTTACCCCTGGTTGAGGCGATCATCTATCGTTTGATACATGACTGTATTGACATCTAAGGATATAGAACTCGGTCTGTGAGAGAAGAAGAGGAGTCATGCCTTTCCCAAGGGTTAATAGTACGTAAGTGAATGTAATGGATTCGATTGGAATTCGAACTCGGCTCACCTATTCCTCAATCCGAGCCGTTGTCCATTACTCCACCGTGCCTCCGTCTAGGATGGCGTTTAAATTCGTAATGATGAGGTACCAAGACGAAAAATCATCCGAACAATCACCATTAAAATACTTATAGAAAAGACACATGGAAGCTACGTTACGGTGATGGTGAAAGTGACTGAAGCCGTGATGCCAGAACATGACCAAGAACATTACGGACTTTAAATACATTGCAGAAACATCAAACGGGATGTGGTCAATCTATTAACGAATGGTAGACTTATGTGTAAGACAGATTTTGTCCAGAAAAATTGACATGACATAAACGAACCAACTATCCTAAGAAATGAGCTAGTAATTGCCTTATTAAAATCTTTCCATTTCATGTCTTTTACCTAAGAAATCACAATGTCATTCTTCCGGGGGTTAGCATCAGCCATGCTTAAAGGTGGCAAAAAAAGTTTTTTTAAGATGATTAAAAGAGATCAATTCCCTTTTGGGGCGTTAAAATTAACAATCCATTTCTTTCCCAGGTTAACAACAGATATTCAACTCCGGAATTCTTCAGTTAATATCAGCTCGTTGGTGTATGGCTTTGGGAGTTTTCCCCGAGGGTAGATTCTTCTTCTCACGAGGATACAAGAGGCTAATTGTCACTGACCTCTCGGGAGAGGCTTTTATATAACTTCGCTTTATATCTATCGCTTGCCCCTCATGGGCTTAAAAAGAACTATTTATATGTCGGAGGCAGCCACTGACTTACTGTGTGGCGTGAATGCAATTGGCTGCAATGAGAACACCTTCCAAATCAACCCGCTGATGCACATGGATTCTCGCATACTTTACGTGATACTGAGGGCAAAATCTATTTTGGTATCATCTGGAGTGAGCCCAATACATATTGGATTTTCTCTTCGAAGAAAGTTTTCTTATAGACATCAAACTGAATTCAGACCATCTGGCGTTATTCACAATGTCAGTTTAATAATCGGTTTCAAGTAATTGATTAATTTTTTACGGCTTATCGATCCTTTGCGGATAATTTTAAGCTGAAACATTTTTTATTGTAAGAATAATTCTTTTTTTTTGCGATTGAGTATTGCATTAACAATTTTGGGGATTATGATTCTTCCATATAAAAGTCCTAATCTTTAAACTATGGCCGGGAAAGAAGTGGATTTATAACTTTCCCATGGGTATTTGAACAACTTAATGATTAAAATGGCAATTAATTATTTAATAAAAATGTAATATTGTTTTTATATATCTTTTCTTTAAGGTTTTATATATACAAGAATCCAGTTTCCTGTTCGCTCTGCGTTTGTGAAATTCAGAAAGAGGCTTGATGTGCAGCATAACATCGGCGTCATTCTCTGCATCAAACTGACACTTCTTCAAAGCTGAGAAAAATCAATAGCAAACTGTGCATTAAATCGTTTTATTCGTATTATATTGATAGAGATTTCTAATATCAGATCATTTTTAACGTTTCACTATTTACACATGTTAATATTAAATTAATAAGGCTAATTTTGGCTTCATTAAATTGAAGTTTCATTTTTAGACTTTAAGATAAAGCGATTAAGCTTTTGAGATCGGAAAAAATGGCTGCCAGCATAGATAAACATGAAGAACAAATTCGATAAAGTGAGCGGACACATTGCAACCACTTGTTCACAATTACTTTGGCTGTAAAGCCAATAACAGGAAATTTACAAACTTAGAAGACCTGATAAGATTAAATTATTTTAAGAAATAGATTTCTACTCGTAACTAGTAAATATATAGTGTAACCCGGATATAAGAGAGTTCTCGGGACCGGAGAAGTATCTTATATCCGGGTTTCACTTATATCCAGGTTTGGTCTATTTTGTTTAGGTAAGTATGGCTCTAATTTGGGACCAGAGAAAATCTCTCTTATATCCGGGTTTCTCTTATATCCGGGTCACACTGTATTTCGAGGATCAAAAACAGTATAGCAGCGTATGCGCAGACATATGGGCCTGTGGATAAAAGCACTGGTTGAATTCAGTGGCTAGACCCAAAGAGTTGTGAGTTCAATATCTGGCTACAGCTGAGATAAACAAAATCTTGAAGATTTGAAGAATTGATATTGAGACACGTGGAAGAGGGTTGGCTTGTGGAACTACGAAGAAACCCCCTCCGGTGAACGAAATAAGGATTCAGTTTGAAATTCCGACCAGAAAGCCAAAGCGTACAACAACCGAAACGCCGAGAATATGACAAGGAAGATTAGGACAAAAGTCCGAACAATGTAAATCGTGTAAATAATTACTGTTATGGGTCCTTACCTATAACTACAGAATGAACTCTTCCTAACACTATGTATACTACACCTCTCTCTCTCGAGAAGAATTGAGTCGAGCCGTGTGTGTCTGTGTCAGTGATTTTGGACGGATGACTGTGTTTTTTTATACTTTTATAATCTCGCAATTTTTTCGTCCAGTTAACTGAGGTTTCTGCCACATTTAGATATTGTGGGTTTTTTTTATTACTAACCTTATTTTGTTCTGTTTTTCTTGTAAATATTTAATTCATATTGTAAATACTCATTGGGGTTTTTAAATTGTTTCCCCCCCCCCAGACTTTGAAATGTACATACGGGGACTAGTTAGAATTTCATAGAGAATTTGAGGAATTATGGTGGGATGTAGTAAGAAAGGTATGGAAGAATGTGTTGTTTTGGTGCTAGGACTATTGTTGGTATGTGTGGGTCAGTGTTTGTGACTAGCTAAGTTTTAATTTAAGACAGATGATGACCGTCCTTCCCCAATCCCCCTTTTGGCCTTGTGCCTCATTTTGTACTTTTGTGCAAATAAATATCGAATTGAGTCGAGCCGCAGTCTCAGACTGTGCGCGACTCCTGTCGAACTCTCTGCTTTAGCAGAGAGGAACCCGGACGAGCTTTGCCGAAGGGCGAAAGTTTCGTCCGGGGTGTTAGACAAGCCCTGAACCCGTTTATACGGGTTTTAAGGGAGTAGGCCTTGTGCCACATACTTTCCTCGTGGGGGGACTGTTAAATATCGAATCGAGTCGAGCTGCAGTCTCTGACTGTGCGCGACTCCTGTCGAACTCTCGGCTTTGGCAGAGAGGAACCCGGACGAGGCTTTGTCGAAGGGCAAAATTTCGTCCGGGGTGGTAGACAAGCCCTGAACCCGTTTATACGGTTTCTTAAGGGACCATTTTTCGCTGAGCTTATGGGATCGGAGAAACCCACGTTAAACTCAGCCTTGTGCCACATACTTTACTCGTGGGGGACTGTTAAATATCGAATCGAGTCGAGTCGATAGTAGTTCACTCCAAACCAGACTGACAGTCATACTAACACCTTCCACATCTTGTATTATTATTTCGCGTAATTTCTACTCTTGTGTTCGTGTTGTTCTTCCTTGGTCCTAACCTGGACCATAACAATTACAATACGTCATCTCAAAAATTATAGACAGATCCTGAAGAAAGCCGTACAATGCATCCATATGAAAGTCTACATTTGCCGAGGCAATTTGAGAACAGGAATAGAACTTTTAAGTTAATGTTGGCCGAATCTAATCCGAACGAAGTGTTGTTGTTATATGAGTGTAAAACAAATAAAATGATAATGTTAAAATATGCATGAATGCAAGCACTTTTTGGAGAGAACTATTTCATCTTGGTGTCAAATTTGCTTTCAGCGGAGATCCTGAATGATGATGATCACTGTTTAATATCACTACACAATGGCGGAAGTCCCGATGAATTTCAGAGGCTGATACAGGAATTATTAATACGTTTTAATTTTAAACAGTAACGAAACATTCCCTTCAACGAATAAACTCAAAAATATACTTTGCAGTAAATTGAACTCCTTAGGTGTACTGAAGATTATATGGTTGATTGTTTTTGTATAGCGATATATCAAACTCTATTTAGTTCTGAAATCTAAATATTTTGTACGCATTTAAAAAAATAATAATAATGGTTTTAGTGATACAACTGTTACTAATTAACCCATAGCTGAGGGAGAAGAAATGGATTCATACTTTTACCAAGGGTATTTGCGCATAAGGGAGTATAACGAACCCAACAGGAATTGGAACTTGGCTCTCCTGTTAACAATACTGACCACCCGCACATCCGAGGTTATAAAATCTGGTATTCCCAAGTGGTCACCCATCAAGGTATTGACCAGGCTTGAGGTTGCTTAAGTTAGGTGATCGTACGGGGACCGGTATTTGAACATGTTGCCGTAAGCCGGAATATTAAGAACATTGGCTAAAGACATAAAAGCAAATGAACTACAACCCTTAAGTAAATATCACAAAAAGAAAAGTGTGAATTGGGTGAAGTAGTACATGAAAACTGACACCTCAAAAGCAATTTAAATTGATAAACAAACTTTTAGGGGCTGGGTCAATTCATGGAAACCAACAACCAACATGTAGAAGACAACAGGGAGGCAGAGAATTTTTTTTGCTACTATTGCAACCGGGAACTGGTGTTTCCATATTGATGCGAACGTAAGCCAGAACATTAAGAACTTTGCCTAAAGATATGAAATCAACTGAACTATCACTCTTAAGTAAATCTCACAAAAAGAAAAGTGTAAATTAGGTGAAGTAGTACATGAAAACTGACACCTCAAAAGCAATTTAAATTGATAATCGAACTTTTAGATGCTGGGTCCTATATAAAAACAAGCAAACAACATGGTGGAGAAGAAGACAGAGAAGTGTTTTTAGCTAGTATTGTAAAAAGTAAAACTAGAGGTCCTTTCAAAACTAATCATGGTATCAAGATAAATACAGGTTCTTGGGCAACACATATTTTGAAGTGTACAAATCATTGCCAAGAAGTCGGAAGGTAAAGATTACATTCATGCAAGACAATGTTATTTCATATCCTTCAAAGCTGACTATTGCCAAAAAATGGAGTAAAAAATAAAATTATTGAAATGATCTTCAGCCGAACAGTCTATCATTAAAAGAAATATGTATAAGAATGGAAAACCATCATCCTCCAAGCAAAGATAGTCTTTGGGAAGCAATAGAAACTGTTGCATGTTGAAGTTGAAAAAAATTTTAGAAAGGTTTCTAGAATATCAAGGAGTCCATATGTAAAATTCTAAAATAATAATTTATTCAGGTATATAGGATACAGTGGTAATAAAAATGTATTTCTATGGCATTATATATATATATATATATATATATATATATATATATATATATATATACACACACACAGCGTGTGCAATGAATAAATTGTCCTCTAAATTATGCAAAAATGAAAACAAAACTGACATCTCATTTTAACAAATATATTTAACAAAGTTACACAAAAATACCCACAGATACTAAAGAGTAAATTTATTCAATAAAATCGCCTAAAGCTGACAAAAAAATTCTAAGAACATTAAATTAACGAAATGATATCCAGCCTAATAGTCTATCATTAAAAGGATTAAGGATATGTATGAGAATGGAAAACCATCTTTGGTGAGGGGGGCAATACTGATTTAGTGATACAAGTCTTACTAATTAACCCATAGCTGGGGGGGGGGGAGAAGAAATAGATCCATTCCTTTCGTAAGGGTATTTGCTCATAAGTGAATTTTTAATCTCATTAAAAATTATCCGTGATGTTGATTTATTGATGTTTATTTTTCTATCAGGAGAGCACAATTCTGGCGGAATGATTGACTGATTCGTTTTTTACGGCTTATCAACCCTTTGCAGGTTATTTAAAGCCAGAAAATAGTTTAGATTGTAAGAATTTCTGAGGAGGATAATAATGGCATGGTTATATTAGTCTTACTATTTAACCCATAGCTTGGGAGAGAAGTAGTCGATTCATACCTTTCCCAATGATATTTAAGTGAATATAACGAACCCAACTGGAATTGGAACCCGGCTCTCCAAATTAAAATTCTGAGCCATTATCCATTCGAACATCCAAGCAACTGGCATTCCGAAGCGGTCACCCATCTATGTACTGACCTGCTTAACTTCAATGACCGTATGTGGACCGATGTTTCAACGTGATTTCAAATTAAGCCCTTTATGCCACCAGCACATAGAAGGTTATAGCAACTGGTATTCTTAAGCGGTCACTCATTTAGGTACTGCCCTTTTCCGATGTTGCTTAACTTCAGTGATCGTAAGGGAACCAGTGTTTCAACGTATTGTTGGATTAAGCCCTTTATACCACCGGCACATAAAATCTTACAGCACCTGGTATTCTCAAGCGGTCACCCATCAAGGTACTGACTAGGGTTGACGTTGCTTAACTTCCGGTGATCGTAAGCGAACCGGTGTTTCAAGGTATTGTTGAATTAAGCCCTTTATATCACCGGCACATAAAATCATACAGCACCTGGTATTCTCAAGCGGTTACCCATCAAGTTACTCACCAGGTTCGACGTTGCTTAACTTCGGTGATCGTAAGGGAATCGTTATCTCAACATATTGTGGTGTTAAGCCCTTTATACCACCAGCAAACAAAAGATTATAGCACCTGGTATTCCTATGTACTGACCAGGCTCGACGTTGCTTAACTTCGATAATCATAAGTGGCCCTGTATTTCAAAGTGATGTGATTTTAAGACCGTTATACCACCGGCACATACAAGATTACAGCACCTGGTATTTCCAAGCGGTCACCCATCAAGGTACTGACCAGGCTCGACGTTGCTTAACTTCGGTGATCGTAAGGGAGCCGGTGTTTCAACGTATTCTGGCTTTAAGCCCTCCATATCACCGACACGTACAATCTTACAGCACCTTATATTCTCAAGCGGTCACCATCTATGTACGGACAAGGTTTGACGTTGCTTAACCTCGGTGATTGTACATGAACTGGTATATCAATGTATTGTGGCCTTAAGCCCTTTATACCACCGGCACATACAAGGTTATAGCACCTGGTATTTCCAAGCGCTCATTCATATACGTACTGCCCCTTGCTCGACGTTGCTTACACTCACCGATCGTAAAGGAACCGGTGTTTCAACGTATTGTGGCCTTATGCCCTTTATACCACCGGGCACATACAATCTTACAGCACCTGGTATTCTGAAGCGCGGTCACCTAGCTATGCACAGCACTTTGCTCGACGTTGTTTAACGTCGGTAATCTTACAGTAACTGCTGTTTCAACGTGATGGACTGATGTACGAATCCTATGAGAGAACCTTCACAAACGTGTAGTGATTGATTCAGAGCTCTGATTCGAAGTTATGTTCAGTAACAAAACTTTGTTCAGTGATAACCCCAGTCATTACCGAATTCGCTCTAGGAGATATCAAAGTAGGTTTTGCATTCGTTATCACGCCAGTGTATCAAAAAAGGTAGGTGTATCAGCCGGTCGATCTAGAATGTATCCTCATAGCCACCAAGTGCAAAATCGGTTTTCAAAGTTTGTCAATGGCTGCCCAAACATATAAATAAGAAAGTTGGCCCAGCTGCGCTTAGAATGAGCACACGCGGGACAAGCGGATGACAGGAAGTTATATAACCCCCAACCCGAGAGGGAAGGTCTGTAGTCTCTCACATCCTCGCGAGATTATCAACGTTCAAAGATACTCCCTAAAACTATCCATCCACAGTTTGGAAAAATTTAGTCTCGTTTTTTAATCTCGCGTTAAATGTTATTATGCTTTTCCTTTTTATTTCATGAAACTCCATATTTAAAGATGTATCGGCCGATTTCTTCAGATAGACAAGTATAAGTCTTTGTGTATAAACAAACTTTTGGTAAACAAAATTTCGTCATCCCACGTCTTATGTCTGTAGGCGGCGTTATGGATAACGGCTCAAAATGAGAAACCGAAGAGCTGAGTTCGAATTCCACCCAGGTTCGTTACATTCACTTACGTTGAAATGGGAAAACTATGAATCCGTCTTCTTCCCAGCTATGGATTAAATAATAAGAGTTGTATCTAGAAAAATCATTGTTATTCTAAAACGAAATTGTTAATACATTATTCACTTAGTAAAAAAAAAGTCTTATTTTTACTGTAGAGGACCGTGTGTGTTTGCGCGTTGTTAAGCTAGAAACACGTGCGTAACTCCTGGTAAAATATTAAATGGCCCAAATACAAAAAAAAAATGACCGGACTTGAATTAAGTTCAACTGAAAATGAAAGGTAGACAAACAAGACCGATATATATATATATATATATATATATATATATATATATATATATATATATATATATATATATATATATATATAAACAAATATATTTATTAAACAAAACAATATTTCAATGGACATAGACAATAACATGTTTGTGTGTGTGTGTAAACGTTTGTGTCTGTTCTTTGGTGAATGTTCTTCCGTACGTGTATGTGTGTGTAATATTCATGGCGTCTCCCACAAATGGGAAGACGCGGATCTTCTAAAAGAGATTACATTGTAGTCACTTAAATGAAGAAATGAAAAAGAGAACGAGGCGAGAAGTCGGCAAGTATTTATAGTACAGGGAGAATGCCCCCTAGTGACGATTTGGGAATTAAGGAGGAGCTAACTCCGACATTGCAATCCAAAATATATATTTCGGTTTAAAATGGTTGATACGCATTAAAAATAAATCAATCCGTCAACACCCACGTCTTAATATCAAAAGATAACAGGATTTATTTCCTGTTTAAATGTCTGGAACATTATTTATTATGATTTAAGGTGAAGGAAAAATTAATTCAAGCAGAGAAATATTCAAAAGTTTGACAGCAAAATTTTGATAAAAATTACTATTATTAAAATATCAAATATGTTTCTAGCCCATTGATCGAGTGTTGATGCAGGCGACACCAAACTAATGAATAATCATTGAAATTGTAGTGATGCAGACGATAACAGACGAATGAATAAACATTGGATTTTTGGTGAAGCAGGCGATATTTAACTAATGAATAAACATTGGCATTCTGGTGTTACAGGCGATGCTAAACTAACAAATAAACATTAGACTTCTGGTGATACAAGCGATGCTAAAGCAACGAATAAACATTGGTCTTGTGTTGATGCATGGGTTACAAAAGAAAAGGATAAACAATGGTCTTGTATTGATGCAGGCAATGAATACTTAATTAATAAACTGTTTATTTGTATTGATAATGGGAATACAAAATAACGAATAAACATTGGTTTTGTGATGACGCATAGAATATCAGAAATCGATAAACTATGGGTTTTTGTTGATGCAGGGGGCGAATACTTAATTAATAAACTGTTTACTTGTGTTGACACAGGCAAGACATGAGCTAACAACAAACCAAGCAATAAATATTGACCTTGATTGATGTTTGCGATACCAAACCAGTACAGAACCATTGATCTTTTGAGGGCACAGGCGTTCAAAACAATGAATAAATATTGGTTTTGCGAAAGGTAACCAATATTTGGTGATACAGAACATATGAAACTATTGAATAAGCAGTTGTTATGTGATGCCGCATATGATGCCAAATGAAGGAAGAAGCATTGATCTTGTGCAGACGCAGATGTTAAAAAAAAAACAAGAAATATACATGAGATTTTTTGAATACAAGAGCCACAGAAAGCATAGATGAACAATGACGTGCTAGGTAATCAAAAACAGCGAATAGATATTTGGTATATGTAATTAATGCCAGGAAATATCAGATGTCCTAAACCAGTGCTTATCAGCCTTTTTCAAACTATGGAGCTTTTTTTTTTTTCTTCAAAAAATTAAAATAAAGCATACTTTTACTTTTAGGCTGTTCAATTTTTACACTAGATACTCAATGAAAAGACAGTTTATTTACGCTTTAAAATTTCTTTTATTAAACAAATATGTATCATAGAAATTTTTATATGAATAAAAATTTATATTATGTATAGCATTAACTGATTTAAAATATGGCTTCTTCACTACACAGTAATAACCATGTTTCAAAAACTGAAGCTAAAAACTTCAAATTTAATCATATAATTAAATTTAAATCAGTTAATTTATAATATTTATGCTAAGGTAAATTTACATTGAACATTGTTTTGTAAAAAATAAAAAATATCAATAAGAACACCGGGTTATATTATATAACTTACTGTTCTGTCTTTTTATTATAATATATATATATATATATATACATATATATATATATATATATATATATATATATATATATATATATATATATATATATATATATATATATATATATATATATATAATATATATATATATATATATTATATATAGCATATATATAACATTTATATATATACATATATATATTATATATAGCATATATATAACATTTATATATATATATATATACTTACATATATATATATATATATATATATATGTAATAAGAATATATGATAAAAAAATTAAATAAATATAGCATTGCATAATACCGACGTAATTCGAATTTTTCAAATATAATGGACATGTGTGTAATTAAACAAAATATTATATTTTGTAATTCTTCAAAGTATGAACAATTTAGGTAGATTTTTGTGAAATGGCTACAATTTTATGGCTACGAATTCTCTGTCGACCACTAGAAATACTTTGTGGACCACGGGTTGTCCAGTTGGACTACCGGTGGTCCAACTGGACCACATAGAGAATCAATGTTCTAAACCGAATCTGATATTAATTAACAGCCTTTGTTCTAAGTAAGGTTAATCTGTGATGATCCCACTATATACTCGGCGATGTAATAGACTTTGCATATAATGTGACACCAGAATGTCAAAGAAACCAGTTTATACAGGAGGTGAACTGAAAGTTGATCTCACAGCCACTAGGTGAATATTATCACCTTACACAAGTTGTCAATTGCAGCTCCATACATCGAAGCAGGTAATGAACCCAGCTGCGATTGGACTGACCATACATGAGATAACCATATGGCAGGAAAGTATGCGTAACGCTCCACTTGACAGATATAAAAGAAAAGTCTCTCTCATCTACACGAGAGAAGAATCTACGCCCGGAGCGAACCCCCAAATTCACGCACCGGTATTAATCGATGAAGTTCGGAATTGAATAAGCAATAATTTTACGTATGAGACATTTAGTCGTGTGTTTTCAATCGTCTATTGAACACTAAGGTTACAAAAGACAGACTAGAAGAATCCACGTTTGGAGAAAGTCCACAAAGACACACTCTCATGCTTATATTAATTGAGGATATCCGGAGTTGAATGATATCCGGAGTTCACAAGGATATCTGGAGTTCACAAGCAATGTGAAAAAGAGGGGGAAAAGACGTTAGATTTTATACCCTCTTGCGAGAATAAGAATCAACAGTTAAAGAAAGCCCCCAAATCCATACTCCCACTCGCCGATATAAATTCCGGAGTTAAATAAGCAATAATTATACGTGTGGATGATTTAGTCATGTGTTCTCGCTCGTTTGTTCAACGTTAACATAACAAATTGGTCTCATGGCAATGCAGACGATACCAAACCAATCAATAAAAATTAGCTTTTGTTGATGCTGGTGATACCATAACAACGAGTAAGCATTGACTTTTGTTGATGGAAGCAGATTATGCTAAGTTTTCGATCGAGAAATTATATCTTCATTTTGTAGAATGGATTTCTGATGCCTATTTGAAAAAATAAGTCCCATTTATAGAGGAAGAAATTCCATATCGTGAAACAAAGGGACGTACATTATCGGTGTAAAATGGAAGTAAGTGAGGAATTCAACTCACCCTGAACATAAATCACATGTATGTTTGGTGGCATAATACAACATGTCGAACCTTTTGCCCTTATTTATGTTCAGAATCGTTCCAAATTTATCATTATATTTCCGTTTATAAACATTTCCATGGTTCGGGGATAGGTAAATACTAGTGGTCACGATTTCATTCTATAAGCATTTACAAGTTTCGGGAATAGGTAAATGCTTGTGGTCTGTATATTATTCTATAAGTATTTATTTCGTTCGTGAATAAGTAAATACTGGTGGTCTCGATTTGATTCTATAAGCATTTACTACGTTCGGGGATAAGCAAAAAATGGTGATCTGTATTTGATTCGATAATAATTGATTTGGGTCGAGGATAGGTAAATACTGGCGGCCTGTATTTGAATCTAAAAGTATTTATTTGGTTCGGGGATAGGTAAATACTGGTGGTCTCGATTTGATTCTATAAGCATTTACTACATTTGTGGACAGGTAAATACTGGTGGTCTGTATTTGATTCTATTAATACAAGGTAACCAAAAAAGTTCTGTCCGTTTTTTTATTAGTCATTGAATGAAGTTGAAATATATACGAAATGCGTATAGCAATTGTTTTCAAATTCGGACAGCCGGAAGTAGGAACATCAGACGTTATAAAAAACGCGCGCACCGTGTCCGGCCATCAATTATAAGCCGGACAGCTATGAGAAGGATGGAAGTGTCTAGAGATCTCGTTCGGGGCTGTTTGCTTTACGACTTCAAAGTGGGCTTATCAGCAGCTGCATCAAGTCGCCGCATATGTCAAGCGTTTGGGGATAGTGCTGTGGATGAACGTACTGCAAGGCGTTGGTTTCGAAAATTCAAGTCGGGAGATTTGTCTCTCCATGATAAGCCTCGCAGTGGACGACCACAGGTCTTGAATGACGGAGTTCTGAAGGCGGCCATTGAAGAGGACAGTAGTCTAACGTGTTGTGAACTTGCAAGACAGTTCAACGTTTCCGATGAAACAGTTAGACTTCACCTGCACCGCCTAGGTAAGACGTAAAAACTGAGAAAGTGGGTTCCGCAAACGCTGCTGGAGGTCCACAAGGGACGAGTGGCAGCCCGCGTATCGCTGCTTTCTCGCCACCGTACCGCATTCTTATTTAATCGAGTGCTTACCAGTGATGAAAAGTGGGTTTTGTACGAAACTCCCAAGCGTTCCAGACATTGGTTGTCTCCTCAGGATGCTGTCCCTCACACCGCAAGATCACCTATGCACCCACGTAAGATTATGCTTTGTGTCTGGTAGACAGGTCGTCAAGTGGTTCATTATGAACTACTACCAACTGGCCAAACGGTCACTGGAGACCTGTACTCGCAGCAATTGAAACGTTTGCAACAGGCATTGCGCCAGAAGGAGCCAGCACTGGTGAATCGCAAAGGTGTGCTTTTACTCCATGACAACGCCATGTCGCATGTCGCGCGAGTGGTCAGGGATACCATACAGCTACTTAGGTGGGAGACTTTGTGCCATCCTCCTTATTCACCTGACCTTGCGCCATCGCTCTTCCACTCCCTGGATAATCATCTTCGTGGGAAATCCTTCACCAATGAAGCAGACTTGCGCAAAGCCCTCACGGACTTTTTGCGTCAACCCCACCGAGTTCTACCGCAAGGGCATTGAACAGCTGGAGACACGTAGGAGGAAGGTGCTGGATGCCGATGGCGATTACTTTGAAGACTAAATATAAGTTACACATATTGTGAAGCGTTTTCTTTTTTTCCTTTAAAAACGGACAGAACTTTTTTGGTTACCTTGTAAGCATTAGGTAAATTCTGTTGATCACGAATGCTTCTATAAGCATTTAATAGGCTCGAGTATAGGTAAATAATGGTGGTCTCTATTTGATTCTATAATTATTTATTTGGTTCAGGTATAGGTAAATAGTGGTGGACTTGATTGGATTCTATAAGAATTTATTTGGTTCGAGTATAGATAAATACTGGTAGTCTGTATTTGATTCTATAAGTATTTATTGCGTTCGGGAATAGGTAAATACTGGTGGTCAGTATTTCATTCTATAATAATTTATTTGGTTCGGGGACACGTAAATACTGAAGGTCTGTATTTGATCTATAAGTATTTATTTGTTCGGGCATAGGTAAATTGCTGGTAGTCTGTATTTGATTTTATAATTAATTATTTGGTTCGGGAATAGGTAAATACTGGTGGTCTGTATTTAAATCTATAAGTATTCGTTTGGTTCGGGGATAGGTAAATACTAGTGGTCTCGACTTTAATCTATAGGCATTTACAACGTTCGGGGATAGGTAAATACTAGTGGTCTGTATTTGATTCTATAATTATTTATTTGGTCCGGGGAGAGATAAATACTTGTGGTTTCGATTTGATTCTATAGGTATTTATTTGGTTCGGATAAAGGTAAATACTGCTGTTCTGTATTTGATTCTATAAGCATTTACTAGGTTCGGGGATAGGTAAATAAAAATCTCGTCGCGAATAAAAGGGTTATGAATGAAAACATTTTAAGAAGCACTTCTATAGGCAATTACATTGTCCGGGGATAGGTGGATACTCATTGTCTTAACTTAATTCTATCTGTATTTACAATAAAGATGAGAACAACAGTCCGATCAATGTAAATCGTATAAATAAGTACAATACCTCATCTCAGAAATATAGACAGATCCTGAAGAAGACTGGAGCGTACAGCGGTCGAAACGTCGTGAATATGGCTACAAAGATGAAGACAACAGTCCGATCAATGTAAATCGTATAAATAAGTAAAATACCTCATCTCAGAAATATAGACAGATCCTGAAGAAGACTGGAGCATACAGCGGTCAAAACGTCGTGAATATGGCAATAAAGATGAAGACAACAGTCCGATCAATGTAAATCGTATAAATAAGTACAATACCTCATCTCAGAAATATAGACAGATCCTGAAGAAGGCTGGAGCGTACAGCGGCCGAAACGTCGTGAATATGGCAATAAAGATGAAGACAACAGTCCGATCAATGTAAATCGTATAAATAAGTAAAATACCTCATCTCAGAAATATAGACAGATCCTGAAGAAGACTGGAGCGTACAGCGGTCGAAACGTCGTGAATATGGCTACAAAGATGAAGACAACAGTCCGATCAATGTAAATCGTATAAATAAGTAAAATACCTCATCTCAGAAATATAGACAGATCCTGAAGAAGACTGGAGCATACAGCGGTCGAAACGTCGTGAATATGGCAATAAAGATGAAGACAACAGTCCGATCAATGTAAATCGTATAAATAAGTACAATACCTCATCTCAGAAATATAGACAGATCCTGAAGAAGACTGGAGCGTACAGCGGCCGAAACGTCGTGAATATGGCAATAAAGATGAAGACAACAGTCCGATCAATGTAAATCGTATAAATAAGTACAATACCTCATCTCAGAAATATAGACAGATCCTGAAGAAGACTGGAGCGTACAGCGGCCGAAACGTCGTGAATATGGCAATAAAGATGAGAACAACAGTCCGATCAATGTAAATCGTATAAATAAGTAAAATACCTCATCTCAGAAATATAGACAGTTCCTGAAGAAGACTGGAGCGTACAGCGGCCGAAACGTTGTGAATATGGCAATAAAGATGAAGACAACAGTCCGATCAATGTAAATCGTATAAATAAGTACAATACCTCATCTCAGAAATATAGACAGATTTAAAAAAAAATATATTTTGTTGCCATTTTAGAATATAAAACTTCAATTTCATTCTTTCGACATCTCTTTAGCTGTCGTTAATATTTCTTTATTCATAATGATTGGGTAGCTATCTCTTTCGACATCCAGATATCGTTAAGTTCATACGTCACTCATTTGATAATCCAACTCAGTGTTTTTTTTTTGTTTTGTTTTGTTTTTTTTACCATCTGTCATGACTGTGTAGGAATTTGTTTGAAATATGTTGGAACAGTTTCAAGATAATTTCGCCTTCAAAGCATATTCTTGAAGCCTTCAGCCGTAACCGAACATGTTCTCAATGTCTTTCGACACCACCACTAAAGCCAACACGTCTGTTTCCCGCGGAAAATAAATATGGCTTCGGTATACGTGTCAATATGTGACTGGATATGAACTCCTGAAGGCATGTTTGTAATAGAGGCACTTACGGGTTACCATGCAAGCTATGAAAAATAAAGAAATAATAAATCCTCCTGATGGGCGTAAGTCATACTGAACAAAATCGGTTATGATCGGAAAGGCACAAAATAGAAGCTTCGCTTATTCTGTCCTGCTAGAATTATGAATCTATCATGAAAATATAATTACCATATGATCGAAATAGTTACATATTCTATACAGTTCCTAGAAGTCGATATTCGTGCCCAGGTGAATCTTTCATTTCATTAAATATAGACGTTTGGCACAACGAAGTTTTCCAATTCTAACCCCATTTCTTAAAAATTCGTACTAAAACAAAAATCAACACTCAGACGCGACAGACTGTTTCATGCTACACGCAATCATCTAACTTCAATGTTCACTTTTATATTTACACACGCTCTATCTCTGATATTGAGCACTTTCTCCCATAAATAAAGCATATCATAAAACTATATTTCATGATATATATATATATATATAATTTCGGTTGAGCTCTTTGGTTTGAGGTGTGAGTTTGTAAACAGTGACTATTTAAGCTAATATTGCACGACTCTTCGGCAGAACTGAGTCACTGTCAGTCACTGTGTGTTTATCTAAATCTAAAAATAAACACGCTAAAATTCACCTTCATCCATGCCGTGCGCCGACGGCTTAGTGGGAGAAGTTCCGACTGACGCAAATTCAGTCGGATTTCGATCCTAGCTAGAGGCAACCGGAGGTCTAGCTACACTGATGAGCTGTGAAACAGCGAAACAGTCTGTCTGTGGATGACAAATATATATATATATATATATATATATATATATATATATATATATATATATATATATATATATATAATATACTACGTTACTTAAAAATTGAAAACCAAAAAGAGAAAATATACAGTATAACAAATAAATAATAACAAGTCAATTAAATTGATATAAATACATCTAAATATATAAATAAACTAACAACCGATACCGATAAACTAGCCGTTAGAATAAACAAATAAAGATAATCAATCCAAATAAATACATGAAGTAATAAACAAATTAAAAACTGTTCCCGCCAAAATAAAAGTTAGAACAAACTACAAGAATCAACCCCAAAATTGAACAAATAGCTTTAATTATCTTCCCAAACAAAAACAAAACTATTAAATAAGATATATAAACAATTTTTTACTACGTAAAATAAAAAAAAACGATCAAAATAAAAATAAAATAATATATAAGATAAGAAATAAAAGAAAACAAAAACACAAAAAAATACAAGCAAAATAATTTAACCCAAAATAAATAAATAAACAAATAAGCAACTTCTGGTAAAATAACCGCCAAAATAGTCTACCTACAACGCACCACTGACTGATATATAAATAGGCGAGAAAAATAACAGCACTCGTGGCCTAATGATTGCATCTAGCATGAAACAGGCTGTCGCCTCTAAGTGTTGACTTCTATGTTCACTTTTATATATATATATATATATATATATATATATATATATATATATATATATATATATATATATATAAACAGCTAATGCTAGCGTATTGCTTTTACAAATGTAAACAAATGCCAATAAGTCAGAGGTCTTCAATTCATTTTACTGAAGATTTACGTGTGTGTGTGTGTGATGGTTGACACCTCGTTGACCATCGCAAGATATCTATCACCTCTATTCAATCAATTTGAAGTCCTTATATCTACAGCAGATAAACTTGAATGCTTTGCTCGGAAATTCTCTTCCAACTCAACACTCGACTCAATTGGAGTACGCACACCTGATTTCTTTCTTAGAACAGAGTCTCTACTGAGTGATACATGCATAACCTCGTCACGGGTCTCGGAAATTATCTCTAAATTAGATTCCCATAAAGCAAGCAGATGTGACGGGATCCCAGTCGTCGTCCTACAGAAATGTGCTCCCGAGCAGACTCGAGTTCTCTCCAAAATCAACAACTATTGCCTCGCTGCTTTCTGCTTTCCTGCTTGTTGGAAGTCTTCGTCTGTAGTTCCTACTTTTAAGAACTCTGGTGAACCTTCTGACTCCTCTAACTATCGCCCTATTAGTCTCCTACTGCTTTTCGGCAAATTATTCAAAAAAGATCTAGAAGAGTGGCCATTCAAGACATCTTTCATTTTGTGATTTGATAAGAAAGATTGAATCAGTTCACGACCAGTATGCAAAACCCTGTCAAATGCGTTTGAGGTATTAAAAAAAAAACAACCAGTGTTTTGTGGTTCATATCTAAAACTTGATAGATTCTTTTCAGCAATAATCATTAATACATCAGCAGTTGATCTAGAGAAGCAAAAGTCATATTGCCTATCTTTTCTTTTTTTTAAGCATTTCACACTAAGCACGACGGGAAGCCACTAGCACGCAAGTAGTTACAGAAGATTTGGAGCGAGAGCAGATAGGAGTGATAGAGGAAAGGATGAGGAGAAGGATAGTGGATAGATCAAAGCAGCTGGAGATGTCGATTGACATTACATTTGAATAGTTGGAGATTATAGTTGTCAGGGAAACAGGAATAGGGAAGGGAGTTTCACAGGGGAGAGGTGCGAGATATGAAGCTATTGGAGTAGAAGAGACGGCTACATTTAACAGTTTCAACAGTGAAAGGGTGGGAGCGGGATGCCAACCTCGTAGGACGCTTGAATTCATCAAGTCTGGGAACCAGCGATAGTAGCTCATCGGAGCAATTACCGTGAAAGTATTTGTAAAAAAGACAGAGAGAGGCGACGGCGCGTCTGTGAGAGAGCGACTGCAGACGAGATGCCAGATCAGGGACAATTACATTGCAAATCCGTCTCTGGATCTTATCAAGAACTGAAAGAAGACCGTGTGATGAGAGATGATTAACCAGTTCAGAGTTCAGAAAGGAAAATACATGAGCTCTTACAGGAAATAGTAAAGAAAAGGGAGAAGAAATATTAAATCAGTTCAAGACCAGTATGCCAAACCCTGTCTAATGTTTTCGAGATATCCAAAGCAACAGCCCGAGCTTTCATATCTAAAGCTTGATAGATTCTTTCCACAATAATTGTTAATACATCAGCAGTTGACCAAGAGAAATTGATAATTTTCAAACGATCTATAATCGATAAAGGCAATTAAAAATCGATAAATTCAATTTTTTTCGTTCAAACTCGGTATGTAGGTTATTTACATCATGACGAACTCAACGATACCTCATTTTTATTTCTACGCCACGGGGTTTAGCGAAAAACCGCCAGAAACGTAAAATCAATTTCAACACAAATTTTAAACTAAAAATTCCCTCAGTTTTTAAGAAATCTAATACAAACTCAATTGTAGCCAACAATAAATTGATTGTTTAACAGTCATTTAACTTGATAATTCAGTCCACCCATATAGCGAAAACCCGCGTAACTAGCGAAAAAATTTTCTTATTTTCGTTGATCGTTCAACCAATTTTCATCAAACTTAATTGTTTTATAAATGTATCCTCTTTTACATCCCTAGTAGCACACTGACAAATTGAATTTCTAAAAAGCTTCCAAATAATTGTGGTCTGAAGTCGGTCTTCATGTTGACTGTTTTACCCTTCGGTAACTTCGATAGAATAAATACAGACTACTTCTGTTATATCAGTAAGTGCATTAATTCAAAATGTTTTTTTAATGAAAGTACTTTAAAGTAATTGAAGAAGATAGACTCTGTTACATAGAAGCATGGTGCTGTTTTTGCTCCATTCTAATTGAACGCTTTTTCTGATCAACCAGCTGGGCTGCTAGTATTGTCTAAAATGATGTTTCTTTATTGGCTTTTTTTTTGTTTTTTCTTTAGAAAATTTAGGTTTTTAGATGAGGCTGTCTGTGTTTTTATCGAGTTCCGGTTCTCTACATTTTCCAACCGGTATTAGATCAGCAAGACCAAAAGCTGTACGGCTTTCATTGTTTGTTGAATCGTGGATATGTTTTATTAATTTAAAAACAACATTTTCTTCGTGTCAGAGTAAGTGTCTCTTAATGTGTTACATGTCTAAAGATTTCCAACATTTCCAGATACCCTGAAATAACAAATTTAGGATACGATAGAAGTAAATTGAAAACATAATAGACTGCACTCGAGGTACTTTCATCCAACATCGCAAACTGCGATAAGACGAAAATGTTAATCGTAAAACCCGAATCTTGTTCTTAAATACTCTCGTCAGATCGAGACTTTTATACGGACGACATGTATGAAGCAAAGTCCCTTCAGAAAACTGTCACTCGAAAGCTCGTGAAAAACTTAAATTCTCCTCTTCGCAAAGGTTTACTAATTACATACTTAATTGCTTTTTTTCATAAAAAAACAAGATTCAAATTGGGTTCAGCCTTGTTAAGCTGATTCATAATTCATAGCAGTGAAGTACGTTACTATCCCAACACCCGGATAGAAAAGATGAGAGACTAATTCTTGACGCAGTATTGTACTATTCAACATAGGTTGGCTGACTCAGAATTCATAGCAGTGATGTACGTTACTATTCCACCACCCTACTAGAAAAATTGAGAGACTAATTCTTGACGCAGTATTGTACTATTCAACATAGGTTGGCTGACTCAGAATTCATAGCAGTGAAGTACGTTACTATCCCAACACTCGGATAGAAAAGATGAAAGACTAATTCTAGACGCAGTTTCGTACTATTCAAGATCGGTTGGCTGACTCAGAATTCATAGGACTGAAGTACGTTACTATCCTAACACCCTAATAGAAAAGATGATAGACTAATTCTAGACACAGTTTCGTAGTATTCAACATTCGTAGGCTGACTCAGAATTCATAGCAGTGAAGTACGTTACTATCCCAACGCCCTAATAGAAAAGATGAGAGACTAATTCTAGACGCAGTTTTGTAATATTCAACATTGTTTGGTTGACTCAGAATTCATAGCAGTGATGTACGTTACTATCCCACCACCTTACTAGAAAAATTGAGAGACTAATTCTTGACGCAGTATTGTACTATTCAGCATTGGTTGGCTGACTCAGAATTCATAGCAGTGAAGTACGTTACTATCCCAACACCCGGATAGAAAAGATGCGAGACTAATTCTAGACGCAGTTTCGTACTGTCCCAGTTAGCTCCTCCTCAGTTTCCTTAATCCTTCAACAGAGGTCTCTCTCCCCTGGCTATAAATACTGGCTGACCCTTCTCTCTATCTCTCGTTTTCGACCCAGACCTTGGGCCGCAACATCGCGCTGAGGCGAAGAAAAACTTTCTCTTTTTCACTTAGGCCAATATGTAACATCTCACAGATACAGCGTTTCCCATATTCTGGGAACACGCTAAGGACAATACATGTACGTACGGACACTCAACACAATACACACACATAACTTCTCCATACAAACACTATGAAACTTTTCATGTCTTCGTGTATTAATATGTTTGTTATTAATATATATTTGTTTGCATATATGTATCGGTCTTGTTTGTTTACTTTGTCTTCTTTGGACTTAATTATAGTCCAACATTCTCATGTAGCTGGACCGGCCAGCAGGAAAGTTTAACCTTCTGATATCTCTTCACATCTTCACACCACGGTCCGCTACAGTACTATTCAACATTGGTTGGCTGATTCAGAATTTATAGCAGTGAATTACGTTACTATCCCTACAATCTAATAGAAAAAATGAGAGACTAATTCTAGACGCAGTTTCGTACTATTCAACATTGGTTAGCTGACTAATAATTAATAGCAGTGAAGTCCGTTACTATCCCAACACTCTAATAGAAAAGATGAACGACTAATTCTGGACGCAGTTTTCGTACTATTCGACATTGGTTGGCTGACTCAGAATTCATAGCAGTGAAGTACGTTACTATCCCAACGCCCGAATAGAAAAGATGAGAGACTAATTCTAGATGCAGTTTCGTACTATTCAACATTGGTTAGCTGACTCCGAATTCATAGCAGTGAAGTACGTCATTACTTTTCGAACACCCTAATAGAAGTGATGATATACTAATTCTATCCGCAGTTTCGTACCATTAAACCTTGTTTCCGTCTTAACACATTAACTGCCAAATCTTTTAATGCACATTTTGGCCAAGACATGTGTCTTAGGAGTTTATTTATTCCTTATGTTTAATTTCAGTAGTTACCCTTGTCGTTTTTATAGAAACTAGAACATCAAATATATATGTGTATAAAACATCAAAAAATAATATTGATTAGAAATAATAAAAAATACTTTTCAAAATAGTCATTATTTTTCTACTCATGAAATGTAAAATTACGACAGAAAGTATCTTCTTACGGCTAATAATAAAAAACTTTAAAGGCTAAGTGTTGTAAAATATACCTCTGCAAATGCAATGTATGTAAGTAATTCAATGTAAATACAAGGAATAACATGTAGTGAGTTTAATTTTAACAGATACCCAAATGGGGTTCATGGCAGGTAATGGGTTAATAAGCTGACTCATATTTCATAGCAGTGAAGTATGTTATTACTTTCCGAACACCTTAATAGAAAAGATTATATATTAATTCTAGACGCAGTTTCGTACCATTTAACTTTGTTTCTTCCCTGATTCGTTGAAACACAATTCATTGCCGTGAAATAGGTTATTACTTTCCGAACACCCGAATATCTCTTACTCTCCCTTCATAAAAAGAATGTCGTTAGAAACAAAGAAAATATTTCGATACTGCTATGTAAATATCAGTCCTCCTGTATCGTAATGAATGCTGGAAATCCCTACGCAGATGAAGAAGTGATTCGCCGCACCGGATTCTATAATGGGTACTGAGAATACCATGGACGGATCATATGATTAACTAGAAAGTTTTAAGGACTATGGGAACAAAAAAGAAAACACTAATTCTTGCAATAAGAAAAAAATAGTTACATTTCTAAGATACGTATTTGAATAAAAAAAAAGGGGTTGGAGAATTCGTCACTCACGGGACATATTGATGGCAAAAACGGGTAGAGGGACACTTCGAGTAACATGACTAAGGAGTTTGCGTAAATGAACGGAATGGCGTGAAAGAAGTGGGAAGAGAAGAAGGAAAGGGGAAAAGAAGTTATATGTAAACTTACCTTATTCCCTACCAACCGGCTATTGTAGGAGAAATTGAAAAAAAAAAAACCGAACATGAAGGGTGAATGATGTTATTAGTTGAAAGAGGGAATCGGTTGCATTATGGGAAACTGGCTAGAAGAATAAAAGGGTATGAGAAAAGACGCTCTTGTTTGACTTATGAGCATGTATCACGTGGGTGGAGAAGAGGTGGGGAGGAGTGGAGCGTGGAAGAGAAAGCAACGAAAAAGAAGAGTGCGTTTCTTTTGTTTTTTTTTTGTTGCATTATTTCTTTTTCCTCCATTTTTCCCTCGTCGTAATCGAATCAAGTAGACGGTCCAAAGCCACAACTCCGAAGAAATCAGTGTGAAAGTTTTATACATATGTATATTTATTTATTTATTTTTTCTTTTCTTTCTTTATCGGTCGTTTTCTGCCAAAAAAAGAGGCGTTTGACTTAGAAATTGCAGCAATATATAACATTGCGGGTGTGGGAGAGTTCTTCAGCCTGGTGTAATGGTTAGCAAACTTGCCTGGCTAAATCAGTTTACGACTGAATAGAGAGTTCGATCCTCACTGGGGACCACACGCATTCGATCTTGTGCCACATCTAAGCTTATAAATTCATTTTGGCTCACTTCAAAGTAGTATAATGGTTAGAAACTTTGTCTGGCTAGATCAATTACAACTGAATAGTGAGTTCGACCGTCACTACGTGCTCCCTACTCTTGGCCTTGTGCCACAGCTAAGATTAGAAAATAATTTTGGGGAATTTCGACGCGATGTAATGGACTGTCTCACTAAATCAATTACGACTGGGTAGTGAGATCGATCCTCACTGGGTGCCACATAATTTTGGCCTTGTACCACAACTAAACTACGCTATGTAAATCCCTATAACGTTACTGGTGAAGGTTAATAACTTTTATTTTATTTTTATTTTTTTAATCACAAGATGGCAAAGTCAAACTTTTCCTATAGCTGCATAGTAGAGAAAATTGTGGAGAGCCGTAATCACCTACGGAATGTAGAAATTTCTATTAATCCCATTTTTAAGTATATAATACTGAATTCTAATTTTTGTATATACGTATGTAACTTCTCCAAAAATTTCTTCAAGGAAGAAGAGACGAGAAAAGACGTTTTTTTTTTCGCTATTGTTTACATAATATAAGGCCCGAGAACCACTTATGGTTAAGGGTTACTGAATCGAGTTGTTTTATGGACATGGTATATCGGGTTATTGAAATTGTGAAGGGACAAAGTAGTGAAACATCAACGGATATAAGTGTTATGTGCCACATAGTGGTACACTTCATCATGGCATCGAGGGGTCCTTACACGAAACTCCTGCAGGAGCCAGATCCCATGTACAAAATTGAAATAGAGCAGATCCGATATTATACAGCTACTGCTTCGATTGCCTCTTTAAGAGTTACAGTAAGGTTCTGATTCCTGACTATCAGGCTGATAACGTCAACCCAGTAAACGTTTAAAGAACTCTTGAAGACGAGACAAAAAATTCAGGAAATAAATTACGAGTGTGGAACCCCGTAAAAATAATAGAAAAAAATTAATAGATCTAATTAATATTGTAGCGGACCGTGGGGGGGGGTGAAGATGTGAAGAGATATCAGAAGGTTAAACTTTCCTGCTGGTGGGTCCAGCTACATAAGAATGTCGGACTTTAATTAAGTCCAAAGAAGACAAAGAAAACAAACAAGACTGATATACATGGGTAAACCTAATATATATTAATAACAAAACAAGTTAAACAAAGACATGGACTGTTACATAGAGTTTGTATGGAGAAATTATGTGTGTGTGTTGTAAGTGTTCGTACGTACGTCTATTGTTCTTAGCGCGTTCCCGGAATTTGGGAAACGCTGTATCTGTGAGAGGTCACATATTGGCCTAAGTGAAAAAGAGAGATTTTACCTCGTCTCCGCGCAAGGTAGCGGCCCAAGGCCTGAGTCGGAAAAGAGAGAGACAGACGAAGGGTCAGCCAGTATTTATAGCCAGGGGAGAGAGACCCTTCTTGAAGAATTAAAGAACTGAGGAGGAGCTAACTCCGACAATATCACCAAACATCTCAATTCATTCCTTTTTTCCTCACAAAATAGGATCCAGATTCGAATTTCCACATTCGCATTTATTAACCAATCAGCGACGTTGTATGAAACGCACTTAAGGATTTGGAATTTCAGCAAAGAAGTCAGAAGGAAAATAAAAACAACACGGCAAGTGTGACTTTAAATCTGGAAATGACAGATGGAATCCGAAGTTATCTTTCAGAAACGAAGCAAAGGATTCAGCTGGAATTTCTGAGACGAATGATGAGAAAAGCGGGCCTTGAGAAATGAACACTCACAGGACGAAGAAAAAGACGGAAAATAAAGAGTAAACTAATAACGAGTTTGAGAGAATGGAGGGCAAATCAAGAAGAAAGGAAAAGTGTTAAAGATTGTATAAAGCGGCAAAATCAGGAAGTTGTGAAGGACCATGACCGCCTACGTCCTCAAAAGAAATGGCAAATAAAAGAAAGAAAACAAAATGTAGTCTCTAATTTTCCAATGATTGAACGCTAGAAAATGGCCAATATATATATATATATATATATATATATATATATATATATATATATATATATATATATATATATATATATATATACATATATATATATATATATATATTTATATATATATATATAATTGGAAGTGAATACTGGCATATACATATATATATTTGTATATAGCTATTTATTTGGTTATATATATATATATATATATATATATATATATATATATATATATATATATATATATTTGTATGTGAATACTTGCATATAAATTTATTTATATTTATTTACTTGGTTATCTATATATATATATATATATTTGTTTGTGAATACTTGCATATAAATTTATATTTATTTATTTGGCTATTTATTTGGTTATATATATGTATGTATACATATATATATATATATATATATATATATATATATATATATATATATATATATATGTGTGTGTGTGCATGTTTATACATTCTTTTTATAGAAAACATAAAAATGTCTTAAAATAATTGTCGGACTTTGTCCATATCATTGTCGTCCATTAGAATGTCTGACGCCCAACTTCTCGAGAGCACCTCTCTGCGGCTGCTCGATCCCACGCTGACTGCTGACCTGAGAGGAAAGAAATGCAATGAGTCTATTGCTTCATCCACCGCAAGGAAAATTGGCACCCTGTGCCGGGCCAGGAAATTTTTCTCCCCGGAATCAATCCTTCAAATCTACAAATCAACCATTCGCCCTTGCATGGAGTATTTCTGTCATATATGGTGGTGAGCCCCTTCTGTTTGCCTCAGGGTTCTTGATAAGATCCAGGAACGGGTATGCAACGTAATTGACCCTGATCTGTCATCTCATCTGCAGTCGTTCCCTCACAGACGCGCCGTCGCCTCTCTCTGTCTTTTTTACAAATACTTTCACGGTAATTGCTCCGATGAGCTACTATCGGTGGTTCCCAGACTTGATGAATTCAAGCGTCCTACGAGGTTGGCATCCCGCTCTCACCCTTTCACCGTTGAAACTGTTAAATGTAGCCGTCTCTTCTACTCCAATAGCTTCATATCTCGCACCTCTCCCCTGTGAAACTCCCTTCCCTATTCCTGTTTCCCTGAAAACTATAATCTCCAACTATTCAAATGTAATGTCAATCGACATCTCCAGTTGCTTTGATCTATCCACTATCTTCTCCTCATCCTTTCCTCTATCACTCCTATCTGCTCTCGCTCCAAATCTTCTGTAACCCCTTGCGTGCTAGTGGCTTCCAGATTTGCTTGGGGTGAAATGCTTAAAACACACACACACACACACACACACACACACACACACACACACATATATATATATATATATATATATATATATATATATATATATATGTAAAAGGCTCAAATATTAATATTCCATGCTTATAATTTATTACATTGGAATCGTAATCCCGATCCAAATCATCAGACCTACAAATTCAAAAAGCATTTTGAATTAGTAGGTCTGATGAATTGGATTAGGATTACGATTCCAATGTAATAAATTATAACCATGGAATATTAGTGTTTGAGCCTTTTATATTATATTCTTACTCTGTCCCATTGTGTTCTACCTTGATTCTATCCCCTTGGAAATGTATATATATATATTTACCACAAATATTATCTATCTATCTATCTATCTATCTATCTATTTGTATATATATATATT
>OZ038511.1:15398885-15431385 GCA_964036315.1 Acanthosepion esculentum | reverse complement strand
TTGCATATATGAAGAACAGTATTGGCAGAAATTGTATGACAAAGGGGAAAAAGTTTACTTGTGACCCGTACCGTCCTTCAGGACATCATCGGACTAAATTTGTTATGTTGGTAGGACTACACATGCTAGGAATTTTAGAATTTTATCTTGTTTTTATCAACCGAATTCATTTAGTGTCTGTTTATTTTTCTTTTCATCACTTTTGTAAGTAGGCATTCCACACAATTAGAAGGAACGGTGAAATGTTGGAAGAGCTGGGCCCAAATTTTCAACTTTGTCATGCAATTTTATCAATACTGTTCTTGATATATATATATATATATATATATATATATATATATATTAAAAAGAAAAAGAGGTACCGCAAACGTTTTTGGTTGTAATGTGGATTTTCTTTTTCATATTTTATGCTATATTTCTCATTTTTTTTTATTATTCATTATTTTTATGAAAAATAAAGCGTAATATTTGAAAAAAAAATCCACATTACAACCAAAAATGTTTGCGGTACCTCTCTTCTTTTTAATATATATATATATATATATATATATATATATATATATATATATATATATATATATATATATATATCGTTATCTCATATATATATATGTATGTGTGTGTGTGTATGTGTGATTTTAAAAATGAATTTCCTAATCTGGTATTAATTTGTTGTTATTAATTTGAACGTTTAAGAAAATTAAAATTAAGATAATTAAAAATATTCAGAAATGTGTGCTTGTGTGTAAAACTGAGATATAAATGAATATATCTGCCAAGACAATAATTAATATACGAGGAAAACTTCTTTTTACAACGCGTTTTGTTCCTTGATGAACGTCATTAAAGGCAAGGTAATGTGCATCAATTAACGAAATGCATTCTATAATTGATAGATAGATCTATAGGAAGGAACAGACTAAGATAGATAGATAGATAGATAGATAGATAGATAGATAGATAGATAGATAGATAGATAGGAACGAACAGACTAAGATAGATAGATAGATAGATAGGAAGGAACAGACTAAGATAGATAGATAGATAGATAGATAGATAGATAGGAAGGAACAGACTAAGATAGATAGATAGATAGATAGATAGGAAGGAACAGACTAAGATACATAGATAGATAGATAGATAGATAGATAGATAGGAAGTAACAGACTAAGATAGATAGATAGATAGATAGATAGATAGATAGGAAGGAACAGACTAAGATAGATAGATAGATAGATAGATAGATAGATAGATGGATAGGAAGGAACAGACTAAGATAGATAGATAGATAGATAGATAGATAGATAGATAGATAGATAGATATAAGGATGAGCCCGAGATAGATAGATAGATAGATAGATAAGGATGAGCCCGAGATAGATAGATAGATAGATATAAGAATGAGCCCGAGATAGATAGATACAGAGATAGATAGATAGATAGATAGATAGATAAGGATGAGCCCGAGATAGATAGATAGATAGATAGATAGATAGATAGATAGATATATAGATATAAGAATGAGCTCGAGATAGATAGATACAGAGATAGATAGATAGATAGATAAGGATGAGCCCGAGATAGATAGATAGATAGATAGATGGGTGGATAGATAGATAGATAGATAGATAAGGATGAGCCCGAGATAGATAGATAGATAGATAGATAGATAGATAGATAGATGAAAGGAGAGACAACTACCGGCTAAATATTTAAAAAGAAGATGAAAACACCACGTTGTTGAATACAGAATACATGGCAATGTAGGAAATTGTGGAGGGCTATGATTGCCTATGTCCTGCTAGTGCATTGTAGATCGTGATATTGCAACAAAGGTATTCTAAATGTGCTTGCTTTGTAGTCCTCGCGCCTTCTATCATCAAGGCAGGTGTTATCCTCAAGGAAATTTGACGTAACACAATCTTACTAACCTCATTTTATTCCTGTCTGGCTCTGTGCCGTATTTAACTAGACTGAATAACTCTGCCTCATTAAATATCAGGATTAACATTTGGTCAATGACTCTTGAGAATAAGATGAAATTATCCTCTGCAGGGTCGATGAGGGAGAGAAAAACGATAATTCAACTCTGTCTCAATAAGTTACTGATCGCCGCCACCAGATTAGTCGGCAGTTTCCCGGCATCCTCTTCGTTCTCCATGCAGCGTCGGCCATATTTAATCATGACCAACTACCTCTTCGATCACAGATTACACAACAGTCGCAGCCAACGATGTCTGGTTTGGTTGTAACAAGCCTTTGACAAATAGTCGGGAGTTAATATCTATTTAAGAACACTTGCAATACATTAAATATATATATATATATATATATATATATATATGAAACAGACTGTCGCCTCTAAGTGTTGACTTCTATGTTCACTTTTATATTTACACACGCTCTATCTCTGATATTGAGCACTTTATCCCATAAATATAGCACACTTTAAGACTATATTTCTTCATATATATATATATATATATATATATATATATATATATATATATATATATATATATATATATATATATATATATATATGTATATTATAAAATGGATTATGGATTAATTTAAGACATTTTCTGTTTATACGTTATTTTTATAGATACAAACATTTAAGTAAATGATCTGTTTATAATAAACAGTATTAACAACATTTACCTGCCTGAATTTCCGAGAAAATATTTGTCGTCCGACAGGAATATGTTTGTATCTATAAATATTTGTATCTATAAAAATAACGTATAAACAGAAAATATATTCAAATAGTTGTCGGACTCGGATACAGGTTCGATTCCTGTCGGAGGACACATATTTTCTATTCAGGCCGATAAATGTCGTTAATATTGTTTAATGTAAACATAGCATTTACTTAAATATTTGTATGTATAAAAATTGACGTATGACTCAATTAGTATGACTTGTCAAAGAAATATTCTTAAAATCTGAAAATGTTTTCTGGCTTTAAATAACCTGCAAAGGGTTGATAAACCGTAGAAGACGATTTAATCATATATTAACTGGTGTGAAGAGTGACTAGTCTCCCAGCAGTATAATAAACAAAACCTGACAAAGGGTGGATGAATCTTTTCGTGGGATCAACGATCATCTATCATATGCAGCGTGATCTCCTGCATGTCAAGGATGTGCATATTTTATCTTATTCTTATAGCTGGCCAATCGTATTCGAGGATACCAGTCCGCTAGGGCGGCTAGCCAATACCAATCTCAGGCGCATTTGTGTTTATTCAACACCTGCAGAGCTCACCTGTGGTTTATACTGCAACCAGACCTCAGTTACAGTTTCTGGGAGCGTGATCAACATTTTGAACAAGGCCGGCGCGCTGAAGCTCTCGGCCACGATGGCTTGTGACTTCGTGTTAACACAGCTATCGACGGCCCCCAAGGGTTTCGTCTACCTAAATTCACTCACAAGATTTGGGTCAACCCGTGGTATGGTTTTCCGGTACTTTCCAAAGGTGCCGCACGCTGGGATCGACCCCCCTAGTCCGATACCATCAGAAGGTCTCCTTACTGAAAAATCGGCCATGGTGAGATTCGAACCCGGTTTTTATTGTCAGAAGGCCACGCGCATGTGCATATATGCATGCGTGTCATCTGAATAGGGGGTAAACTCAGAAAAAAAACCCTGCGATTGAAGTGATTACTAGTTTATTTTGCCTTGGCTTTTCACAGGGCATAAATAATGGAGACTCAGTGAGTGTCAGTCGTGTTGCACAATGCGCAAATATCTCAGCATCTGTTTCAGGCTATCCAGTCATCTCATCCTAGCTACTCCCAGACGTTTTGCTACCCGCGTCCTCCAACTAATATGCCGTCTTGGAAACGCGCCGTGTTTGAGCGCATGCTGTTGCTGAGGGCAGCTTATGTAAACCACCTGAAAGGTCACCATAATAATCAAACGCAAGCCAACTATGTCAACCTACCTCATCGTCCTGCCGATAATACCTGTTTTGTTTGCAACATGGTTTATAGATTATTATCTGGACTGATACACGGAAGAGTTAAAGGACATGCAGATGCAATCAACGCAATCAAGGATATAGAGTATATCTGTCGTTAATGCATGTTTCATTAAATAATACAGACAAGTTTTGTCTATTTATTTTAAGTAAGTTCCTTTTATATTGTCTGATAAGCTTAATAACATTATCATTGAAAGATGAAAGGAAATCACCATATTGATACATGTTTAAATCCTATCTAAGCTTTCGACTTACATAAGCTATTATCAAAGATAACAATTACTTTTCAGTATATCAACCAATACACGGACGAAACAATAATGATAGTCTGTTTTTGTTGCATGAAAAATTTTAAAGCAGCGACAAACTCGTATATACGAGACGCGGAAGCGAAAATCGCGTCGCAACTCGTGACGTCACACATGACCACGCGAGATATATATACCGGATACCTATGAAATTGACTGCCGGTCTCAAGCGTCAGCTTAGCGGTCATGGACGCCGAAACGAACCGGAAGTCATTACAAGGAGGCGAAGTGTGATGGGGTGGCTTTCAACTGAGTAAGATGTGTCAATCAACCTGTGTGTTCGGTGAAATTTGGACGGCAATTTTTTTTACTTATATTGGTTTGTTTAAAAACCAACGAATGTTTTGCGTTCAGGATATTTTTTATTTATTTCATGCCAGAGCATTTTCCTCTAAAAAGAGTATGCTCAAAAGATGCTTAGTGGCAAAAAAGTGCTCAATGCCATCAGAAATGGCAGAGATTCAATATTAAATAAAAATCCAGGTAGGTAGTGAACGGCCACGACTGCTAGTTTCATGCGTTTGCACGCAATCGTCACGTGGCCAGTGGTATTTACCAAACTCCCCACGAGGGAGAATGCGACACAAGGCCAAGTTTTATATGGGGAAAATCCGATCCCGTAGTCTCGGCCAAAAATTACCCGTAGACCCGTCATAAACGAGGTCGGGTCTGTCTATCACCCCAGACGAGACTCTGCCCTTCGGCAGAGTCTCATCTGGGTTACTCTCTGCCCGACGGCAGTGAGTTCGACAAGAACTGCGTCATGCCCGCGGTCAGCTCATGCTGCCGATGGCGGGCAACCAGTGGCTGTAGTTGGTAGAATGGCACCCTATATATCAGCAGGCGATTTTAATATGACAGACAAACCAAACCCGGCCTGTGTGAGAGTAAACAATATCGGCCAAAATCGAAAATAATCGAAAACTAGAAAATAAATAAGTTCTACCGGGAAAGGTTTGCCGGTATGACAAAGAAAAAAGCGCTCAGTGACATAAGTGACAATTGTAAAGGAGCAAAAGCTCCAAGCCAAAAAATGCTCTACTGAACCGGGCCAACGAAAGTCACGTCAGACCAGTCGTGGCCATTCACTGCCAACCTGGATTTTGATTTAATATATATATATATATATATATATATATATATATATATATATATATATATATATATATATATATAGTGGAACCTCAGTTCACAAATTTAATTCGGTCCTGAATCCTGTTCGTAACCCGAAATGTTCGTTAACCGAAATTATTTTTCCAACTGGAATCACTGTAAAATGGATTTATTCGTTTCATGGTCTTAATATGATTGTTTATTTAAAGTTTTACAAAAGTACTTTGTGCACAAGTTTATACACAAAACTAATGAAAATCATTAAATCTAAGAAAAAACTCCAATACTGAAGAGATAAAATATAGACGAATACTTTAATTTTACCGTAGCTGTCAGTAGGAGAGTTTATGGCGTAAATGGAAGGGGAAGGAAAGAGATGTTATCGTTTGGAAAAGGGGGAAATATGATTGACTCTTTATTTATAAGAATTGTATAGATTGTTGATGTTGCCGTATGGAACTGAGTAGGAAGAGACAATATCATCAACAATTGTTTTTCTCTTAACTTTTCTTTTTCCTTTACCAATATCACTTGTAAAAGAAAAGCGCATCACAACACACTATTGTATACAACATGGCGGTCGACTCAGAAATTATTCCGTTTGGGTTAATTCGGTTCGGCAATGTTGTTAGAGAACTGAAATTTTGTTCGATAACCGACGCATATTCATCGCGAATTTTCTGTTCGGAAACTGATGTGACAATGAGACGTTCGAGAACCGAGGTTTCTCTGTATATATATATATATATATATATATATATATATATAGGCCGGTGAAGTTGAAGTGCGAATTCATCGGAACCGATACATATATATATATATATATATATATATATATATATATATATATATATATATATATATATGAAGAAATATAGTCTTAAAGTGTGCTATATTTATGGGATAAAGTGTTCAATATCAGAGATAGAGCGTGTGTAAATATAAAAGTGAACATAAAAGTGAACATAGAAGTCAACACTTAGAGGCGACAGTCTGTTTCATGCTAGTGCAATCGTCAGGCATATATATATATATATATATATATATATGTAGAGAGAGAGAGAGAGAGAGAGAGAGAGAGAGAGAGAGAGAGAGAGAGAGACACACACACACACACACACAGATGTCTTTGCAACCGTTGATCAAGCCATATGATGCGTGCTAATCCAGAAACCGTAACAAATGTTCGTTCGGTATAATTGTAGTATAAACAACAAGTGAGTTCTGTGAGTGCTGAAGAAACAAAAATGTGCCTGAGCCGTCGTCTACAATAGGGATTGTACGTGTGTTTGCTCTTTGCGACTACTTGATGCACATTGCTAATGGAGCGACTATGTTCACACTATGCACTACAAGAGCAGCAAAGAAAACAGGCGCTATCAACCTCAAACTTCGATCACGTGACCGCAGTCGTACCACCTATAAGCACACATGAACAGGTGTAGTGCATGAAAAGCAGCGATAGTTTTTTACCCTCGTATATATATATATATATATATATATATATATATTTTATAAATTCTATAAATATTCTATAAATATTTCTATGAAAATTTTTTAATCGACTATTTCACATTAAATCCCCAAAATGGTCGTAATACGGTTTTTAAAAAAACTTTAACATATAATTAAATTGATTAGACTGTTTAAAGAAAAAATTAGAAAATTTACGAAATCTCAAAATAAAGGAAAAAAACAACACCTATTCCAATGGAAGTTAATGACACTTTATCACAACCTCTTTCTCTTTTTTCTCTCTTTTTCTTTTTATGCTTTTTGATATATCCCCCTCTAATCCTATACTTGGATATATATATATATATATATATATATATATATATATATATATATATATATATATATATATATATATATAACACCAAATAAATATATATAAATAAATGTATATGCAAGTATTCAATTACAAATATATATATATATATATATATATATATATATATATATGCACATATATATGTATATATATATATATATATATATATATATATATGTATATATATATATTTATATATATCCAAATAAATAAATATAAATAAATGTATATGCAAGTATGAACATACAAATATATATATATATAACCAAATAAATAAATATATATAAATGTATATGCAAGTATCCACATACAAATATATATATATATATATATATATATATAACCAAATAAATAGCCAAATAAATAAATATAAATTTATATGCAAGTATTCACTTACAAATATATATATATATATAAATATATGTATTTATATATATATTTATCCAGATAAATAAATATAAATAAATTAATTAAATTTATATGCAAGTATTCACATACAAATATATATATATATATATATATATATATATATATATATATATTTATATATATAACCAAATAAATAAATATAAATAAATTTATATGCAAGTATTCACATACAAATATATATATATATATATATATATATATATATATATATATATATATATATATATATACATATATATATATATATATATGTATATATATATATCCTTAGTGTAAGTAAAACAGTGCTCAATGCTAAATACCAGAGCTATTAAGTATATATTAATAAATATACATAATATCCTACGCCGACAGTGCGTCTCGGAGTTTCATGCGCCATGCAATCGTCAGGTACTTGGAGCTGATTACAGTCTGGCTAATATTTCTAGGTCTCGCGATTTCGTAATGTTATTTGGATAAGTTATTAATGTTTGTTAGATATTTAAAAGTACCATAATCTAAATTTGAATTAAAAATTAGGTGCAAACTTACAATGTGAATTGAAAATTAAAAATTAGAAAATCTAATTTCAGTTTTAAAATGTCGTCTCCGAACGCTGTTGTTAAAAATAGACGTTAAAAGTCGAGATGTTGATTTTCTAAGAGTGTCTCCGCCAAAAGGATGGGCACCCAGTGAGGATCGAACTCACTACTCAGTCGTAATTGTTCTAGCGAGACAAGCTTGCTAATCATAACACTACTCTTTTTTCTAAGCGTGCCTTAGATGTGGCACGAATCCGAATTCATGAGGCAGCCATTGAAGAGCGTAATAGTACCGTAATTCCCCAAGTATAATACGCACTTTTTCTCTTAAAAAATAATAAGCAAAAAATTGCCGTTTCATAGGTTGATTTCAGTTGCTAAATGACCTCTCAACACAAACATACGACAATTTGACACTAACATTCGGCGATTGCGACCCCATAAAGGATATCAAATACAATCATATGTACCTAACAATATTTACAAATGTAAAATAAAATAAGAATTATCATAAAACTAAATTAGAATAATATTATTCTATGTTTAAAATCTTTTTTTTAATACGAGTAGGAAACGCTGGCCGCAATGAATTTGGGGAGGTACAATTTATAGGGTTTGATTACTAAACAAGAGACACGTATATGCGTGAGTAGAAGCATTTTCCCCACAATTTTCAGCACAATTTTAGGGGTGCGTATTATGGATGAAGGCGTATTATACATGGGGAATTACGATAATTGTTCTAGGAGAATAAACTTAATGACCATTAAACCACGTCGAACTGTTTACTTTGAATCTCTCTTATTAATAAGTTTCAAGTTCTCATTTTTTTCCTTTCTGTTCTTAAGTTAAAGCCTTTTTGCTTTTACCGCAAAAAACTTTTTTGTTATATTTAAATCAGGAGAATTAACTGGCTGGTCTTAAGTGCCAGTTTACTTAGGAGAAAAAAAAAACAGTTTGAATTTGAACGTTCATCATGGCAAGGGGTGGGGCGTTATCATGTTGAAATATCTGATTCCTTGAGTTGATTAGCAAGCGTGTGAACAGCCATAGTTTACCCTCTAGAAAACCGAGCTAGGTAGATACATTAATACGACCTTCTATGATGCATAGGTCATTATTTCTTTTCGGTGAAATTCATCCTCATACCATCACCGACAGAGGGGAATTTTACAGTGAGGTTTATTGCAAAGTTGGCTAAACTTTCAGATCTTTTGCTTCAAATGTTCTTGTTTTCATCACTGGAAGGCGATTAAATTACTTTTCTCCTAACGATCAGAGATCACGATTCGCGTTTATTACCGAAATCTAATCAGGTCTGCCCATTTCTCTTTTCTTTTCTTTTCTTTTCTTTTTTGGTCGGGTGCCTTTTCGCAAGGAGTCAGTTTCTTAACGAGCGCTTATCAGACCAGATTATTTAGCCTTCGCCTGAAAGTCGACCTTTTGCCTTCGCTATTCCAATTCCGGTTAAAATCGGCAAATAGATGTCTTTATCTTTTCTGTTAATATTTAGCGTGTAGCGGTCTCTCACTTTCTTTACTCCCCCCACCTCTCTCTCTCCCTACGTACACACACACACACACACACACACACACACACACACACACACGCACACACACACACACACACATATATATATATATATATAAATAAAAGTGAACATTGAAGTCAACACTTAGAGGCGACAGGCTGTTTCATGCTAGACGCAATCGTCAGGCCACGAGGGTTGTTTTTTTCTCGGCTATTTATATATACGGGTCAGTGGTGCATTGTGGGTAGTCTATTTTGGCGGTTATTTTGACGGAAGTCGTTTATTTGTTTGTTTATTTATTTATTTTAATAATTTAATTCAAATAAATAAATAAATAAACGTTTTTACTATGCCAAAGGCGTCAGTATCTAGGAGAGCTCGATTCTAGTAGAAGAGTCTTTTCAGAAAGAGATTTTTCCGTCAGATAATGTCCGAAGTTTATTTCTTGAGCCATCATAAACAGTAGATAAAGACAATTGGTGAGTTTCGTACAACAATGAGAAATTTATTTACTGAAAAAAAAAGTTTGAACAAAGTATCTATAAACAATTTTTTTTTAGCTATCCTCTGCCATCCACAATGATGGAGAAAGCATTACCTCGAACCATCGCCAGTGAGACACGCTGCAAGAGCCATTCCGTTTCGCGAGGCTCGTCCTTAATCGAGACGCCATCGCGCCAATCTCCCGAAGGAACGCCATCGAACGAGGGCCAATAACCCCAGAAGTCTCCACTGTCACAGAAGTAAAAAACAATCTATCAGCAAGAGAAGTAGTGAGTCTTGTGACTTAGACAAAGTGTGTTGTGACGTAAGCGAAGTGTGTGATGTTTTTATATATATATATACATTTGAGGCTGATGGCTTCACAAATTAATAATTTACACTATGTATATTAGGACTATTGTCCTCTTCTTTGTTGTTTTTATCACAACATTTCGACCGTTGTGCCCACCAGTCTTCCTCAGGTGTATATCTATTTGAGCAATCTAAAGGAATTCCGGAGTGAACATTTATTTAATAAAGTGTGAATGGAAGGAGCAGTCATCTGTAGAATGAAGTAAAAATACTAGACAGGGAAGGACACTGGAGAGTTAGACGTCTGAACGAATCAGTGCATATGCGAGGCTATGAGGATCTCCTTAGTAGGCCTTGCATAGAAATAAATTCAATATGAGAGACGTGAAGAAAAAAGACAAATGACAGCAAATCTCCAACCTCAGAAACAGTGATCAAAAGCATGGGCAACAGCAGCAGTCAAAACATGACAGTCAGCAGCAGTAGTAGCAGCAGCAGTGGCAGTGACAGTGGCAGACTAATCAGCAGTGAAGATTAGGTTTAAAGCTCTACATTGACTCCAGGACAATGACCTAGAGGTATGCTTGGTTGGTTTTGTTTTACGGTATATCGACCCCAATGGTTTATTTAATGCCGACAAGATTTTTATTGCTGCTATTTTTTTTTCAAACATGGCAATATTTTTTTCGAAAAATGTATAGCTGGTAAATTTTGAAAAAAAAGGTATTGCTGGTATTAAAACCTATTTTTATACTCTCATAGTGTTTTGACCTCTTTTTAACTATTTGTCCATAGCTGGGACCCCGACAGATACTGTCATCCCGAGTCAGGATGGACCTGGAAACACCAGCAATTAAGAGGTGGTTCCACGCTCCTCAAAACACTCCTGATCAGAGCTGTGGGATGTAGTTTATGGTCTTAGCCAGGACGCAAATGTAGATTATCATCTTACCCAGCACGTAATCTGTTTGTGTAAATATCTAATAAAAACATAACTTAAAATTCACATATATCACCAATCTCAGCAGCATGAGCAGCAGCAGTAGTCAAAACCTGACGGTCAGCAGCAGCAGTAATAGCAGAGAAAGTGGCAAATTAATCAGTAGTGAAGTTTAGGTTTAAAGCTCTACGTTTACTTCAGAACAATGACCTAGAGATTTGGTTTGCTTTGTCTTGCTTTACGGTATATCAACCTTAATGTGTTATTTAATGCCGATAAGATTTTTATTGCAGCTAATATTTTTAATCTATCTATCTATCTATCTATCTATCTATCTATCTATCTATCTATCTATCTATCTATCTATCTATCTTAGTACCTTCATATCTATCTATCTATCTATCTATCTATCTATCTATCTATATATATATATATATATATATATATATATATATATATATATCTCAATATATATTGGTTTGATTTGTTTTGCTTTACGGCATATCAGCCTCAATGGGTTATTTAATGCTGACAAGATTTTTATTACTGCTAATATTTTTTTATCTATCTATCTATCTATCTATCTATCTATCTATCTATCTATCTATCTATCTCAGTATATACTGGTTTGCTTTGTCTTGCTTTACGGTATATCAACCCCAATGCGTTATTTAATGCCGACAAGATTTTTATTGCAGCTAATATTTTTTATCTATCTATCTATCTATCTATCTATCTATCTATCTCAGTATATATGGTTTGATTTGGTTTGTTTACGGTAGTTCAACCTCAATGGGTTATTTAATGTCGACAATATTTTTATTGCTGCTAATATTTTTTTCAAACATGTATACCTGGTAAATTTTTTTCAAAAAAAATATTGCTGGTATTAAAATCTATTTTTATACTTTCGTAGTGTTTTCACCTCTTTGGGAGTGTTAACTATTTGCCCATAGCTGGGACCCTGACAGGTGCTACCACCCCGGGTCAGGGTGGACCTGAGAACACCAGAAATTAAGAAGTGGTTCCACGCTCCTCAAAACCTCCTGAGCAGAGGCCTTGCTGTGGGATGACGTTTATCGTACCTCTCCAGCGCCTTCCGTACTACTTCAATGTTGCTACGACACAACACAAAAATAGACACGACATCGGCGTACGCTAAAAACCTGGCTCGACTTCCTGGGATGGCGATTCCGCGTAGGGCCGAACTGCGGGCCCCGTTCCTTAGCCGGCGAAGGAGAAGCTCCAACGCCAAAGCGTAAAGTAAGTGTGACAGCGGACAACCCTGCCGAACTGACAAAGAGAGCGTGAAACGATCGACCGTTTCCCGTTCACCTGTACCACAGCACTGGGGGAATGATACAGGAGACTGGTCCACTTGCAGAAGTCGGGTTCGAATCCGGCGGCCGGCAGGATAGTTGCCAGATACCGATGATCAACCCTATCGAATGCCCTGAGAATGATCTAAATTGATCAGCGCGGCTTGCTCGTCATCTTCTACATCCTCTATGATCGTCCCCTCACAGCACAAGTCTGCTCTGAACAAGCTCGCGACAACTGACTGCAAACGCTACGTCAGGATCTTGGCCAAAATCTTTAACTCTATGTTTAACAGAGTTATGGGCTTATAATCATCTAAATCCCGACTTGCAACCTTGTCCTTTTTCAACAGCGTGATCACACCTCTGGAAATCCGATCGGGGACGGACCCCTTCCGGGACCAATTGTTGAACGTCACTGTCAAAATCGGAACAAATTCAAATACAATTTGTAGGGCAGACCATCAAGTCCCGGAAACTTGCCACTGCCGACCGTCTTCAATGCCGCTTTAGTCGAGAAAAGTCAGCCAAATAGCTGCGAATCTCGTCACTACTAAGACCAGGCTCCTTGGCAAACGGGCTTTCGAAATGCCGCCGAAAACGCCTCACACATGCCCTTGGTCGACCTCAGGGTATGCCCTTTCGGGACCTCGCGAATGTATTTATCGGAACCTTGACGGATCTCTTCCTTGCGCAATTCTGCACCCATATTCACAGTTTCATTAGACATCTTGTTTAAACCTATGTCTAGTTACCTGGTAGGGCTTGCTAGCCTCACACTCCAGAGCCTATCTAGCTAGTGCTATCTCTAGGGAATCCCCCCAGGCACCGCCTGGAGGAGACTAACCTCTAGAGTCTTCACCATCTTAGCCCTAAGTCGAGTCGTTGGCTATATTCGAAGATCTAATGCCATCATTAACCGCCAATAACTGCCCTCACGAATTCCCGCTGCATTAATCTAGTTAGTTTTTGCCGGAAGTTTCGCCTGTCTAGTAAAGACAGATTGAGCTTCCAGTGTCCAGCCATTCTAGGCTTAACGCCTAACACCATCCGGGCACAGACTAGTCTATGATCCCAATAGTCTAACCGGTGGAACGTGGGAAAATCTAGCAAATCTAGATCCATCCTTCTAATTAACATTCTATCCAGGTGGCTGGCTACCCGAAGAGACGGCCAATTAAGAACCCACGTCCACATTCTACGCCCCGGAACATCGATCTTGTATCTATCGACGAGCCCAAACTCGCCGATCGGATCATCCAAGCTAAGATCACCCGATGACCTCCCGCTAGACCCTGCCCCTGCCTATCTTGGGGTTCAGGATGATAATTCAGTCCCTCATTAAGACTAAGCGCGACGAATCGACCAGGGACGACCCCAACATGCGACAAAAATTCGATACGCTCCCCCCCTGGTCGTTGGGCGCATAAACCGTAACGACCCGAAACAATTGCTCACAGCAATATCTGCCACGATCAACCGCCAGCCCCCCCCCCCGCGTCGACATGAATAAGATCCACCCTCACACCCAGGTAACGTTTAGCTAACAAGGAAACACCTCTGGCCAGCAGGTCTCTGTATGCTGAATGAACAACAAAATCGCTAGACAGCACACGAATAATCAACGTCGCAAAGAAAATGTGTCTTCTGGATCGCAGCTACATCTACTCCAAAGTACAAGAGGATCACAAAGCAGGCGAGCAGCCTTACTCCGTTCATTCAGCCAACCAACTTTGAATAAAGGCTTGAAGAAGGCCTTCATCTGAGTGAAAAGTTCCCTCTCCAGGGCCCCTCTGTTGACGACACAAATTCTCTCCCCTCTGGGGAAATATCCTTTCTTTTTTCCTCGGGGTGGTTTGTGGGTGGGAGAAGAAGAAGACGGAGCCGTACAAGAGGAGGAAGGGAGGGTCATTAACTTGCAAAGTATTTTTCTCAGTTCTTTCTGGCGAAGTAGGAGCAGGTTCTGGCAGTTACTAGATTCTTCTCTGACTACTCCGACCAAAATTCCCTCTCCATCTTGATAGATTTGTCGTCTGCCTCCTCCTCTTCGTCCCTCCCCATTTTTAGTTTGGAGTATCTTGATGAAGGCCTTTCATCTACCTCCATGTAGAGGTCAAGCTGGGCCCACTCCTGTTGTTCCTCATAACTTTGCTGAGGCTATTGCTCCAGTTCCGGTTGCTTATGTGTTTGTTTTTCTTGACGTGATTGTTGTTCTGATCTTTGCTGCTGCTGTTGCATTATTTGGCGAGACTGTTGTTCAGGTTGACGCTATCTTTGCTGCTGTTGCATTACTTGGGGAGATTGTTGTTCAGGTTGACGCTATCTTTGCTGCTGTTGCATTACTTGGGGAGATTGTTGTTCAGGTTGACGCTATCTTTGCTGCTGTTGAATTACTTGGGGAGATTGTTGTTCAGGTTGACGCTATCTTTGCTGCTGTTGCGTTACTTGGGGAGATTGTTGTTCCGGTTGACGCAATCTTTGCTGCTGTTCCATTACTTGGAGAGACTGTTGTTCAGGTTGATGCTATCTTTGCTGCTGTTCCATTACTTGGAGTGACTGTTGTTCAGGTTGACGCTATCTTTGCTGCTGTTGCATTTCTTCGCAAGACTGTGGTTCCGGTTGAAGCTATCTTTGCTGCTGTTGCATTACTTGTCGAGACTGTTGTTCAGGTTGACGCTATCTTAGCTGCTGTTGCATTACTTGGCGAGATTGTTGTTCCGGTTGACGCTCCCACTGCTGTTGTTGCATTACTTGGCGAGATTGTTGTTCAGGTTGACGCTATCTTTGCTGCTGTTGCATTACTTGGAGTGTCTGTGGTTCAGGTTGACGCTATCTTTTTTTGCTGTTGCATTTCTTCGCAGGACTGTGCTTCCCGTTGACACTATATCTGCTGCTGTTGCATTACTTGGCGAGACTGCTGTTCAGGTTGATGCTATCTTTGCTGCTGTTGCATTACTTGTAGTGACTGTTGTTCAGGTTGATGCTATCTTTTTCTGCTGTTGCATTATTGGAGAGACTGTTGTTCAGGTTGATGCTATCTTTGCTGCAGTTGCATTACTGGCCGAGACTGTTTCTCAGGTTGATGCTATCTTTGCTGCTGTTGCATTACTTGGCGAGACTGTTGTTCAGGTTGATGCTATCTTTGCTGCTGTTGCATTACTTGGGGAGATTGTTGTTCAGGTTGACGCTATCTTTGCTGCTGTTGCATTACTTGGGGAGACTGTTGTTCAGGTTGACGCTATCTTTGCTGCTGTTGCATTACTTGTGGAGATTGTTGTTCAGGTTGACGCTATCTTTGCTGCTGTTGCATTACTTGGGGTGATTGTTGTTCAGGTTGACGCTATCTTTGCTGCTGTTGCATTACTTGGGGACATTGTTGTTCAGGTTGACGCTATCTTTGCTGCTGTTGCATTACTTGGAGAGACTGTTGTTCAGTTTGATGGTATCTTTGCTGCTGTTGCATTACTTGCCGAGACTTTTGTTCAGGTTGATGCTATCTTTGTTGCTGTTGCATTACTTGGCAAGACTGTTGTTCAGGTTGATGCCATATTTGCTGCTGTTGCATTATTTGGAGAGACTGTTGTTTAGGTTGATGCTATCTTTGCTGCTGTTGCATTACTTGGCGAGACTGTTGTTTAGGTTGATGCTATCTTTGCTGCTGTTGCATTATTTGGAGAGCCTGTTGTTCAGGTTGATGCTATCTTTGCTGCTGTTGCATCACTTGGCGTGACTGTTGTTCAGGTTGATGCTATCTTTGCTGCTGTTGCATTACTTGGAGAGACTGTTGTTCAGGTTGATGCTATCTTTGCTGCTGTTGCATCACTTGGCGAGACTGTTGTTCAGGTTGATGCTATCTTTGCTGCTGTTGCATTACTTGGAGACCCTGCTTTTCAGGTTGATGCTATCTTTGCTGCTGTTGAATTACTAGGCGAGATTGTTGTTCAGGTTGACGCTATCTTTGCTGATGTTGCATTAATTGGTGAGACTGCTGTTCTGGTTGATGCTATCTTTGCTGCTGTTGCATTGCTTGGAGAGATTGTTGCTCCTTTTGACGCTATCTCTGCTGCTGTTGCATTACTTGGCGTGACTGTTGTTCCGGTTGACGCTCTCTCTGCTGTTGTTGCAACTGGTCTTGCTGTTACTGCTTAGTCCCCCTCTTGAGCTATTTCCTGGGGGAACTGATGCTCTTTGATTCCCTCCTTCGGCTTTCAATGGAGAGGCATTCTTTTTGAGTTTGGACATTCTGCTGAGGAGGTAGGTTGAACGAATTCCTCCATCTCTTGACCATCTTCGTCCATTTGCTGGCGGACTGGTTGTATTCTTCTATTTTTCTTGCTGACTTGGCTCTCATTGGCGTCACTGAAGTAACTGGTGCTGAATTTCTTCCTGGACACACATCTGACAAATGTTCCGCGGCACCGCTCCCTCAACGACAGTGACGACGACCCTCTACTACGATATAGATGGTCCTTCCACCACAAGTCTGAACGATCGGGACTCCATTAAAACTCTTGCGGGTCATTGTCACCATAATTTCAAAATCGCTTGTGACAATGCTTGCTCGACTTTTAACTGCTGACACCTCTTCTATACGGCCATATTTAACCATAAATTTCCCAAATGGTCCTCTGAGATATACATGGGCACCCCATGTAAGATAAACCGGGTCCTTCGATTGCCCTTGTTTTCCGTCTGCAGTCTTACTGCCTTCGTTGCGAGGACACTTCTGGCCAAGTATTTTGCCTCCTTCTCCGACGCCAGCAGAATATCCCACATGGCATTGGTCCTTCTAGCTAGAACCTTTGCTCCAGTATTAAGGTTCTTCAAGGCCTCTTCCATTCCTTCCCTGTTGATACTGATAAATCTCCTCGACTTCACATCAGTCGTCAGTAGGGATAGTCTTAGTGTTGACAGTTTCCATAACCGAGGGTACCGCCAACAACTTATTCTCCACAATAAATGGCTGGAATTTTTCCTTGTGGCTCTTATAGTAGTCCGAGTCCTTTTTCAGTTTGTTCGCCGCCCTTGCCAGAGTAGTGACTGGAGTGGTTCTTTTGGCTCCTGTGAAGACGCCTCTCTGGCGGTGAGTGTGCCACAACAGCAAAAGCGTAAAACAAATTAAAGACGAACGAAAAGGTGATACGACGAAACCATACAATAATTAACATAGAAACGTATCGGACAAACAACAGACATAAGTGAAAAAAATGTCACTTACTTCCTTTCCAATTGGGAATGATTCCAAACTGACAACGTTTCCTTCCTAACCTTTTATTTGAACTATTGTCTAATGTCAACATCTTGATCACGCCATTTTTTACTATTCGAGTTACATTTACTATACGTTTTAGATGTTGCTGCTGTTGTTAGTCCTCAAGTGATGTGGTTTTTGTTATTTTCTAGAATTCTTTGTTTCTGTTATTTGGTTGTGGATTTGTGCGGCCATTCCACAAGGTTTGTAGAAGGGTGGTTCTCGCTAAGACCTACAGGCTTCACTAAATCAAAGCCATTCTTAACCATTGATCTTAGAAAACGGTTGTATGCAGCTGACAGCTTAGATATTTCTAATCGGGTTTAGTACCATGCATGACATTCATATGAAAATCTCGATCTGACAAGGCCATTTAAGAAGATGACTCAATTATTCAGGCCGATAATTTGATTTTATAGCAGTTTACGGTGTTGGGCAAATCTATTAGCACAGTCAATCTACCTATTCAATTTATTTTCTCCCGATACTAATTTCGTTAGAATTGATCTATACCGTGAGGTAGCTGATGTTTTTAGTAAATACTAATTCCTTATCTTAAATTTTTATGATAGATTCAGAGTAGGTGCCATCACTTCTTTCATTGCAATTCCAGATCATAGTTTCTCTTATGGAAATGTTGAACTTGAGTCCTGTTTCTTGGGACACTTGGTAGAGGATGTTTTCATTTTGATGATGGATTCAGGGTAGATGCCATCACTTCTTTCATTCCAATTCCAGACCATTTTTACTGTGCTGAAATATGATATCTAGAAATATTAAATATGTTTTTTTTCTATTTCATCTATCCTGTATTCGATTTTGTTTAATTTATTTACAAAGGTATGTAAATCGTATATATTAATAGAACGTCATCAAAATATCGGAAGCATGCTGATTGTTTAGGTATAATATTTTGGAAATGGCCAGTTTGAAGAAAGTCTAAGTAAATACATGCCAAACTCCTGCTTAGAGGCGACCCCATTGGTAATCCAAATTTTTGCTTACAAACCTTTGTGTTAGGTGTTATATAACATTAATCACTCATAAGCAACCTTCAATACCAATTAATAAGAAATTAAGCAACCATTAAATAACAACTAATAAGAATGATCTCATAAATTTCTATTCTCACCATAACAACAAAATAAAATCTGGAACAATCATTGAATTTTATTAAAGACCACTCAGAATTTGCAACCTTCAATATTTACATGAAAACTGGAAATGCATTGAAAATACTTTTAAGCTCCTCTCCTCCAATACCCTAATTCAAAGTAATACATGTCTCTATCAGTGACGACTGGTGACTTGAAACCAGGGCTCGCAGTCGCGAATATTCTGTCATATACCGACTATCGTAATATCTCGTCACTTACTGCTTGTCTTTCAACAACTCTACAATCTACTTGCTACGTAAGCGTCAAAATTTCACTTTTCCAGTCTTCAATAAACGCCATTTTATGACACCTGTCGTCAATCGATAAAAAAAAACTTATTTAAACATTTTTTAAAAATTAAAATAAAATGTCTACGTCTTGTCTAAAGAGAAGCTGTTAATTTGATCAATTGGGAACAAGATTAAACCAAAATTACTTACTTTTTTCTTAAAAGCAGTGAAAACTTTTTTTTTGCAAGGGGGTCTCATTTTCTTACACAGTCGTTGAAGTAGCAAGTAGATGGTAGAGTTGTTGACAGACAATAAGTGACGAAATATTACACCACTGATATATACATGTATAGATTTGAATGCATGTGAATAATCATATTAGGAAACAACACTAGAATAATTTACTGGGTGGGTCAGTCTATATTTTATAGGAGGATTATTGTTTTAAAAATTTAACGTCACCAGAAAAGAAAAACAAACCACAAAATATGATGAACGAATGCCAACAGCAAAACCAGGACTCTATCTATAGAGGTTCTTATTTTATGTCTGATGGAATATGAAATGTGTTGTCCATTGCGAACAACTGGTATATACAAGGACCATCTTTGTATACATTTATTGTAAGAAAGTTAATCGGGTAAACGTAGTATTATGTAGAACGTGTCCTTTGTAGCAATATCAGTTGTCAGCGGATATTTTGTTAAGGGGACAACTGCAGAATGTTACAGAAATCATTTTGACAAAAAGGGTCAACTGAGTGAAGCAAAAAAGTATTTCAAACAGACTTCCGCATTTTTTCAGGCAAAACAGTTTAGGTAAATGAATTAAATAAATCAATAATAATAATAATGAGTAATCAAAATATATTATCCCGTGATACCAGTAACAAAAGAACTGGAGGTGTTATTACAGCACTTGGCTTCGTCAAACGAAATAAGGTGGCGCTGTTGAAATCTGTAAAAAGTCAGTTTTCTTAATCTCTCAACAAGCGGAAAAAGATGTCCCCACCGAGGAATGATCGTTTCTCCGGCCCACTATCTTTCCACTTTCCAACGCGTTAGTATGTGTCTTCCTAAACCTCCACATATGAAGTCAGTCAACCTTTTCTTTGGTCGTTCTAACTCAGTGCAAAACTGACGAGCATGACCGTTATTACCATGCTTAACCCCCCTAACGATGAAATGAGTATAAACTTTTCTTTAGTCGTTCCAACTCTGCGCAAAGCTAACTTGTGCGCGACCATTATAACGATGCTTATTTTTACTTACCCCAACTTCTGAACCAACAGAAAATAAGCTGAACATGACCAAGAGACATTGCGAAATTTTGTTCGTCACAGCTTATATAAAACAGAGAATAAAGAATCCTTAGTAGAAATCCAAAAGTTTGTATTCTTCTTATTTAATTGTTTGCATATAAACACGCACCCACATAAAATACACCCGACATGCAAAACTTTAAAATTTTATACAGAGAAAACACGGTTCTCGAATACCTCACATGTCGAACAAATCGGTTTTTGAACAGATAATTCGAGATGAAAATGCGTCGGTTATCGAACAAAATTTCGGTTCTCAAACAACATTGCTGAACCGAGTTAACCCGAACGGAATCATTTCTTAGTCGACCGCCATGTTGTGTATACATTCGTACGTTGTGATGTGCATTTCTTTTCCAATTTTATTGTACTGTAGCATTTTTTCTCTTTATTAGTCCTTAGTCATGGCTCCAAAGAAAACTAACAGTGATACTGCTAAAGGAAAAAGAAAAGATGAGAGAAAAACAATTGTTGATGATATTGTCTCTTCCTACTCAGTTCCATATGACAAAATCAACGATCTATACTATTCTTATAAATAAAGAGACGATCATATCTTTCCTCCCCCTTTTCCAAACAATAACATCTCTTTCCTTCCCCTTCCATTTACGCCATAAACTCTCCTACATACAGCTACGGTAAAATTAAAGTCTTCGTCTATATTTTATCTATTTAGTATTGGAGTTTTTTGTTAGATTTAATGATTTTCATTAGTTTTGTGTATAAACTTGTGCACAAAGTACTTTTGTAAATGTTTAAATAAGCAATCATATTGAGACCATGAAACGAATTAATCCATTTTACAGTGATTCCGATTGGAAAAATAATTTCGGTTAACGAACATTTCGGGTTACGAACGGGCTTCAGGAATGAATTAAATTCATGAATCGAGGTTTCACTGTAGCAGATTCCTTTAAGCGGGAACTCAAGATATTGCCTTCCATTTTGAATTGCATTCGTGGATAATGCAGCTGATTACATTTTTTAAAATAATATTTAATTTCATTTAAATTTCATTTGTCCTTAGAACCTTTCGGGTAAAAATTTAATTAGTTACTTAACACACTAATATTTAAATAAATTTAATTTACATTTGCTTTTTGTATCTTTTCTTTTAAAAATTTATTACTTTGTAAACATGCTGATATTTAGGTAAATTTAAGTTCCATTTGTTTTTCATATAATTTCTATAAAACCTAATTATTTTCCAAACACCCTAATGCTATCGTTCTTGTAAGAGAAGAATTATTTGTTTGCTTTCTAAACGTATATATTGCTAGAGTGTATTATATTTTAAGTACGGCCACTTAAAATGGCGAGTCGCTGAGAAGGAGAAAAGGAAAATAAGGTCAGATGAAGATCTTGACCTTAACTATCCACCACAGTGACCATTTAGAATAGCTGATTGCATGCAATGGGTCAATAATCAATTCAGTACTGAAGAAGCAAAGATTTATACAGCTGTCACGGCCGCCATTTTCCGTCCGTTCAACCAATCAGAACTGCTTAAACAGACAACAATAGAAGCCATTAACTAAAGATTAGAGGAAATCTGTCCGTTAGATATTTGAGAGAAAGAGGAACGATGAAACCGAATTGTTTTAATTTAGCTAACATCAGTCACTTCTAAGCCAGTAATTAATTCCACCAGTCAGCAATTCCAGTCATCGCAAAAACGCAAAAGCCTTCATGCTATTTAGCGATAACTGAGAGACCTCGCGTAATGGAAAATCGTTTGCGTAAAATAATTGTATTTATGGTATAAAAAAGAAACGGTGTTCGAGGTTGATGACCAAAGATATTATTCAGGATTGAAACAAATGTAGTAATTAGCCTGACTCAAAGGGCAAAATCGTTTAGACAAATGCGAATTACATAATGCCCGTAAAAGCTATAATACAATTGTACAAACGTTAACCAACAATTGCTTTGAAGAACAGCCAAGATACTTGTGAACTTGGGGAATCCCGCCAGGCTACAAAAGTATTTCGATATATTTCTTAACTCTTAACAAACCATTTGGTAATGTAATTTCTGTAAAACAGTCTTGAAATTTTTTTTTCATGAAAAAACACAGTGTGGGAAAATTAAATAGGATGAATGAATAAAATAATAATGAATAAATAAAGAAAAATACCTTTTCCCATGATGCTAGTAATAAAAGAAAATAAATTTTATTACCCTCCTTGTCTTGGTCAAACTCTGTTAGGTGGCGCTGTTGGAGTTTATAAAAAGACAAACATTTTCCTCTGTCTCTGTCTCTGTCTGTCTGTCTGTCTCTCTCTTTTTCTCCTTGTTGCTTCCATACGTAGTAACACGTGGAAAAAATAAACGGCCTCTCTGGGGCACGTTTGTTTACCCCAGTGTTTCTCAACGTGGTGCAGGTGGACCACTGGTAGTCAACATAGCATTTCTAGTGGTCCACAACGAATTCGTAGCCATAAAAAAATTGTAGCCATTTCACAAAAACAATTTATCAAAATTATTCATCCTATGAAGAATTCAAAAATATAATTTTTTTAATTACACACATATGCATTATATTTGAAAATTTCGTAATTACGTGGGTATTATGCAGTGCTATATTTCTTTTACTTTTATCACACACACACACACACACACACACACACACACACACACACACACACACACACACATATATATATATATATATATATATATATCTATATATATATATATATATATATATATATATATATATATATATATATATATATATATATCTTTTCATTGAGTATTTTAGTGTGGAAATTGAAAACCCCTAAAAGTAAAAGTAGTAGTGGCCCATTTGAATTTTTATGGAAAAAATGGACCATGGGCTGAAAAAGGTTGTGAAGCACTAGTTTACCAGGTCCACAGATGACTAAACTCTCTTTCCACTTTCATGATAGACGCAATCGTCAGGCCTGTCGCCTCTGAGTGTTGACTTCAAGGTTCACTTTTATATTTATATTTACATACAGTCTATCGCTGATATTGAGCACTTTATCACATAAATATAGCACACATTAAAACTATATTTCTCCATCTCCATATATATATATATATATATATATATATATATATATATATATATATATATATATATATATATATATGTACACATAAACAAAATTCAAACTTTACAGTTTGGGTCTGTTTATTCAATACCGGCTGAAAAACGAGAATTAGGTGTAAGTTTCTCACATTGGTTTCTGTAAAAAGCTTAGCAAAATATTAAGAAATAGGAAAATTTCCTTAGATACCAAGAAAAGAGTGCTGACCTGCTATCTATATATATGAAGTTGTAGCCTCTGTCTGTCTGGTTGTTTGTTATCAAACTCCTTGGATTTTGAAGACAGACCCTCATGACCATATATATATTGTAAATTTACATTACCCAGGGTGGCAGGATAAGTATATTTCATTTTGATCAAATGTGGTTCCAGGGAGTGGTGGAGGCACACCCCTGCAGTGGAAATTATTTTCACTTTGATTTAAATTAAATTTAAAAACAATCATCTTTGTTTTACCGATAAAACGTGTCACACGTAGCAAGGCGCGGGTAATTCGGCTAGTGTATATATATAAATATAAATATATATATATATATATAAATATATATATATATATATATATATATATATATATATATATATATATATATATATATAAAATATATATATATATATATATATATATATATATTAAGTTTTTTTTTTTTTTTAAGCGTATCACCCCAAGCAAGGCCACTATCACGCATGGGGTTACAGAAGGGATGGAGGAAGAGCAGATAGGAGTGGTAAAGGAAGGGATGTGGAGAAAGAGAAGGACGGAGGGTCGATCAAGGCAGTGGCGTTACGTAAGACATAGAGCGAGAGCGGATAGGAATGAAAGATGTCAGGAAGTGGAGAAGGGAAGTGGGTAGATCAAGGCAATTGGAGATGACGATTGACGCTACACTTAAACCGTTGGAGATTGTATTTGTCAGGTAAACAGTAATAGGGAAGGGAGTTCCATAGGCGAGATGTGCGAGACATGAAGCTATTGGAGTAGAAAAGACGTCTACATCTAACAGTTTCAACGGTGAAGGGGTGGGAACGGGATGCCAGCCTCGTAGGACGCTTAGATTCACCAGGCTTAGGGACAAGCGAAAGCAACTCCTCGGAGCAATTTCCGTGGAAGTAATTGTAGAAAAGGCAGAGCGATGCAACATCGCGTCTGTGAGAGAGCGACTGCAGACGAGATGACAGATCAGGGCCAATCACATTGCATATCCGTCTCTGGATCTTATCAAGAACCCCGAGGCAACACGCAGGGGCCCCAGACCATAAATGGCAGCAATACTCCATGCAAGGTCGAATGGTAGACTTATAGACTTGGAGGATCGATTCCGGGGAGAAGAATTTCCTGGCTCGGCACAGGGAACCAACTTTTCTTGCGGTGGATGATGCATTTGACTCGATGTATTTGTTCAATCTCAGATCAGCGGACAGCGTGAGACCGAGCAGCCGCAGAGAGGAGCTCTCGAGAAGTTGGTCCTCAGACATTCTGATGGGATGCAGGGATGGGTCCTTGTGGTGGTTAATGGAGAGCAGTTTTGTTTTAGAGGCGTTAAAGTTGACCATCCATTTCTCTCCCCAGTCCACAATTGATTGGAGGTCCTTTTCAATTTGAGCTGCGAGGTTAATTTTGTCCGCCTCAGTAGATTTGTGCTTGAGGCAGGAGTAAATAGTAGTGTCGTCAGCGTAAATACCGACTTGGAGTCTATGGCGCCAGGAAGGTCGTTTATAAATATGAGGAACAGAGTAGGGCCAAGGATGGAGCCTTGAGGAACACCAGCGGTAGTGGGATAGGAGTTGAAGAAGAATCCACTTAGAACAACCTTCAAATCCCGGTTTGATAGGAACGATTGAATTAGGTCAAACAATCGACCTGTGATACCATAACCCCGGAGCTTGCAAAGGAGGCCGGCATGCCAAACCCTATCGAATGCTTTGGAGATGTCAAGGGCCACGGCACGGGCTTCGCCGTTACTATGGATAGCTTGGTAGACAAATTCAGTGATGGCCGTAAGCACATCGGCAGTAGACCGGGCAAAGCGGAAACCATACTTGTGTGGATTTGTGTTTTATACACACACACACACACACACACACACACACACACACACACACACACACACACACGCACACACACACACACACACACACATATATATATATATATATATATATATATGTATATATGCATGTTTCATTAAAAACGAGAGACAAGCTTTCTTTTCTGGACAAAGGGTGTGTAAAAACTGTCCAAATGTTTTATATTTCCGAGCGCTTTCGGCTCTACCTTTAGCCATTATCAAGGATGATTCGATTTTTCAGCTTAATTGAGTGTGTGCATTATGTGTATGTCTAAGTGTGTAGTAGGATGACTATTTATGCTAATACTGCACGACTCTTCGACAGAATTGAGTCACTCTCAGTCACTGTGTGTTTATCCGAATCTAAAAATAAACACGCTAAAATTCACCTCCATTCCGTACCGTACGCTGATGGCTTAGCGGGTAGAAGTTCCGACTGACGCAAATTCAGTCGGGTTTCGATCGTAGCTAGAGGCAACCGGACGTCTAGCCACACAGAGAGCTGTGAAACAGCGAAACAGTCTGTCTGTGGATGGCAAAAATATATATATATATATGTATGTATATATATATATTTAATTGTATAGATTTGTGTTTGTGACCCTGGGTTTCACGCATTTGCGATCATCAGACAAACATCAGTTACATATATATATATATATACACACACACACACACATATATATATATATATATGTATACATACACATATACAGTGAGAGAGAGAAAGATAGATATGGAAGGATGTAGTAAAGTGGGGTAAAGCTTGGAAGTTCACCTAATTTTGGCATCTTCTAATATTTGTCTTTGGAATTCTAAAAAAGAAACCTAGGCAATGTGTTATAAATATCACAGACAATCAAAGAGTTTAAAAAAAACGTTCATCTAGACATTTGAGCATTACTTCCAGACACGTTGACAACATTTCCAGAAAATATCGTTGGAAGAAATCGTGTTTGGTAAGCGAAAAATGGTAAACTATATTGATTGAATTCTTTCTTTTTTTTTTTTTACTTTTGTTTTTTCGGGTTTATTTTTTTTTCATTCCGTTTTTTTTTTACGTATAATTAAAACTTTGTTCTCTTTTCTGGAGACAGAATATAATTCTCTTCACTGATCTAACCTTTAGATTTCTCCGGAATATAATCATTGTTATTAACAATGATCAGAATATAACTTTGACAACGTCCAATGGCTTTTATTCATTTCAGTTTCTGTCTTTCTTTTGCAGTCAGTTTATATCTTAGACTATTTCATGCATCTATCTCAATTTGTATTTAATCTATCTACCTATCTATCTCAGTCTGTTATCTATCTATCTATATATCTATCTATCTATCTATCTATCTATCTATCTATCTATCTATCTATCTATCTATTTGCCTGAGTCTTCATATCTATCTATCTATCTATCTATCTATCTATCTATCTATCTATCTATCTATCTATCTATCTATCTATCTATCTATCTATGGCAGCCTGTTCATTTATGTTTATCTGTCTATACCAGTCTGTCCATATCTATCTATCTATCTATCTATCTATCTATCTATCTATCTATCTATCTATCTATCTATCTATCGCACCCTGTTCATTCCTATCTATCTGTCTATTGGAATCTCAATCTGATCATATCTATCTATCTATCTATCTATCTATCTATCTATCTATCTATCTATCTATCTATCTATATATATATATATATATATATATATATATATTTCCATGTTTTTTTTATCTATCTCTTATCCCTTCATATATCTATCGCAGTGTATCTATGTATCTATCTGGCAGTCTGTCTGTATATCTGTTTATCTGTCTGTCTGTCTATCTATCTATCTATCTATCTATCTATCTATCTATCTGTCTATCTATTTCACTCTGTAACGAGAGCGAGGGTAAGTAATATTTATTTCCCCAAATACATCTCTTTCGTTATAGATATTGTTATATCCGTGATATAACAACACCCTATTTCACGGACAGGGCGGATTTGCTGGATGCTTCTCGGTGAAGTTTATAATGCTACAGTGTACACAAAATTAGATATACACAGCTACACGTGTCCCACGCAGAGAAGTTAAAACATATGCAAAAACAAACGGTGTGCAAGGATGTTGAACCTTACTTGTAATATTTCCCGAAAGGAAAGCGGGAGTTACTGCGGTTTCACTATGAAACAGGTTAGGCCATGTGTTTTTCCCCTGTAAGGCCTGCTGCTGTGGGCAAGCGACATACTTCTTCTCTGAGCTCGAAATCCCAACTCCCGTCGTCAGTCTATCTCTTGACGTTATTCACCGGACGTCATGTGATCCTCATGACGATCTCAAGAAAGGGAGAGAAGCGCCATTTGTAACCGAACAACTCTCTTCATATCTACCTGTATGTGGATCGATTTAACTATTTCACTCTGTTCATATCTATCTGTATGTGGGTCGATTTATCTATTTCACTCTGTTCATATCTATCTGGATGTCGATCGATCTATCTATTTCACTCTGTTCATATCTACCTGTATGTGGGTCGATTTATCTATTTCACTCTGTTCATATCTATCTGTATGTCGATCGATCTATCTATTTCACTCTGTTCATATCTACCTGTATGTGGATCGATTTATCTATTTCACTCTGTTCATATCTATCTGTATGCCGATCGATCTATCTATTTCACTCTGTTCATATCTACCTGTATGTGGATCGATTTATCTATTTCACTCTGTTCATATCTATCTGGATGTCGATCGATCTATCTATTTCACTCTGTTCATATCTACCTGTATGTGGATCGATTTATCTATTTCACTCTGTTCATATCTATCTGTATGTCGATCGATCTATCTATTTCACTCTGTTCATATCTACCTGTATGTGGATCGATTTATCTATTTCACTCTGTTCATATCTATCTGTATGTGGATCGATCTATCTATTTCACTATGTTCATATCTATCTGTATGTCGATCGATTTATCTATTTCACTCTGTTCATATCTATCTGTATGTCTATCGATCTATCTATTTCACTCTGTTCATATCTATCTGTATATTGATCGATTTATCTATTTCACTCTGTTCATATCTATCTATATGTCGATCGATCTATCTATTTCACTCTGTTCATATCAACGAGTCTAGAAGAAACCTCAACAGAATGCAGAAAGCACTGGGCGGCCGTTTCGTCCTATATTTGGGACTCATTACCAGTGCGCATCCACTAACGAGAATTGAAACCCGGCCAGTTACGTTGTCAGGCAAACGTCGTACCAACTGTACCAACGGGCCCCGAAGAGGTAACGAATTAGACTCGATATAGCGCCGCTCGATCACACATCCGTGGTGGAACTCATCCAAGTTCCCTTACCAATAGGAACCCATATATATATGTGTGTGTTTGTGTGTGTTTGTGTGTGTGTGCACGCGCACGCACACGCACGGACACGCACACACACACCTCACACACACACACAATAATAATAGCAACACTAAAACAAGTTATATATATATATATATATATATATATATATATATATATATATATATATATATATATATATATATATATATATTCAGGGTGCTATGGATAAATTGTTGCTATTTAATTTCGTGTATGGGAATTGTTTGTTTTTGATTTTGTCGACTGTAGAGTATAGGAGGAGGGTCAGTTGAACACCGTCTTTGATGAAAAGAGCACCATGTCTCAATTCACTCCGTTAGGAATTTAAAAAATGCATACGGTCCTGCTTGGTGTTCACACCAGAACCTCCCAAACCAATATTTCGGAGCGTTTGGGTGTCATTGTGAGGACAGTGCAGAGGATTTGGAATGAGTTGGATGATATATCAAGTCAACATTACGGTGTTTCGAGTGATCACTAAACACACACATATGTAACAGGGAGAGAAATCTCTATTTATAAAAGGCAGGGTGTGTGGGTGTGTCTGTGTATGTGTGTGTGTGTGTGTGTGTGTGTGTGTGTGTGTGTAATGAATACACGGCCACAATTTTCGACGGATTTGCCCCAAGATTTACATGCACATGCTCCACGTCAATGAAAACGCCAAGACCGACGTTGCATTTCTCATCGATAGTGGAAATAATCGATTTTGTTAAGGTTCTACGGCAGTTTTCATGTAGTTTGCATCCATTTTCTACTTTCTAGAGTGAGAGCCTATAGCTGGCTGCCACGAATAGGCAGAAATATTCTATTGGCCAATGTGAGAGCCAACAGCTGACTGACACGAATGTTAAAAAAAATCGATAGCTGCATTCGTCACAAGTGGGAAAAATTTAAACCTGCATGGCACTTTACTCCAATTGGCTCATTCATTTGCTTGATTCTGATTCCGCAGAACTGGGTTGAGTCTGAAAAAGTATTTGTTGTTAACTTTCTTTTTTCATTCGGTTTTTCCAGTTATGAGTCTATTTTTAAAGCTGATCGTTTTGTGTTCATTTTGTTTAGTTCTTTATTCGTAACAGATTTAATGTTTAGTATTGAGCTTAGAAAAAAATCGCAGTGTGAGATAGGCAAGAAGTAAGACATGTAGCAACATCAGCACGGCAAAGGGCACTCCGTTAAAGGCAAGGAAGGGCAAAATATTTGAAGTCAAGTGATAGCGATTGCTGTAGGAGTCGTACGATTTTTGAAATAAGCACGGGCAACGCCGGGCCATACTGCTAGTATATATATATATATATATATATATATATATATATATATATATATATATATATATATATATATATATACTTATTTCAAAATATGGTTCCATCGCTACACAGGGATTATCATGTTTTAAAAGCAAGCTCAAAATTTCAAATTTAATTATGGTATTAAATTAAATTAGAGTCCTTAGTTCTGTTTCATTTTCAAGCGAATTATGGAATAAATTATGTAACTGCAGAAATCCTCATAACTGTCCTCGTAATAATAAATGTCACACTGGATCATTAGTATGCCAATGCAATATCTCATCATAAAAAGTCTACATTGGATGCACAAGACATGAGTTCAAGAAACGGTTTAACCAACATCAAAGTTCTTTTGGGCTAAATAAATACCGAAATCAGAGGTCCCTAGCGAAATATTTTTGGCACTTAAAAGAAACGCCAACTGTGAAATGGAGAAATAAGAAACGCCAACTGTGAAATGAGGAAATAAGAAAAATGACACATGTCCTTTGTGCATACATGAGAAACTATTTATTACTAGTTTTATAAAAAAATAAAATTTACTTAATCAAAGAAATGAAATAGCTATTCTTTGCCGACATTGTCAAAAATTGTCCTTAAGTAATGTTTAAAAAAAATAAAATAAAAACTGATAAATGAAATATACATATTTATATTTGATATTTAAATAATAATTTTTAATAATTTAAGTAATTCTATTACATTTATTTGTTTTAAAAGCTATATTGTCTATTAGTAATTAAAATTACGAATACTATTCTAAAATTGTAGTTCAATACAACGTATTCATATACAAACAACCCTTTTAGAAAAAAATTACGTATACCATTACAAATTTAACGAACGTGCCGAGAAACTTTTTGTCGTTGAAAAAGACCAGAGGAAATGAGTTGAACGGATATCATCATTCGTTTGAAAAGGCAATCATACCTTGATTTAAACTATTTTCGAAACTCTACTCCTAATTTTTATACAATAGTTGTAAGTGAAAAAGAATACCCTACCACCCCTTGTTAAAATGATTCGATTTCCTCATATCCATAGAAACTAATATTATGAATGTATGCGCTTATAAAACTCAGTTAATTTGAAAATAAGTTATTCCAAAATTTGCTTGATAATGAAAGAGAACTAATGACTTTAATTTAATTCAATAAATGAATTTGAAGCTTTTAGCTTCTGTTTTGGAAACGTGGTAATTTTTGTGTAGCGATGGGACAATATTTTTAAATAAGTAAATTTATAATATATTTGCTCTGTAGATTTACATTGAGCACAGTTTTGTAAAAATAAAAATATTAATAAGAACACCGGATTATATATCTTATTGTTCTTTCTCTTTATTATAATATATATATATATATATATATATATATATATATATATATATATATATATATATAGTGATTGCTTAGACTCGTTAATCAGGGTGAACTGTTTCTAGTACATTACTATATAAATAATGACGATTGCATTGTCAATTTCTACTACAAAACTAAGAATACACTAAATCGTACATGTGCGTCATGAACAGACATTTATTGATGACAATTGTATACAAAATAAATTACTAATTATATATTAAAATATTATGTTGTAAAATTATAAATCAATAAAACATAAAAGAGTGAAATAAATGACCTACAAATGGTGTAATCTATTTATAGCGACTCAAAGTCTTGCATTTTTCCAGTGTGTGTGTGTGCATATATATATATATATATATATATATATATATATATATATATATATAATGCATATATACATATATATATGTATATATTTTCAATGCATATATATATGTACAATGCATATATATATATATATACAATGCATATATATATATATATATATATATATATATATATATATATATATATATATATATATACAATGCATATATATAAACAATGCATATATATATATACA
>OZ038511.1:15358885-15393885 GCA_964036315.1 Acanthosepion esculentum | reverse complement strand
TGTTGGCGGTGTTGCCGTAGTCTGAAGTTAGTCAACGTTGTCGCTTTTAGCATGAGGTCGTGAAGATCTTAAGCAAGAGTTGCGTGGAGTTTGGTGACAGCTGTGTGTATCCTGTTTGGGAACGGATTTCGTATGTTTTTATACACTTTTTCGTAACAAAATCGGCTCCAGAATTAGATTATTTATTTATTCCTAATTGGCCCTAAAAAGGGGCACGTGGTATGTCTTCTGCTACGTCCGTACGATATTTGGTCGGTATCGACCTAAAAACAATGATGACTAATACAATAAACATTCTGATTTGTAATCTATGATTTTATTGGTGTGCTTTAAGATGTAAGTGTTTTCTTGGGTGTGATTGGTTTATTGTATTTGATATTTTAGTGTGCACGACAACCGGACTTGGGAAACCTCTTTTCCTGAAAATAATTTGTCTTACGAAATTTTGTTTATAACAATCATTGTTAAAAGTGAAATAGCATTAATTTGTGGTGAATCAGCAAACTTTTATGATTTTAGCTATTAATAAGGTATTGTGGGGACCTACCTACAAATGGACTCTTCCACACCCATATAATATGGCTTCCAAATCTGAGCAAAGTAAGTCACCAAGAGGAAGTCACCAGGTGTGAGTCATCAAGAGTGTATCACGAGAAACGAATCGGGGACGTGATTTACATAATTCAGGGTCCGAAGTTCTCGCATAAAAGGCACATAAATCAGATCAGAAAGAGGCTGTTAGAGGATTCTAACAGTCTACCTCAGGAAGAGGAGGAAGTAATGGACACAATATTTGACACATTCAATATGCAAAAGCCTCAAGCAATTTCAGAACCGCGGAAATCAAGCAGAAAAAGAATAATTTACAGAGCCTATGATGATTAATTCGAAGAGGAAAAATATTACAGACCCCTGCGAGGTAAATGCTTGGGAGAGGGTGTTATGGGTCCTTACCTATAACTACAGAATGAACTCTTCCTGATACTATGTATACTACGCCTCTCAAGAGAGAGGGACGAATCGAGTCGAGCCGATAGTAGTTCACTCCAAACCAGACTGACAGTCATACTAACACCTTCCACATCTTGTATTATTATTCCGTGTAATATATCTTCGTTATTTCTACTCTTGTGTTCGTGTTGTTCTTCCTTGGTCCTAACCTGGACCATAACAGAGTGTGAGTTCAATACCCGGTTAAGGCAGTGGAGAACATTCAGAAGGAAATTAACAGTAGATAAATGATTACTGAGATCCATTAAAACATGGCACTTGGAACTAGAACAATCTACCCCAGTGAGCGAAATAAAGGGTTCAGTTCGGCATTTCAACCACCTGAAGAAGGGCGGAGCGTACAACGGCCAAAACGTTGTAATAAATAAGGCGACAAAGATGGGGACAATAGTCCGAATAATGTAAATAGTCTATCACAGACTGTTTGTGTCTATACATCTTAGTCTGTTCATATCTATCTATCTATCTATCTATCTATCTATCTATCTATCTATCTATCTATCTATCTATCTATCTATCTATCTATCTCGATCTGTTCATAGCCATCTCCCTATCAGTCTATTCATATCTCTCTCTCTTTCTATCTCAGTGTTCTCTCTCTCTCTGTCTGTCTGTCTGTCTGTCTCTCTCTCTCTCTCTCTCTCTATATATATATATATCTATATCTATATCTATATATATATATATATATATATATATAGATAGATAGATAGATAGACAGACAGATAGATAGATAGATAATATTAGTGGTAAATATACACATACATATGCAATATATATCTAAAATATCTAAATATATATACATACATACATACACATACATATATATATATGTATAAAAAATAATTCCAAGAGGATAGAATCCAGGTAGAACACAATGTCCAGGACAGTGTAAGGATATAATAAAAAGGATAAACACTAATATTCCAAGGTCAACATTTTTTTCTGTTTTCTTTTTAAATTTGTAGGTGTGCGGGATTGTATCGTATTTACGATTCCAATGGAATAAATTATGAACATGGAGTATTAGTGTTTAAGCCTTTTTATTATATATATATATATATATATATATATATATATATATATATATATACTAGCAGCATGACCCGGCGTTGCCCGTGCTTGATTAAAAAATCGTACGACTCATACAGCAATCGCTATCACTTAACTTTAAATATTTTTGCCCTTCCTTGCCTTTAAAGGAGTGCCCTTTGCCGTGCTGATGTTGCTACATACCTTACTTCTTGCCTATATACTAAAGATTAAATCTGTTACCAAAAAATGAACTAAACAAAATGAACACAAAACAGGACTCGTAACTGGAAAAACCGAATGAAAGAGAATGTTAACAACAAATACATTTTCACACCAAACCCAGTTCTGCGGAATTAGAATCAACGTTGAGTTTAAGCAAACGAATGAGCCCATTGGAGTAAAGTGCTATGCAGATTTAAAGTTTTCCCACTTGTGACGAATGCAGCTATCGATTATTTTTGCATGCTAGCTTGCTAGTTAACATTCGTGTGAGTCCGCTGTTGGCTCTTACGCTGGCCAGTAGAAAATGGCCGCAAACTACATGAAAACTGCCGTAGAACCATGAAAAAATCGATCATTTCCACTATCGATGGGAGTTGGGAAAAGAAAAGTCGGTGTTGGCCTCATCACTAACTTGGAGCATGTGCATGTAAATTTTGGTGCAAATCCGTCGAAAATTGCGGCCGTGCATTCGTTACCCCCCCCCACACACACACACACACACATACATACATATCCTGCATTTTATATATATATATATATATATATATATATATATATATATATATATATATATATATCGGTGTTTCCATATCTATCGATCTCTGTCTATTTGTGTATCTTTGTTACAGTCTGTTCGTATGTATCTCAGTGCTGCTGCTTTCACTTCACAATATTTATTACTATCTCAGCCTGACTATTTCAGTGCGTATATATCCTCTTCATTGCATGCATACACAAGTTCGTATCTATCTCTGTATCTGTGTGTCTGTCTATCCACGCAAGTGTACTCATATAAGCTTCAATGTATGTATATTAACTTCAGCCGAGAAAACATCTACCAATTAAGGTCTCTTTTTATCAATCAATCTATCAACTTTATTCATATTCATCAATTGATCAGCTTCATGTAATTATTTCAGTTTACAAAAGACCGGCTTCGATAAAAAAAAAAAAATTAAATTAAAAATGAAATGAAAAAATGGAAAAAAAAATTTAATAACGAGACTGCCTCCGGCATCCATCGCTTTCACAAAATTAATTTCAACAAGGTTATTTCTCTGAACAATCTCCATACAATAAACGCAAATTAGCTATTGGCGTTAGACAATCTTTTTCGTCAATGTTAATTGAGAGATTGGTTCGATTTTTACTGTTTATCAACCCATTGTAGATAATTTGAAGCCTGAAAATATTTTTAGATTGTAAGAATTTTTTTGGCTATAACAAAGATTTAGTGATACAAGTCTTACTAATTAATCCATAGCTGGGGGTAAAAGAGGTGGTTTCATACTTTTCCAAAAAGGTATTTAAGCGTAAGTGAATATAAAGAATCCAACTGAAATTGAAACTTGCAAATTCCGAGCCGTTATTTATTACACCATCCGCACAACCAAGCCCCTGATATTCCCAAGTGGTCACCCATTTAAATACTGACCAGGCTCGGCGTTTCTTAACTTTGGTGATCGTATGTGAATCAATGTCTCAACGTGATATGGCCGTAAGCCTTCAATGTTTGATTTTGACCACGTTTAAATACACTCACATTCGAGTGTGCATTTATGTATTTTACTTACATCATACGAATGAAGCCATATAAGCAAAATTGTTCTGAAGCTGTGGCAGGCTGTGCTAGAACGAAATCTGTAGTCATCATGAACGCGTGAGTGAATGTACTTGCCTTGATCAAACTGTTTATCCAGCCAGGTACTCTTTCCCAGAAACTGTAAATAGAGTTCATTCGGTGGTTGGTCTTGTGGGTATTGAAGAAGTTTTAATGTGCTTGAGCGAGGTCTGTAACATGGATTAGCTACCCACCCTATTAGACGGGTATACTTGGATACGAATAACCAGAAATTATATTATTTATTATGGAAGTACGACACAAAGAATTTCTGGAAATGCTCTGCAGATTTGACATATGTGGGAAGGCTATCAGAATAATTCAAAACCAATATTGGCAACAAAGCAACTGCATTCAGTAAATATACACAAACAGAAAGGAGTGTAAGACAAGGATGTGTCGTCTTACCGAACATATTTAACCTATGCAACGAGGTAAGCATCATTGGAAGCTACAATCTTAACAAGATAAGAATATAAAATAGAAAGGGCGTAAGGCAAGGATGTGCCTTCTCACCGGACTTATTCAGCCTATACAGCGAGGCAATCACCATTGGCGCCCACAATCTTAACAAGATAAGAATATAAAATAGAAAGGGCGTAAGACAAGGATGTGTCTTCTCACCGGACTTATTCAGCCTATACAGCGAGGCAATCACCATTGGCACCCACAATCTTAACAAGATAAGAAAATAAAATAGAAAGGGCGTAAGGCAAGGATGCGTCTTCTCACCGGACTTATTCAGTCTATACAGCGAGGCAATCACCATTGGCCCCCACAATCTCAAAAACATAAGAATATAAAATAGAAAGGGCGTAAGGCAAGAATCTGTCTTCTCACCGGATTTATTCAGGCTATACAGCGAGGAAATTATCATTCTCCGCGGCAATCTTAACAAGATAAGAAAATAAAATAGAAAGGGCGTAAGGCAAGGATGCGTCTTCTCACCGGACTTATTCAGTCTATACAGCGAGGCAATCACCATTGGCCCCCACAATCTTAACAAGATAAGAATATAAAATAGAAAGGGCGTAAGGCAAGGATGCGTCTTCTCACAGGACTTATTCAGCCTATTCAGCGAGGCAATCATCATTGGCGGCCACAATCTTAACAACATAAGAATATAAAATAGAAAGGGCGTAAGGCAAGAATGTGTTTTCTCACCGGACTTATTCAGCGTATTCAGCGAGGCAATCATCATTGGCGGCCACAATCTCAAAAACATAAGAATATAAAATAGAAAGGGCGTAAGGCAAGAATCTGTCTTCTCACCGGATTTATTCAGGCTATACAGCGAGGAAATTATCATTCTCCGCGACAATCTTAACAAGATAAGAAAATAAAATAGAAAGTGGGTAAGACAAGGATGTGCCTTCTCACCGGACTTATTCAGCCTATACAGCGAGGCAATTATCATTGGCGGCCACAATCTTAACAACATAAGAATATAAAATAGAAAAAGCGTAAGGCAAAATGTGTCTCATCACCGGACTTATTCAGCCTATACTGCGAGGCAATCATCATTCACAGCCACAATCTTAACAAGATAAGAATATAAAATAGAAAGGGCGTAAGGCAAGGATGTGTCTTCTCACAGGACTTATTCAGCCTATTCAGTGAGGCAATCATCATTGGCGGACACAATCTTTATAACATAAGAATATAAAATAGAAAGTGCGTAAGGCAATCATGTGTCTTCTCTCCGGATTTATTCAACCTATACAGCGAGGCAATAATCAGTGGCGGCCAAAATCTTAACAAGATAAGATTATAAAATAGAAAGGGTGTAATGCCAGTATGTGTCGTCTTACCGGACTTAACCTATACAAAGAAGCTATTCTGAGAGAATTAGAAATCCTACCAGGATTCATTGTTCGCGGTCACCATCTAACAACATAAGATATGAAGATATCACAGTGTCGATAGCAGATGCAGAATGAACTACAGAAGTTAGTGAAGGAAAGCGGAAAGGAAGGAGTAAGCAAGAAGATGGTTGGTAGCAAAAGGAACAGCCAAACATGCAAATTATAAATTGGAGACATCAAACCGCACAACAATTTAAATATCTGTGAAATGTTTTAACAGAGACTGGAAACTGTGACACTGAAATTCAAAATTGCATTGGGATAGCGAAATATGCCTTTCAAATGCTAAGCAATGTATGAAGAAACAGGAAATATCGTTAGAGACAAAAGTAAAGAGTACTTAAATGTTATGCAATATCAGTCCTCCTATATGGCAGTGAATGCTGGAAATCTGCTCACAGATGAAGAAAAGACTCGAAGGAACAGAAATGTGGTTCTACAGAAGGATGCTGAGAATACAGAAACCAAACAAAAAGAACACTATACTTAACGCCAGAAAGAGAGAGTTGAAATTTCTGTCGCACATAATGAGGAAAGAGGGCTTGGAAAATCTGTTTCTCACAGGACAGATTGAAAGCAAGAGGGACAGAAGAAAACAACGCATAACCTACTTAGTGAGCTTGAGGAAATGGATGGCGGAACAAAGCCGATGAGAAATAAAAAAAAGACAACATTTATTCCAGTATCTGTCTATATTTCTGAGATGAGGTATTATGTACACTATTTACATTATTCGGACGATTGTCCTCATCTTTGTTGCCATATTTATTACAACGTTTCGGCCCTTCAGTATTTGTCTATATTTCTGAGATGAGGTATTATGTACACTATTTACATTATTCGGACTATTGTCCTCATCTTTGTCGCCATATTTATTACAACGTTTCGGCCCTTCAATATCTGTCTATATTTCTGAGATGAGGTATTATGTACACTATTTACATTATTCGGACTATTGTCCGCATCTTTGTCGCCATATTTATTACACCGTTTCGGCCCTTCAGTATCTGTCTATATTTCTGAGATGAGGTATTATATACACTATTTACATTATTCGGACTATTGTCCACATCTTTGTCGCCATATTTATTACAACGAAATAAACGCTCCGCCCTTCTTCAGTTGGTTGTAATGTCGAACTGAAGTCTTTATTTCACTGGGGTAGACTGTTCTAGTTCCACGTGCCATGTTTTAATGAATTTCAGTAATCAGTTATCTCCTGTTAATTCTCTGCAATTTCTCCACTGCCTTAACCGGATATTGAACTCACACTCTCAAGGATACATGACACAGTGGATAAAGGCGTTAGTTAGATTCAGTGACAGGATCCAAAGAGTGTGAGTTCAACACCCGGTTAAGGCAGTGGACAACTTTCACAGGGGAATTAACAAGAGATAACTGATAACTGACATCCATTAAACATGGCACATGGAACTAGAACAGTCTACCCCAATGAGCGAAATAAAGGGTTCAGTTCGACATTCCAACCACCTGAAGAAGGCCGGAGCGTACAATGGCCGAAACGTTGTAATAAATATGGCAACAAAGATGAGAAATAATAGTCCGAATATTGTAAATAGTGTACATTTATTCCGTCTCGGGTAAGACGATAAACTACATCCGACAGACCTCTTATCAGGGAGGGTTAGAGCAGCGTGGAACGACCTCTTAATTGCTGGTGTTCCCAGGCCCACCCTGGATCGGGGTGGTTACACCTGTTAGGGTCCTAACTATGGGCAAATATTTAAACCCAAATTGGGTACAAATCACTATGAAAGTGTAAAAATATGTTTTAATACCAGCAATAAATTTTTTGAAGGAGAAATTATTGCCAGCAATACATTTTTGAAGAAAATGAATATTATCAACGATACATTTATGAAGGTAAAAATATTACCAGCAATAAAAATCTTGTCGGCATAACTAATAATTAAATAATCCATTGAGGTTGATATTCCATATAACAAACCAAACCAAAATTTATTAAGAGCTACAAAGGACAGGAATTTTAGGGAGCCATGATCGCCTACCCCCTGAGAGGACATGGCATGTAAATATGAAAAATGCGAAAATAATCTTAGCTGATATACATACAGTTCGTCAATAGGGTAATTGAATTTTCATCTTCTTTAATGGTATCTGTTGTCTTAATGGCAAAGATATTATTATCACTGTTTAAAAAATTATTAAAAAATTAGTGATATCTTCTAATGTATGTGTACACACTTGTTGTAAATTAGCATTCAGCGTACCTGCTATTATTTCCTACTAATATGCCAGTGGATTGATCCTACTTACAAATATGGCAAGTAGCCAGATTAGAGGAGGATTTGAGTAGTATTTGATTTACTCAAGTTTTTTCCCTTTTGTGCATGAGTATTTAACAAATCTCTTCTTTGTTTCCCCTCCCTAGGCTTCTGTTTCTTCGATACTCTCTCTAACTACGGCCTTCCTAATACTCGGCTATTTTGATCCAAGAAAACCTTACAACAACAGTAAATATAACGCTAACATTATACTAAATAAAACGTAATAACAAATAATGTCAGATTAAAAAAGAACATTGATTAGTTTCACATATATATATATATATATATATAATAAATATTACTCTCAATAAATAGCATATGAGTATATTTTTAAGATCATCTTTCGGTCTACACTACACTTATTTCGTCTTAGTGTTTACCTATAAATCGAAATTTTACGCCCTGAAGATGACAATTTAAAATTGTCGGAAGTACTTGGTCCAGGATCATTAATTCCATCTGTTCAACAATTCAAATATAAGAATCGCGTTATTCAAGGAATTGATAGTAAGTTAATGTCTCTTTAAGTCTTGTTAGCGAAGTGATTACGCTATTAATCACATTAACATTGCTAATTAATTATTTTTATAATTACTTCTTTATGATATAATATATATACTACATAATTTAGCATATATATATATATATATATATATATATATATATATATATATATATATTTAAAGAGAGAGAGAGTGTGAGAGAGAGAGAGGACAGCACATAGAAGAGAAGAAGAGGTTATTAACCAAATATAGAGAGTACTAACTGTGTATCCATTGGTAGTCATTGATAGAAAAAAAAAATTATGCCTTTATGCAACAGACTATTTCGGAATTCGAACTCGGGCTGCAGGTTACATTTTTCGGGCTGTTTGCTGTTTTGCTACCTGCACATAATGGTTTCTAGTTTTCTGATCAGTTTTTTTTCATCAACTAAGGCACCGTAGTTTTTTCTTACCCAAGTACTTTCGATCTCCTCAGAGATTATCCTCGCTGCTTGAATTACATAAACAGACTTATTGTAACGTTGATTTTTTAAAACACTCGTGAATAGGATGAGTACCTCCGCCTGATCGGACGAGTTTCGATCCCAGCTTGAAGCAATCGCATGTCTAGCCACACTGTAGAGCTGTGAGATGACTATATACACCCCCTCTCGTAGGTTGAGCACTTTGGAAGAAAGGGAATTTGTCGGCTGCTGCTAATTAACGCTAAAAGCCGGTAATGCTTTTATCTCGTATATAATGCGTTCAAAATTCCCTTTCCGAGGGCCTAAGGATGAGAGTCCCTGACTGATGTCAAATCGGTCGGGTTTCGATCCTGGCTTGAAGCAATCGCATGTGTAGCCAGAGTGATGAGCCATGATACAGCGAAACAGTCTGTCTGTGGATGAACCTATACGATCCCTCTCGTAGTTTGAGCATTTTGGAAGAAAGGGAATTTGTCGGCTGCTGCTAATCATAGCTCTTCGCTATGAATTGAGCACTCTGGTAGCTGGTAATGTTTATATCTTGTATATAATGCCTTAAAAATTCCCTTCCTCCGTGGTGAGCGCAGAGAGAGAGAGAGAGAGAGAGAGAGAGAGAGAGACTGTATATAGAACAGAAGAAGAGCTTACAAACCAAAGATAGAGAGTACAAACTAGTCAATGGAAGAAAATGAATTTATGCCAGAGTAGGTCGAAATTCGAACTCGTGTTGCCGATTCCATTTTTCGGGTCGGTTACTGTTTTGCTGATTATCTTTAGCTACTGGGCAGGCTACGACATTGATCTTGATAATGACACAAAATGACTTGTTGGAAAACCAAGAACACAACAAACGGTTGACCATCAAGCGAAAGTGATTGACTTACAGTGGTTTGCGGGGCTAATTATTCCAAACAGTGATGTTGCAAAGGATTCCGGCCAGGTAGGTCAGAGACCGAGACACGAGCGTAACGCCGGAGAAGAAAGGGAAATCCTCCCTCAAAATGGCAGTCGGTTTTCATTGTGTGAGCAACCAAGGTATTAAAGAAGGCAGTCAGGCCTTATTAAGTCTCAAATAATGAGCCACTTTGTTGGCAGTGTTCATTTGCTTCTTACTATCTTTATTAGTCGAGGCCATACATTTTTCTTCTTCTTCTTCTTTGTTTTCTTCTTCTTTTTCTTCTTTGCTTTCTTCTTCTTCTTCTTTGCTTTCTCCTTCTTCTTTGCTTTCTTCTTCTTCATCTTCTTGGCTTTCTTCTTCTTTGCTTTCTTTTTCTTCTTCTTCTTTGCTTTCTTCTTCTTTCTTCTTCTTCTTCTTCTTTGCTTTCTTCTTCTTTGCTTTCTTCTTCTTCTTCTTTGCTTTCTTCTTTGCTTTTTTCTTCTTCATCTTCTTTGCTTTCTTCTTCTTCTTCTTCTTCTTCTTCTTCTTCTTGGCTTTGTTCTTCTTCTTTGCTTTCTTCTTCTTCTTTGCTTTCTTCTTCTTCTTCTTCTTGATCTTCGCTTTCTTCTTCTTCTTTGCTTTCTTCTTCTTCTTTGCTTTCTTCTTCTTCTTCTTCTTCTTCTTCTTCTTCTTCTTCTTCTTCTTCTTCTTCTACCATTCATTATCATTATTTGTCTTTCTATTTCTTTTCTTCCGTTTCCAAAGCACCGTTTAGCTTTCTGCAGGACACCAATCAAGAATGTGAAATTGGTTCTAACTTAGTTAGCCTGGCGACAACTTACGGAAGACCTGAAGCTCTACAAACAAGAGATCTCAAAATTGGATACACACTTTTAAGTTAAACATACATACGGCATGTTTCATGAAGACTAGTAATAAATAAACATAAAAAAGACAACCTGGTATAGACACGCAAACACTAACGAATATACACGTACCGAGGCCGGAATCTACAAGTGGAGACAATTACGAAGACAGAGTGGAAAAGCTATTCAAATACACGTTCTCCATTTATAGTAGGCGTTGTCAGGCTGGAACGGGACACAAGCCCGTGCGTAAAGAAAGGGTGTCGGAATATAGGAAAAAAATATCAAAGATTCTCATCAGATCTTACGGCCAGAGAGTTGTCGCCTACAGAAGCAACTAATGTCTTCTGGTTTTGAAATTTAACTAACTCCGAATAAATCTCGGTTTCTCCCTCACTCACTCTCCTTTAGTACCTTTCTCTCTCTCTTTCTCTCTCTCTCTCTCTCTCTATATATATATATATATATCTATATATAGGAAAATTTCTCAGAGTCAACCTGTAGAAAAGACAATAAATGACAATAGGAAAACTGTAATAGTTGTCGACGCGTTTCGTCCAATGTGGACTTTCCCAAAGCAAAAAACGAAATGAATTTATTTAAAGAAAGTAACTAATAATAAAAAAAAACAAGATGTCCTTAGCAACTTGAAGTATTTTCTTTTGATTTCACGATACTGTTGTGTACATTTGTTTGGGAGAGTAGTAATTCTGTTAAGATAGGTGAAATAGGGGAAAAGCCTGGTAAGGTAAGGTCGAATTTACTGTCTGTAAACTTCAATCTTCCATGAATATCTCACGTGCTTTTATATCTGCTCAAAGCGTATCCAAATGTAAACAAATGACGTCACACATTATGAAATGGACAAAGTCCGACAATTATTTTTAAGACCTTTTTATGTTTATACATTCTTTTTATAGATACAAATATTTAAGTAAATGATTTGTTTATATTAAACAGTATTAAACAATATTTACCGTCCTGAATGTCCGGGAAATTTTCACAGAAAATATTCGTCCTCCGACAGGAATCAAGCTAAATGACGGTTCTGTATAGGATACAGGTTCGAATCCTGTCGGGGGACGAATATTTTCTGTGAAAATTTCTCGGACATTCAGGCTGGTAAATGTTGTTTAATACTGTTTATTATAAACAGAGCATTTACTTAAATATATCTATCTATAAAAGGCAGGATGTGTGTGTGTGTGTGTGTGTGTGTGTGTGTAACGAATGCACGGCCGCAATTTTCGACGGATTTGCACCAAAATTTACATGCACATGATCCAAGTTTGTGAAAAGGTCACGACCGACTTTGCATTTCCCAAATCTCCCATCGATAGTGGAAATAATCGATTTTTCATGCTTCTACGGCAGTTTTCATGTAGTTTGCAGCCATTTTCTACTGGCCAGAGTGAAAGCCTATAGCTGGCTGCCACGAGTAGACAGGAAGATTCTATTGGCCAGCGTAAGAGCCAACAGCTGACTGACACGAATGTTAACTAGCATGCTAGCATGCAAAAAAAAATATCGATAGCTGCATTCGTCAAAAGTGGGGAAAATTTAAATCTGCATGGCACTTTACTCCAATTTTCTCATTCGCTTGCTTAAAATCAACGTTGATTCTGATTCCGCAGAACTGGGTTGGATGTGAAAAAGTATTTGTTGTTAACATTCTTTTTTTCATTCGGTTTTTCTAGTTACGAGTCCTTTTTTAAAGCTGATCATTTTGTGTTCATTTTGTTTAGTTCTTTTTTCGTAACAGATTTAATGTTTAGTATAGTGCTTAGAAAAAATCGCAGTGTGAGATAGGCAAGAAGTAAGGCATGTAGCAACATCAGCACGGCAAAGGGCACTCCTTTAAAGGCAAGGAAGGGCAAAAATATTTTAAGTCAAGTGATAGCGATTGCAGTATGAGTCGTACGATTTTCGAATCAAGCACGGGTAACGCCGGGCCATGCTGCTAGTGGCTTTATATGCGCGTATGTTTGTATAAATAAGGATTTAATCTAAAGACATTTTTTATTATCTTCTAATCTTACTTCATCTTGAAATAATTTCTAATTAGACTTGAAAAATTATAAACTTTACTCATCTGGAGATAATTTCAATTTAAATTGATCACTTAGATTTAAATTAAAATATTACTCCTTAACCATTATTCATGATGTTAAAAATATTAAAATTAAAAATATTTTTTGAAATTTAAACACTTAATTCACTATCTAAAGTTAACTATAATGTTTAATAAAAAATTGAAATATGTATTAAGATGGATGCGTGTAGAAATATGTATATGTAAATATTTGTGTATGCATGTGCGTGTATACCGACAACTTCGGAATCTCCAGCTTATCTTCTGTCAAGTTGGTGAATGCTGCCATAATCCTTGCCTTCAGTTCATCCTTTGTGTTGCAAGGAGTTTTGTTAATCACTCGTTCTACTGTGCCTCACACATAATAATCAAGGGGGTTGCACTCTGGTGGATTAGGTGGCCAGATATAAAGGGTGATGTGGTTGCAGAAATTGTCTGACAGCCATGACAGGGTTCTCCTGCTTGTCTAGCCTGGTGCAGAGTACTGTTGCTGGCATGGGTTCTTCCAGTAGACACCGAGCAGCACTACCCCCTTAAGGTACTTGATGTAGGCCTCCATGTTGCGTTTGAGGTTCTGTAGGAAAATGAATAAAGGCATAACGTCGCCATCAATAGTAATCACTCTAAACACCTTCGGAATCACCATTAGACCCATCCAACTCTTTACGAGGTGAATCGCGTCATGGTGCTCTTTTTCTCACAGACGGTGCCCAATGTAGACTACTATACTGTGCAGTCGACAAAATAAAAAAACAAACAATGCTCTTGTGCGAAAATAAAAATATAATATGGCGACAATTATAATATAAAGTCATGTAATGAGAGGATGATGGTTTCGTCGACTAATTAGGTTATGCAGGGAAGTCAGTCCTCACCTGCACACTGTAATGGCTGCACCGTACTTGCTGTCAAATAATACGTGCATTTTGGTTTTGAGAAAAAAAACTTAAAAAATTACTCCACGTTTTATATCCCGACGGTTGCGTTTAATTATAGGAGAATTCATAGGCACACCTGATGACCCCCAGAAAAGAATTAAATTATATTTAAATATATTTATATACCAACAATATTTTACAATATATTTATATGACGATAATATGTAAGTATGTGCAGTGTGGACATAGGAATCAACACTGAATGGTTACAGATTGTTTCATGCTTAAATGTAATCGTCCGGGTCTGATGCAAACAATGGTCTAGTCTAACGGTTGCGTTAATGCATGAAACAGACTGTCATCGTCCAGTGCTGATGCCTATAACCACACTGCTTATACGTACAAGAACTCTGCCCCTCATAACAAGCATTGTTGCTATTAAACATAGCACACCTTAAAAACTCTATTTCATCAGATAGATAGATAGACAGATTCGACTGATAACTAGCTAAGATAGATAGATAGATAGATAGATAGATAGAAAGAAACAGTATTAGATAGATAGATAGATAGATAGATAGATAGATAGATAAAAACAGGATCAGATAGATAGATAGATAGATAGATAGATAGATAGATAGAAACATGATCAGATAGATAGATAGGTAGATAGATAGATAAAAACAGGATCAGATAGATAAATAGATAGATAGAAACAGGATCAGATAGATAGATAGATAGATAGATAGATAGATAGAAACACGATAATATATATATATATATATATATATATATATATATATATATATATATATATATATATATATATATATATAGACAATATTAGTGGTAAATATACACATACATATGCAATTATATTTACACATACATATATGTATAAAAATAATTCCAAGAGGATATGATCCAGGTAGAACTCAATGTCCAGGACAGAGTAAGGATATAATAAAAAGACTTAAACACTAATATTCCATGGTCATAATTTATTCCATTGGAATCGTAAGAACGATCCAATTCATCAGACCTACAGATTCAAAAAGAAAACAGAAAAAAACAACTCCGGGAAAAAATTAGTAAAAGTATATGTGTGAGAGTGTGGGAGGACATGAGATCTATACAGAGGGGGTAACAGACGAGAGAGGGGCAGGGAGGTCCAAAGGTGGAGGGGGCATTAAAATTTAACAGAGAGAAGATTTAAAGAAGGGTTTCAGTGAGAAAAGTGTGCGTATTTTCAAACGTCCGAAGATATACCGGAAGAGTGTATACATTTCTTGGCGACATACACACCCCATAGGCGATAAAATTTTATACTCACCCAGACACCTACAACACATACATACACACATACACACACACACACATACATACACACGCCTAGAAAAACCGATTTCAAAACCCATGCTAAATTCGCTATAATTGAGAGAATGGAAGAGTATAGAGAAGATAACATTAGAAAGATTTTAGGATTCCATGAAACTAAGTGGAGACGACGTTTAAAAAAACATTATCCAGCCGGGCCAAACCATAAACTTAACAATATAGATATCGTTTTAATATATAAACCTGCAATTCACAACCTACTCACACCCACCCACGCGGATCTATACACGTACACACATCATACTCACTGTTTAATGAGTCAAATGATAACACCCACCCACCGCAGTATACACGCTTACACATATCCTACCCACTCCCTACCTAAGAACCAAATAACACACACCCACCAGAGGCAGCCATAAAACAATCAGACTGACCAAGGGACTTTCGAGCGGCATGTTTCCATCCAGCTCTTATCTCAAATAACTACTTATATATATATATATAGATAGATAGATAGAAACAGGATCAGATAGATAGATAGATAGAAACAGGATCAGATAGATAGATAGATGGATAGATAAAGACAGAATCAGATAGATAGGTAGATAGATAGAAGCAGGATCAGATAGATAGATAGATAGATAGATAGATAAATAAATAGATAGATAGATAGATAGATAGATAGATAGATAAAACAGGATCAGATAGATAGATAGATAGATAGATAGATAGATAGAAACAGGATCAGATAGATAGATAGATAGATAGATAGATAGATAGATAAAAACAGGATCAGATAGATAGATAGATAGAAACAGGATCAGCTAGCTAGCTAGCTAGCTAGCTAGATAGATAAAAACAGAATCAGATAGATAGATAGGTAGATAGATAGAAGCAGGATCAGATAGATAGATAGATAGATAGATAGATAGATAGATAAAAACAGGATCAGATAGATAGATAGATAGATAAAAACAGGATCAGATAGATAGATAGATAGAAACAGGATCACATAGATAGATAGATAGATAGATAGATAGATAGAAACAGGGTCATATAGATAGATAGATAGATAGATAGATAGATAGATAGATAGATGGATGGATGGTAACCAAAATATCCTTGTTTTGGATTTATTAGAACTATGTATACAGCAAATTTGACATATCGTTACTCCTCAAAGTAATCTCCCTCAGCATTCAGAAAATTTTGCCAACGTGCCTCCATCTGCGCGATTCGTTGGCGGTAAAATCAGGTGTCTTTGACACAAAGAAGTCACTAAGTACCTGACGCAAGTCTGCCTCATTTGTAAAGGTGGGTGTCCAAGGAATGGAAGACTTGGTGATCTCTTGTTGCAAGGTCCGGAGGACTAAGATGGATGACACAATCTCTCCCAGCCAAGTCGCCGTATCGTATCCCTGGGCACGCACGCCACATGAGGTCTGGCATTGTCATACAGGAACTGTACACCCTTTCTATTAACCAATGCTGGGCCCCTCGGCTTCAGTGCCTGTTGCACACGTTTTAAATGCTGCGAGTACAGGTCCTCACAACTAACAACTCATAGTGCACTACATCCGGCAGCAAGGCCTCTGACCGGAAGACTGTAAGGCGCTTGGGGCCATTTCCTAATTGCTGGTGTTCCCAGGTTCACCCTGCCCCGGGGTAGTAGAACCTGTTAGGGTACCAACTACGGACAAATAGTGAACGCCCAAACTGAAGTTAAAACTCTACGAAAGTATAAAAATACATTCTTATAGTTATAACTTCCAGCAATCGATTTTAATAGTAAAAAAATAAAATTACCAATGCTTCCAAGGAAATTAAATTTCGGTTTTAAATGACCCATAAGATGTTTACATGCCGTTAAACAAATCAAAGCAAACAAAAATTCCGTCCACCCAATTTTTCTCACAAGGCTTGGGTCAACACGTGGTATGGTTTTCAGACACCAACTTACATACTGGCTTCGCCGATAATATCAGGAAGTCATCCTCCTAACAAATCCACCATAGTGAGATCCGGAGGGCGATCATTCTAAGCCCTGGGCCACGAACTCATCTCATAAATATTTAAATATTTCCGGAATATTTCAGCAGTAACAACCGTCCTGGGCATAACGATAAACTACATCCAACAGCAAGACCTCAGCTCAGGAGGTTTTGAGGAGCGTGGAACGACCACTTAATTGCTGGTATTCCCAAGTCAAACCTGACCCGGGGTGGTAGCACCTGTTAGGGTCCCAGCTATGGGCAAATAGTTAACGCACAAACTGGGGTCAAAACACTATAAAAGTGTAAAAATTGGTTTTAATAAAAGAAATAATTTGTAAATACCTGCAATATATTTTTGAAGGAGAAAACTATTACCAGCAATACATTTTTGAAAAAATATTATCAGCAATAGGTTTTTGAAGCAAAAAAAATCATTACCAGCAATAAATATTTTGTCGGCATTAAATATGCCATTGAGGTTGATATGCCGTAAACCAAACAAAACCAAACAAAACCAAACCAAACCAATATATACTGAGATAGATAGATAGATAGATAGATAGATAAGTAAGGAACTGAGATAGATAGATAGATAGATAGACAAGGAAGGAACTGAGATAGATAGATAGATAGATAGACAAGGAAGGAACTGAGATAGATAGATAGATAGATAGATAAGTAAGGAACTGAGATAGATAGATAGATAGATAGATAGACAAGGAAGGAACTGAGATAGATAGATAGATAGATAGATAAGTAAGGAACTGAGATAGATAGATAGATAGATAGACAAGGAAGGAACTGAGATAGATAGATAGATAGATAGATAGATACATACATACATACATAGATAGTTAGATAGATAGATAGATACAAATATTACTGGCAATAAAAATTTTGTCAGCATTAAATAAGCCATTGCAGGTGATATGCCGTAAAGCAAAACAAACCAAACCAATATATACTGAGATAGATAGATAGATTGATAGATAGATATGAAGAGACCAAGATAGATAGATAGATAGATAGATTGATATATATATATATATAGATAGATAGATAGATAGATATATAGATAGATAAGGAAGGAACTGAGATAGATAGATAGATAGATAGATAGATCGATAGATATGCACAGACTGCCACCGATAGATAGATAGGTAGATAGGTATTTAATAAATAAGATAGACATTTAGATAGATAGATAGATAGATAGATAGATAGATAGCAATAAAAATCTTGTTGGCATCAAATAGGCCATTCAGGTTGATATACCGTAAAACAAAATAAGCCAAATCAAACCAGAGGTAACAACTACCAATAATTATTCATATTGATACCGATGTGTCGCGATTTTAAAACCTAATACTTAATGGGGTTTATAATATTCAAGAACTAATTACTACCGGTGTCGTGAGTCACGTATAGCTGAAAGTAATATCTTCTGGCCCAATCTTTTTTTTAACAAAGCGTTTTTATTAGTATTATTCTCATAGATATTACGTTCATTTCAATTTGTATCACCTCTGTTCGTGTCAAATGTCAGCGTCGTAGATGTCTTCGTTATCTTTGGTGTTGTCGTCTACAGAGTTATCTTCTCCTTTTAACTCCAAAGAGAAGTAATAAGAATGTTCAGGATTGCCTTACTTCGCTACAAATAACTCCAGAATGTTTGTTTATAATTTTCTGTCTCCGGTGAGTTTATTTTCATCACATGCCTGTTGCATCTTTGCGTGGACATACATTTGCTGCTGCAACGTCTTAAAATGTTAGTGCGTATTATACACGAAAAATGTTTTTCCAGAATTTCGTTGCCCAAAAATAGGGGTTTAGCCACTTTCGCCCCAGCTCCTCAACCTCCGACGTCTTACTCTCTGGGTTGAGGTGTCTACGCGGTCTTAACCGAACTTAACGGAGTGACCGTAGGTCCCCTGAACATCCGTAGATCTTTCGACCGGTCCACTGGTTTAATCCTGCTTCCTGCCCACGTTGTGTTTGGTTTGATTCAGAAAGCAGAAGTGATATTCATCCATTCACGGTCGACTGAAGATGTAGACACGGCTGGAGAGTCTGTGCTAAGAAATTTAGAATGCACCAAAAAATATATATATCTGCAGTAAGCCGAACAAACAACTATTCAATGGTTGAATTGTTAATGTCTTTTAATTGGCAGAAAAGAATAGTATAGAAAAGAAACGGGTTACAGAAATGAAAATAATTGACATAAAAAATCATACACTGGACACTAGACACAGAGAGAGTGGGTTGTGATTAGCTTGTTGTGAAATCGTCTCAGAACGATATCCGACACTTGATTATTGTAGCTTGTTCGGCGTTTCCGTTTCCAGTGGTAGTAATAATAGTAGCAGTAGTAGTCTTAGACGTTGGAGGAGTAATTCGCTTCTTCGTACGTATATCAACAAAATATGTAAGCGGGCGCCTGGCTCCAACCTCTGGCGTCACTCCCAATCTCCGACCTCTCTCTTCAGCTCGACTACACTCGACGGCAGACCAGCTAACTACTCTCTTCCGTCTGGCCTCTTCCGTCTGTCTTTCTCGTCGGCCTTTCTCGTCTGCCTTTCTCGTCTACATTTTCCGTCTGGCTCTTCCGACTGGCTCTTCCGTCTGGCCTGTTCCGTCTGTTCTGTAGCCCTGCGACCCGTAACGGTCGTTGCGGATGCCCACGCACGTGACGACACGAAGTGACGACGATGTGCCGACTGATCGCGGTCTCTCCCGTCTCTTCGGGAATTCTCTCCCGACTGCCACTTTTTCAACATAACTACGCGTTTATATAGATAAATCTGACTGACATAAATCGACCCTTAGTCCCCACCCGATAATTATGAGTGTCGCTGTCAACCCAAAACCATGTGAGTTTCAAAGTTCTCATAGCCTTAGTAAGATGTATTTCAAATTTTAACCGATCAGCATTGTCTTCCTAATGACCCAATTCCAAATGGATCAGATTCCCATCAGTAAACAAAATTGCTCTGATCTAATTTTGCTGTTCAAATCTACTCCGATTTCAATAAAGAAAATATATTTGTGTGTGTTTCCCAAACTCTCTCTCTCTCTCTCTCTGTTACAGGGGTGCATTTTATACACAAATTCTTATAATGTTAGCGCGTATTATACACGAGAAATGTTTTTTCCAGAATTTCGTAGCCCAAAATACGCGCGTGTTTTATATACTGTTGTGACCAAGTAAATGGTTAAAGAAATAACAAAACAAAAGTTTCAGATATATATTAACAGTAAGCACAACAGAAGTATATTACATGACTAGTGAGTGTGTGTCCTTTGACCCAGCGTTCAATCTATTCGACTGTTCCCCCAGGGCCTTCTCTCCTACTAATCTTATAGTAGGCAGAAGAGTCCAACATAGACTCTTTAGAAGGAAGACACCACAACATACACAAATTCTTATAATGACAGTGCGAGAAATGCTTTTCAAGAATTTCATAGCCCAAAACTGGGGATGCATTTTATAGGGGTGCGTTTTATACACGAATAATTAAGATAACTGTTCGAAAACAAAGTTTCGTCAACCGTTCCCCAATTCTAAACCTCAGTACAAGTAAAGCAATCTTTCGATTGATTCTTTTTCTACGGATTATCAACACTTTGCAGGTTATTTAAAGCCAGAAAATATTTTTAGATTGTAAGAATTTTTGTTTAATAAAGTATGTTTTACTGATACAAGTTCAACTTTTTAATCCATAATTGAGGGGAAAGAGGTGGATTCATACCTTATCCAGGTGTATTTGCGCATAAGTGAATATAACGAACCGGCAATTCTAACTCGGCTATCCGATTTACAATTCCGTGCCGTTATCTATTATACCACCGGCGCATCCAAGCTTACAGCTCCTGGCGCTCCCAAGCAGTCACCCATCTAGGTAGTGACCAGACTCAACCTTGCTTAACTTTAGTGATCATAAGGGAATTGGTGTTTCAATGTGATGTGGCCGTAAGCCCTTTATACCACACGCTCATACAAGCTTTCAGAACCTAGTATTCAAGTACTGACCAGGCTCGACGTTGCTTAACTTCGGCGATCGTACGGAAATTGGTATTTAAACGTTCAATCTTTCGAGCAATAATGTCACACATGAACTTCCGGACACTAATTCTTAAATCGCTTGGTCATGTGTCAATTAGCAAAATGATTTCTTTGGTGTTAATTAACAAAATTACGAAATAAATAGCAATTATTAAAATCACTGAATTTGAAATCAGAAAGCTTACAAAAGATATCGGCGAATTGTCGGTTGGTTTCGACGATTATTGAGTCGGAATCAAGTCCATCGCTTAATACCAAACTATTTTCAGGGTTTGTTTTTGACGGTGAGTGCGATCGGTAGAAAAGAAAGATTGTTCTTTGTCTTGTAAATCGTTTTCTCTTCAACGCGTCGTTCACCGTCCAACCCTCTTCGCTTATTCTCTTTAGCCTTTCAGAAAGATATTAAAAATGGCGGGCACACCACCTCCTGTTACCCCTGTGTGCGTAATCCTCGTAACACTCGTCGCTTCTCGTTTTCAACGAGATAAACAGAGCCAGCCAGACGTGACTTTGATGTCTGCAAATCATTGGTCGTCTCAGTGAGCAGTAAATTACAACTGACTGCGCATGATCAACGGGGTTTAAGCAGCCGACATCCAACTCTGTTGCTTTTTTTTTTCCTTTACACATTTCTTTCCACATTCGTTGTCATAATTCCTTTTGCAGTCAGCAAATAAACCGCCAAAATGTTGTCGGGCTGTCGGTTATACGGAACCTGTCCTTTGAAAAGGAAACTGAACCTAATTATATGTAACATGAAGGGGCCGTACGGTTTAATGGTCTGGGTTAATTATATATCAAGTTGGGATGGTAATGACAGTGATAAGCTGATATAAATGGCGAAGATTAGAAAGAGAAGATGCAGACAGCAAGCAGACGAAGATAACATGTACCAATTATATATATTGGGTCTCTTTTGTAACAGCGTTTATCGCACAAAGCAGAACAAATCGAGGGAGAAAATAACAGAAACCGTAGGCTAAGAAAACTATGAGAATAAAAGAAAGAGTTATAAATATGAAATACATCATTTATTTATTTCTTCTGATAATTTGTTCATATATATATATATATATATGTATAAATCAAATAGCTATTCAAATGGAGTAATTTAGCATTTCTATTCTATATAATTTATTTATATATGCTCTGTTATAATAAATACCTTTATTTCTCCTTGTGGATCAGTTTTAATATTTTATATTATTAGGATTCACTTGGATTATATACCAACGGATTATTCCATATATATATATATATATATATATATATATATATATATATATATATATATTCAGATAAAATGAGAATGAATGGAGTATAATTCCACTGTCTCTAACATTTAATTTAAAAACTGTTCAATACAGAGTAGAGCTAGATATTACATTTATTTAAATTTGTTTTTATATCCTAAAATAAATTATATATATATATATATATATATATATATATATATATATATATATATATATATATATATATATATATATATATTACGCAAATCATTCATACGAAAAGCAGATAATGAAGTTAATGATATAAATGGCAAGAATCATTCTCGCAAACAATTGTTAATAATAAAATACAGTCACAACGCTGAGGTTGAATTTTTTTAAATTTTAAAATTGTGCGTTCTTGTACTAATATAGTAATATGAGAATTCTTTTGTAGAAGTAGTTATTTTTAGTAAATGTGGCAGGAACTAAATTGTTCAATAAATAGAGTAATGTCACAATTATTATCAGTAATTCGCACGTCGGATCGGTTATTTTAATATAAATTATGTGGTGCAGGTTCAATTTACATTACGTGAATCATTCATACAAAAAGCGTCGTGACTGCACGCTCCAAAAGAATTTCTTACAGTTAACAATATCACATTTCTAAAAAAACATCTTTCGGATTACATTTTATCGTTCGATGTCCTGTTATTACCTGGATGTAAAAAACTTACTTATTTCCCTACCTGAGGATGATCGTATGAAACGATTGGAAGCTAGTAGTAAACAAAGACCTGATGAAACCGGAATTTATAAACAAGGGTCATACCATTCATTAACGGATTCGAGGTTAATGTATTTTATTATTAGAAATTGTTTGCGAGAGTGATTCTTGCCAATTATATCATTAACTTCATTATCTACTTTTTGTATGAATGATTCACGTAATGTAAATTGAACCTGCACCACATAATTGATATATATATATATATATATATATATATATATATATATATATATATATATATATATATATATAAACAGTGAACATAGAAGTCAACATTTAGACGCGACAGTGTGTTTCATGCTAGATGCTAGTTTCATGCTAGATGCAATCATCGGTGGCCCGATGATTACATCTAGCATGAAACAGACTGTTGCCTCTACGTGTTGACTTCTATGCTCACTTTTATATTTACACACGCTCTATCTCTGATATTGAGCACTTTATCCCATAAATATCGCACAGTTTAAGACTATATTTCTTCATATATATATATATATATATATATATATATATATATATATATATATTACATAGAATAGAAATTCAAAATTACCCCATTTGAATAGCTATTTCACCCTACAAGAGATGACTTTCACTGACAAATATTGTATCAACATATTAGTTACTTTTCTCAAGTAACTAATATATTGATACAGTAGTTGTCAGTGAAAATGAATTCCCTAGCGCCCCTTATTAAAATCATTAATTTTCTCCATATCTATAGAAATTAATATTACGAATATATATCCTTATAAAGCTCCGTAAAATTCAAAATTAGTTATTCCAAAATTCGCTTCAGTATGAAACAGAACTAGGTACTTCAAATTTATTTAATTTTTATAATTGATTTGAAGTTTTTAGCTTCTGTTTTTAAAACATGAGAACTTTTATGTAGCGATGGAATCATATTTTTTTTTAAATTATATATATATATATATATATATATATATATATATATATATATAGGTGGTAGAGGTGGCTTTATGTGAGATTCAAGAACTTAATTTCTTCTTTACTGATTGCTTCCTTTATGATAACTAAATTCACTGCCAACGGCCAGGTTCAGAACTATAAGCTTTCAGTTTTCACCAAAATATGTTCCCGTCATGCATTTTCTGTCGCTGTTTGGCTTTGCAAGAATTGGTTGAAGGTGAAAGAAAATCGGAGTAGAAGAAAGTGCCAATGGCGTGAATTTGTTTCAGGGCCTCAACGCGCCAGCTAACGACGGACACACACGATTTCATAAACTTCCTCTGCGGAACATATGAAATGAGACACGCAGAATCTAGCTATGAAACTGCAACGGCCGGCCGCTGATTCTGCTTTAATGTCGAGTGGCGCCTTCGATAGCATGTCAGTCCTGAGTAAGGAGCTTCATCCGTTCTTTCAACCGTTGAGATCTGTTATCGTCATCAGCTTGCTCCATTTTGGGGGTCTCTGGGGCTGGTCGCGCTTAGTCTGGGTACTCGTCTTCGATCTTGCCGCTCATGGTTGCCCTACCAGGAGTTTAGAGTCATTAAACCATGCAAGTCCCTCCACCACGACAAGGAGCGACCATCAGAGTATATATATATATATATATATATATATGTATATATATATATATATATATATATATATATATATATATATGTGTAATTTGGCAGCAACTTTTCTTTCAAACATGTAGTGTTGAATGTTAAAGACAACATAGTCTTACATATTTTCTTTTGAATTTTCTCAAAATACATATTTCGGAACTATTTTCAAATAAAAAGTCTCATTAGAGAATATGAGAAAATTCAAAAGAAAATATGTAAGACTATGTTGTCTTTAACATTCAACACTACATGTTTGAAAATATATATATATATATATCCTCTGATGGTCGCTATATATATATATATATATATATATATATATATATATATATATATATATATATATATATATGTATATATATATAGAGAGAGAGAGAGAGAGAGCGAGAGAGAGAGAGAGAAAGAGAGCTTTTAGAATTAATCAGCCACAGCCGACAAATTCACTTTCTTCAAAAGTGCTCAACCTACAATTGTCGTCTGAAATGGTTCTTCATGTTACCTGTTTTACCCCTTCATATCCTAGGCTAACTTCGATTGAATAAATATTACGTTATATATATATATATATATATATATGTATATATATATATATCTTCCAGCGATATAGCCTTACGCTTAGCATTAACACTTGCACTGGGACTTTTCTTCAGCAAAAATGTATTCTAAATCACAAGTTAAATGTAATTGAAAGAACCTCAACAGCAGAGGGCAGATGTAAACAAATCTGAATTCAAAATCGGTGTTGGTACGGAAAACAATGTATGAGTGCCAATTATCGGCAGGTATTTGAAATAAGAACATCTGTTGAAGATACCTTATAATATATATAAAATTATTTTAAAATTTATTTAAATATATTTATTTAAATAAATTTATTTAGCACGAACCTGAGTTCCTCAATCTGAGCCGCAATCCACTACTCCACCGTGTCTCCTATATATATATAACCTAACTGCCCGGGTTTCAATTCTCGGTAGTGGATGCGCACTGCTGATGAGTCCCAAATATAGGACGAAACGGCCGTCCAGTGTTTTCTGTATTCTGTTGAGGTTTCAGACTCCATGATTTACTTAATTATAATTATCAAATCCTCCTAATAATTTCTATCATATTTATATATATATATATATATATATATATATATATATATATATATATATATGTAATTTATTTAAATATGATTTTATATGTGTTTATTGTTATTTTAGTGTTTTGGCATTTCTAATATTTTTAACCGTTGACGTAAACTCGAGTAAAACGACCTAAGTCGAGTTTTTATGTTAATGTATAATATTTAAGAAAAACACCGAGGTATCTTCGAAAATGACTTACTCGAAACGACTTAAGCCGAGGCATCACTGTATTGATATATATATATATATATATATATATATATATATATATATATATATATGTGTGTGTGTGTGTGTGTGTGTGTGTGTGTAATAAAAAAGGCTCAAACACTAATATTCCATGGTTATAATTTATTACATTGGAATTGTAATCACGATCCAATTCATCAGACCTACAAATTCAAAAAGAAATAGGAAAATATAACTCCGGGTATAAAAAACTAAATTTTAGTGAGAGTGTATGTGTGGGAGTGGGAAACAAGTGTGAGAGGGAAATGTATGAAAGCTCTAGAGAGGGGTGTAATAGAAGAAAGAAGAACAGGAAGGCGGGGATAAAAAAAATTAACAGATAGAAGTTTTAAAGAGAGGCGTTAAATAACGGTTTGAATGAGTGAGATACAGATAAATATGAATTATTTTCAGATACATAAATCACTACCGATTCGCTGACCTAAATTAAAATTTAAAAAACGGACACCGGAAACGTGTGGATACATTTGTGATGTCACTACGCATAATAAAAAACGATATGATCTAAACTTAAAATTCAGAAGATGAGGGAGAGAGGGAAAAAAATATATGTAACTATATATTAATTGACCAAATAGAAGTATGATGAAAAATGATGTTAGAAATCGAAATTTTCCTCCTAGATGAGGACCAAAAATATTGTTGTTTGTAAAATTCCTTCTATTTTCAAAGGCTTATTTACAAAATATTCTCTTGAAATGTCTTTCTCTATCGAAATTGGTCTAATCCCAAATAAACAAATAATAATAATAATTCTTTTTGGAGTCAGGTCAGATGAGTATGCCATTTTTGCTTAGCCGGATATCTCTGCGAGATCTTTGGTTATTCGAGCGACATGAAGACTTGCTCTATCGTAATGAATAGTTTCCTTTTTCGGTTCACGAAGGATGAGTATTTCCTGCTCAATGTGTTTTTCAAACAGTAAATTTGTTATCTGTCTATATTTCTGAGATGAGGTATTATGTACACTATTTACATTATTCGGACTATTGTCCTCATCTTTGTCGCCATATTTATTACAACGTTTCGGCCCTTCAGTATCTGTCTATATTTCTGAGATGAGGTATTATGTACATTATTTACATTATTCGAACTATTGTCCTCATCTTCGTCGCCATATTTATTACAACGTTTCGGCCTTTCAGTATCTGTCTATATTTCTGAGATGAGGTATTATGTACATTATTGACATTATTCGAACTATTGTCCTCATCTTTGTCGCCATAATTATTACAAAGTTTCGCCTGTTGTACGCTCCGGCCTTCTTCAGGTGGTTGGAATGTCGAACTGAAGTCTTTATTTCGCTCATTGAGTTAGACACATAGTGGATAAAGGCGTTCGTTAGATCCAGTGACAGGACCCAGAGAATGTGAGTTCAATACCCGGCTAAGGCAGTGGAGAACTTTCAGATGAAAATTAACAGGAGATAACTGATAACTGACATCTGTTAAACATGGCACGTGGAAGTAGAACAGTCTTCCCCAGTGAGCGAAATAAAGGGTTCAGTTCGACATTCCAACCACCTGAAGAATGCCGGAGTATACAACAGCCGAAACGTTGTTATAAATATGGTGACAAAGATGAGGACAATAGTCCGAATAATGTAAATAAGTTAATTTGTTAAAAGTAAACTTCAGCAATGTTTGGCAATCGTTTGAATGTTATTAATGACTGATCTCTCGCATGATCTGTCAAACACTCGAACAGATCTTTTTAGAATGAAGGTCGCCTATTTAACACTAATTTATCATCATGACTCACCGACAACTGTGCATATCATTGGCATAAAAAGCATCCATTTTTCCTTCCCAGTAATAATTCTGGCCCCATAATTCTCCTGCAACTGTCAAATAAGGAGTGTGGCTCACAATAATCAATATGTTGCAAGTGATTTACTAAAGACATGTTAGGTTTTCCAACTTTTAAATCATTTTCTAATGTCTTCAAGTTGCGATAAACAATTACGTTGGTAACATTTTTTTTCTTAAGTTCCACCCAAACTTGTGTAAAAATAGATTTTAATACCAGAAATACTTTTGTAATTAAAAAAAGTATTACCAGCAATAATTTTTAAAGGAAAAATGTACGCAAAAATATGAGTGATTGAAAAATGATTCAAATATATATATGTATACATACACACCTTTTTTTTTTACCAAACTATCGCTATGAATCTATTTCAAAATTTTCTTGGCATTAAATGACCCACTGCGGTTGATATGCCATAAAACAAATCAACCTACGAATCAAAATTCTTACATTCCATAACTTTAACAGCAGGATTTTTTTTGCCACTACCTCGAAATCAAATCAACCTGGGCGGCCATATATTGACTCTTTCTAAGACTTTGTAATACAATGTCCATCACAGGGCTAAGGCGATCATGAATCTCTGCAGATTCATTTTGTATCTTTATCTATGAAATGGAGGAACTAAAGAATGAAATTCCCGTGAACATTTGCCATGGAAATAGTTTTGCAGTAAATCACTAAATCATCCATAACATTTTTATTCTCCTCTCAAATTACACCAAAATCTTAGACAATAACAATTAATATCGTATTTATTGTCTGTGAAAATTATAGAATATAAAACAACTTTAATAAAAAACATATACCTACTTTTCGGACGAAAACAATGCCGTTGTGAACATTTTGGCCGCAACTGTATATGTATTTGAGATAATCATAATTAAGTAATTCGTCGAGTCTAGAAGAAACCTCAACAGGACGCAGAAAGCACTGGACGGCCGTTTCCTCATATATATATATATATATATATATATATATATATATATATATATATATATATAGACAATATTAGTGGTAAATATACACATACAATTATATATACACATACATATATGTATAAAAATAATTCCAAGAGGATATGATCCAGGTAGAACTCAATGTCCAGGACAGAGTAATACTGTTATTATATATATATATATATATATATATATATATATATATATATATATATATATATATATATATGTGCAAATCTTTTTATACGAAGATCTTTGTGATTTGTTTGAACTTTTCATATATTTTTGTTGTCGTACTTTTCATTCGCTTTAAATGAGGTCTATGTTTCCTATCACGCACAATAATATAAAATCCTCAATTACTGAGGCACAAGATATATCGAAAATTATTTACATAGGTTGGGATTTTTAATGGTACGAGTTTTCTTAGTTTTCTTTCTATTGTTTTCTTTTTAATGAGCCAGAGAGCAGAATTCTTTCTGACATGCATTTTATAATATAGATAAAAAAGAATCCTCGGATTCTCAGAAGAAAATAAAACAAAATTACATAAATTTAGTCCTCAAATTTTTATTAGTGTTGTGTTAGATTTCTTTGGCAATAGATTTTCACAGTAGAGATAGAAATCTAATTTTTCTCTTCAGGAACATCAAAACCATTCCGATGAAAAAAAAATTACGAAAACATATCCGTCAAAACGAAATGCCTACAGGATAATTTCTTTTGCCCAGGCTATTTGTTTACTTTGATAGTTTTGGTTACTGATAGCTTTTTTTTCAGAAGTGCAACTATTGAGATTGTTGATACGTTGTACCTTGTTTCTGATCTGTTACATATTATGAGGAAAGACGGCTAGATAAATTTGACACTCACAGAACATATAAAAGAAAATAAGTAAAATTATCTTTTTCACTTTAACCAGTAGGAATTTTAATCGATCCTTATTCACTATAAATTCATTTTTTTTCAAGACAATTATTTAATTCCAAACTAAAGCCCAAATGGGCTAACCCGATTGTCATCGTGAGATAATAATTGGGTGCGAGGGTTCGCTATGTGTTACAGTATACTCAGTAGTCATGAGTTCAATCCTTGATTGATACAGTGTACTTTATATAACGGGTAAAATCTGCACCCTATGAAAAGAAGTAGCAAAAGTGTTCAAAAGTGTCTACGCAGCCTTGTGGCTGATGAATTATTTCAAAACCTACACCCACAGACGAAACATCACAAGCCTCTTGTTCCTCTATCGATACTTCTGTGACTTGTGTTCTAACGACCTACATTCCATAGTCCCGCCAGTCCTCAAACCGGAAATGTCACGTAAGCAATTATGAATCATCCTTATTCCCTTCGTATTCCATTGGTAAGGAGGAAGTTCCATTCGGACAGCTTCTTCCCATGAACCGCTGCTTTGTGGAAAATACTCCCAGCAGCATGTTTTGCCAATCACTATAGTCTTGACATGATCATTTCTAGGGTTAACCGTTATCTTCCCCATAAACTGTGACTTTTACTCTGTAACCCTCTACCTCGAGTGGCTCAAGAGAATATTTCCCCTAAGTCTAGGCTTAATCGTTATCTTTCCTGTATAACCCCATAAACTCAACTTCCTACCCCCCTACAACACCCCAGAGTAACTCTCTACATTTCACTGGCTCTTGAACTTCGTATTGAGTGAACATTGCTATAAAAAAATCAGTGAATTAAAATCAAAATAATATGAATTATCTTTCCTAGAATAAATAGCGTAATGAGAAAACTCTAGCACGTGGATTAAATAAAGTTGTTCGAAATCCTAACAATGTTATTAGGTTGGTGCAAAAATAATGTCGTTTTTTGACGTTCAACTTCATGTGAGAAAACGACATTATTTTTGCACCAACCTAATACCAAATAAGAAAAACAACTGAGGAAGACCGGAGCGTCAAGCGTCGAAGCGTCGAGACTATAACAATCAAGGTGAGAGAAACAGTTCGAATAAATCACAACACAGTAAGTTATTTCTGTAATCATTTAAAAGGTGATATTTGTTAAGATATCTTGCGTCCGATTTAATTCGGTATTTATAGCCATAGCTTCTTTTACTTAGCTTCAGAAGGATGACTTCTCCGTTAACGCGGGAGAAATTACCGACCCGTTATTAACAAGGAAACAAGGTTGTTTTAATTTTGTGTTTAGACCGGAAATGGTGCTTTAACGTACTTTGCCCGAAAGCAGAGACATTGTTCGATAAACTGGGTCTGCATCTGAGGTCGCCATAAGCTGCCCTTGTAAGAACTTCGTTGGATCATCGCTGACCTTGTCCATGTTGAATCGTTCAACTGCTACCAGAGGGCAGTGTAATTAGTGTGAGAAAAGGAGGAAGGTGACAACCTTGTAAATGGGTTGAACAGGGTGATAAGCTTTTTGCCGGGAGACATGTAATCTATTCATCGAGTTTTATAGGAAGATCTATTATTAATATTCTGTGGTTATGATCAATGCTGGGCGAAATAAATAGAAAGAAAGAAAGAAAGACAGAAAGAAAGAAAGAAAGAAGGAAAGAAAGAAGGAAAGAAGGAAAGAAGGAAAGAAGGAAGGAAAGAAAGAAAGAAAGAAGGGAAGAAAGAAAGAAGGAAGGAAAGAAATAAAGAAATAAAGAAGGAAAGAAAGAAAGAAGGAAAGAAGGAAAGAAAGAAAGAAAGAAGGAAAGAAAGAAAGAAAGAAAGAAAGAAAAAGGAAAGAAAGAAGGAAAAAAGTATAAAGAAAGAAAGTATAAAGAAAGAAAGAAAGAATGGAAAAAAGAAAGAAACAAAGAAATGGAATCACAAAAAGAAAATTTGGCGAAAAGAATGAAAGAAAATATGACGCAGAAAGAAAGAAATTCCTTGATTCGAAGAAAGATAGTATTTCGTAGAATGATAGAAAGAGAGAAATTAAATATTTTACGAAAATAAATAAATACCTTCATTAGAATTAAGATAAAAGGAATGCTTTGATTAGGAAAAAGATAGAAATGATTTCGATTAGAACAAAGAATTTCATAGAAAGAGAGAAAGAAATGATTTCATTGGAAATAAATGAATAAATATATTGATTAGAAGAAAAAAGAAATGCTTTTTTAGAAAAAGATAGAAAGTAAAACATTATGTTGAAAAAAGGAAAACGTTTTATAAAAAGTAATTATTCAGAAAGAAAGAAAATTATTAATGAGAAAGAAAAAGTTTTAAAAGAAAAGAATTTTTTTCTCTTGAAAAAAGACGCTTTAATAAGAAAGAAAGAAAGAAAGAAAGAAAGAAAGAAAAAGAAAGTAAGAAAGAAAAAGGAAAGAAAGAAGTAAAAAAGAAGGAAAAAGGAGAAAGAAAGAAAGAAAAAGGAAAGAAAGAAGTAAAAAAGAAGGAAAAAGGAGAAAGAAAGAAAGAAAAAGGAAAGAAAGAAGGAAAAAAGAAGGAAAAAGGAGAAAGAAAGAAAGAAAAAGGAAAGAAAGAAGGAAAAAAGAAGGAAAAAGGAGAAAGAAAGAAAGAAAAAGGAAAGAAAGAAGGAAAAAAGAAGGAAAAAGGAGAAAGAAAGAAAGAAAAAGGAAAGAAAGAAGGAAAAAAGAAGGAAAAAGGAGAAAGAAAGAAATAAAAAGGAAAGAAAGAAGGAAAAAAGAAGGAAAAAGGTGAAAGAAAGAAAGAAAAAGGAAAGAAAGAAGTAAAAAAGAAGGAAAAAGGAGAAAGAAAGAAAGAAAAAGGAAAGAAAGAAGGAAAAAAGAAGGAAAAAGGAGAAAGAAAGAAAGAAAAAGGAAAGAAAGAAGGAAAAAAGAAGGAAAAAGGAGAAAGAAAGAATAAAGAAAGAAAGAAAGAAGAAGAAAGAAAGAAAGAAAAAGGAAAGAAAGAAGGAAAAAAGAAGGAAAAAGGGAGAAAGAAAGAAAGAATAAAGAAAGAAAGACAGAAAGAAAGAAGGGAAAAAGAGAAATAAATAAAGAAAGAAAGAAATAAAGAAAGAAAAAGGAAAGAAAGAAGGAAAAAAAGAAGGAAAAAGGAGAAAGAAAGAAAGAATAAAGAAAGAAAGAAAAACGGACAGAGTTAAATGTGTATTATCAAATTGATAAGGCTCGCATCAAAAATGTTGATCCCTGAACCAAACAGCAAATATGACACCAAAAGTAAGAAACTGGCCCGAAGAGCCTAGATCACTTGACGTCAATCAAAACACGGAACAAATCGAAAGTCAACACCTTTTATATCAGTCCCCACTGCTTGGCCTTTTATTATTCATTTAGGAGACATGGGCTCAACATTTCCGCTTCAACTCTTCTGAGATCCGCCATTTAAGTTCAGCCATTGTCATTGGAAAGAAAACAGGTGATCAAACCATTGATCCGTTCAAATATATCGATCTGGTTAACTTCAAGTCTCACTCTGACTGAAATGAACAATTAAAATCTGCCTTATTTTTAGAATACATCTAATGTTCAGCTGACCACAATGGGTTCGTATAATCGAGCCAAGCTGACATTGGTGGCTTTTGTGACCCCTGCTGACTTATGGACTCGTATTAGTGTTAGAGGAAAATTAAAACAAATCTTTTACATTTGTAATTAATAAATAGGGGCTTAGATCTAGAAATCCTGATCTGCAGTGAAAAGCCCAAATTCCAGAAAATAACTTAAGTTTTGCATTTATCATTTATCTCATTTACTCTCATTTGGGGGGTAATTTTCAGTGCCAAAAAGGGATTCAGCACCTACAAATTGGAATACAAGGGAAGTTATGTTGAAAACTAATGTCGGGTGTCCGTTATATGGTGACAAAATAAGGTAATGAACAATCCAATGTATGAAAGTACCGTATTTTCCGGCTTACAAGACGCTGCGGCAATAAAGACGCACCCTAATATTGGAAATAAATTTCTAAGAAAAAAAGTCAACAACACATTCACCATACGTCCCTTATATACTGGTACCACGTATTGTTTACATTAATCACTCCTCCGATTTTCTTTGTATGGCAATGACATATTAGTCAAGAGCAGAAAGGCTTCTGCCGCTGCTAGTAAACAGAGTATGTTTAAGTTTGTGGCTCGACCCCAGGAAGGTTTATAGTCTTGGAAATACTTGTAACAGCTAAATTTGGTTTTGAAAGCAAAATACATCCTCTTTTTTTAATTGTACTCTATTCGTTCTCATTTTACCAGTACATATATATATATATATATATATATATATATATATATATATATATATATATATATATATATATATATATATATATATCCAGGTTAGGACCAAAGAAGAACAACACGAAGACAAGAGTAGAAATAACGAAGATATATTACACGGAATAATAATACAAGATGTGGAAGGTGTTAGTATGACTGTCAGTCTGGTTTGGAGTGAACTACTATCGGCTCGACTCGATTCGTCTCTCTCTCTCTCTTGAGAGGCGTAGTATACATAGTGTTAGGAAGAGTTCATTCTGTAGTTATAGGTAAGGACCCATAACACCCTACTCCCAAGCTTTTACCTCACAGGTGTCTTTAATATATTTTCCTCTTCGGATTAAGTACATAAGTATGTACGCAACTTTTGAAGAAAGTTACTACCAGCGAATCGGCCGTTGAAATCACCCAGATTAAATTTAGAACTACAAAAACAAAACATAATACATAAAAACAAATAATACGAATGTCAAATTTCTGGCGGGGTGAATTTCGTCTCTGACGGTGCTAAACTGACCTGATTATAATGTGCAGTGGCCAAAATAAAAAAAACACAACGCGCATGTCGACAATTTACCCACCGCATCCTGCGTGTGGATATATATATATATATATAAATATATATATATATATATATATATATATACCCAAGTTTAGGATTGGTATATACGGAGTGAAATCCAATAACCAACAATTAATATTCTTTAAAGAGTGCTCAATACAGAGTAGAGCAGATATAATTATTTATTTGAATATTACAACATAAATATGTTATAAAATCACGACAAAAGTAGCCATTTTGTTTCAACACTTCTTGTGTCTTGTCAAGTGATGATATAGAATAAATGCTTTTAAAAGTTTCAAATTAATGAACGATCCTTAGCTAGGAGTAAACGCTGTTACTCTAGCTTATGTAACAGCGTTTACTCCTAG
>OZ038511.1:15338885-15351385 GCA_964036315.1 Acanthosepion esculentum | reverse complement strand
CTTTCTTACATACCCTGTTTCCAAAACCAATTTTACGATATTGTAAACTTTTTCTTTCTCGCTCACAACTAGCAGATCTGATACCTCATTTTTAATGAGGTAGTGTCGATCAATAAGTCTCAGGTTACTGCCCTCTTTTTTCTGTAGGATAGTTGCAGATTTGTATTAATACCATTTTCTACTACAATTGCACCAAAGTGATTTGCACTTTTCTCAATCCTTGACTGTGCCTACTCTGTCATGTATACTCTTCGATTCGTTTTGATTCAGTAATATTTCTGTATATTTCCTTCTTTCTTTTCTCTCTTTCCAAATACTTTTTATTTTCATCTTCAGTCTTCATTTCTCTCATACTTCAGCCATTTTTTTTTCGAGCGTAGTTTTTTTTCGATCTATCTCTTTCTAGTTAATAAAACTATGTAATTTTCATGCTGGTAATAATGTATTGTCGATAATGAATAGAACATTTTCAGAATCATAATTCAATCAAATAAAAGAGATACATTGAATGATCCAATTAAAAATTTACTAAATTTTAGCAGTCAGATTTTCCAATTCTGTCATAGCATAGACAACATTTTAACAATATCGAATTGGCCTGCAAGACAACTTTGCTAATTATCGCGCTATTGTGTCTCGCAGTCTGTATATATATATATATATATATATATATATATATATATATATATATATATATATATATATATATATATATATATATGTATATATATATATATATATATATATATATATATATATATATGTATATATATATATATATATATAGAGAGAGAGAGAGAGAGAGATATTAGCTAGGAAAAGACAAAATTTATAAGGCATTTTTTATAAAAGAAAAGGCTAAAAAAAAACGGTTTCGTCCCAGGACTTATCAAGTTTATTTTTCTGGGAATAGAAAATTTATAAAAGCGTGTAAATTAAATTAACGAATGGAATGGAAGAGAAAAAAAATAGAGGATATTGAATCCAGCTTCCAGGAAGAGCCAACTAACCAATACTTCTGGCTCTGGTGTTGCTGAGCATATAATAAATAGAAAATGTGTGGTTAATTTTAGTGCGGACCGTTTCTCGATTTTATCTAGGTCCTACTCATCATATCACCTCAAGGTTCTAGAGTCCTTGTATATCAGATCCCGTGACCCTTCCCTTTGTAAACAGAGGAAATGCTTACTGGGTCTGAATATTATTGGACTCTAGTTTCTTGAAATTCATTTTTTTTTCTCTCTCTTCCATTCCATTCCATTCGTTAATTTATTTTTTTTTAGCTTTTTGTTTTATAAAAAATGCCTCATAAATTTTGTCTTTTCCTAGCTATTATTAAATTCTGTACCACAAAAAACTTATTTAAGTATATATATATATATATATATATATATATATATATATATACGCGGAAATATACAGCATATATATATATATATATATATATATATATATATATATATATATATATATATATATATATATGCCTTATATTTCCGCGTACAAGGCGAGGTAAAAAAATATAGCACATTTTCATGAATTTATCCTATACCTGTAGTATAAGACGACTGCTTATTGATTATATAAAGATGATGTTACTTCCTGTATCCTTAGAAATCATGTTTTTTCCTACACACATCCCCTAAAAGTGAAACTATTGTTTTGTTTGTTTCATCACGTGATCTCTTGCAAATATTGATTCTTCTTCTTCTTCTTCTTCTTCTTTATCAAAACTTTTACAAACAGCCTGGTGTACTAATGGCCATTTACTTATACTTCATCAACATTCACGAAATACCGCCAATAAAAGTACATTCCAATTTCAACCTTTTTTATTTAATATGTACTTCTTTATCAAAACTGTTACAACCAGCCTGGTGTACTAATGGCCATTTACTTATACTTCATCAACACTCACAAAATACCGCCGATAAAAGTACATTCCACTTTCAACATTTTTTGTTTAATATTATTCCTAACTTCTGATACGTCTTGAATGCGTTGAAAGCAAGCAATATAAGTCATACTTACACTTCAACAGCAGGCAATGTAACTCTCGTCGACAGCAGACGTGTAACTCTCGTAAGGATATATAATATGCCCACAATAGTAGAAGGGCTACACAACAAAATCTTGGCTGCTGATAGACTTTTCTTAAAGCTAGATGGCGTACAAAACAGCTTACAAGTAACAAGTAGAAACATTCTCTTTATGTCATCTTGACAAGACATGTCTAGTTTCCCCACCTGGAGGATTTCTTAACACCTGGCCAAATCATACTGCGCACCATATCCCCACAATAACATATCTCTCTCTCTCTCGGGCGCGCGCGCGCACACACACACACACATATATATATATATATATAACACTGGACATTGATGTCAATACCCAGCGGCGATAGTTTGTTTCATGCTTAAATGTAATCTTCATAGGCTGAAGATTGTGTTTAAGCTGCTAGCTGTTGACTGCAGTGTCCACTTATATATTTACATACATTCTATCATTTTCTCTCTCTCTCTCTCTCTCCCTATATATATATATATATATATATATATATATATATATATATATATATATATATATATATATGTCCAAGTATAGGATTGGTGTATAAGGAATAAATTCCAATAATCAAAAATACTATTTTTAAAAGAGTGCTCAATACAGAATAGAGCAAATATAATTATTTATTCGAAAATTATAACATAAAAATGTTATAAAATCACTACAAAAATAGCCATTTTGTTTCAACACTTCTAGGTGTGTTATCAAGTGATGGTGTTGAATGTATAATAAAGGGTTTTAAATGGTTCAAATCAATCAAACACCCCTCGCTAGGGGAAACGCTGTTACATAAGCTGGAATAAAAACTAGTATACGAGAATTCAAAAAACTTGACAACGAACTTTGGTTTTAATAATTATTTAATGCTTTAATGTTAGGTTAGACTAAAATAGAATTCATTCTAACTAATAAATATTAAATTATACTATAAAATTAAAAATTACCAATTTTAAATTTTAAATTTAATCAATATTAAGTTTAAAATTATAAAATTATTTAAAGAAGAAACTGAGGAAAAATACATGTTTTTATTTATTTTGTTTTTATCGAAAGGCCAAAAATTAAGTTGGAATAAATGTTAAAATATAATGTTGCTCTGAACTCCGTTACAACTTAGATACATTTGAATAGAAGATATGGGTTAGGTATGGGGAAATCTTGCAAAAGACAATACGCACACAATCAGATTATAAAACACAAGACGGGAAATACGTCCACGGCCCTTAAAAAGAAACGACAACATATACATACAATGAAAGTCACATATAAGCGATTATACACACATACATTGATAAAGACAGGCACATATACCCACCAAGATATATATATATATATATATATATATATATATATATATATATATATATATATAGGGTGACCCAAAATAACGGAAATTTTTGAAGTGCGTATTGGCAGACATGAGCAAGTGGCAACACTGCGAGACCGTGACCTTGAGCAAGTAAACATTTCGCCATTATAGTAACAAGAATGAAATTCACAATATCCCAGATGAGATGTTGCATCAGTAAATAGGGGTCTCAACAGCAGATTTCAAGAATGCATTCGTACAGGAGGACGCCATCTACAGGACATAATTTAAAAAAAATGAAAATTCCATAATTGTTTCTTAAATGGCATATTTTAAGGTTTCAATTACTATGAATTAAATATTTTTCTTCCATCACTCTTGGTTTTATTGGATTGTTAAAAAGTTCCCGTTTTTTTGGGTCACCCTATATCGAGTCTAATTCGTTACCTTTTCGTCACTGTTCGGGTTTCAATTCTCGGTAGTAGATGCGCACTGATGAAGAGTCCCAAATATAGGAAGAAATGGCTGTCCTGTGCTTTCCGCATTTTGCATTCTGTTGAGGTTTCTTCTAGACTCGTCGAATTACTTAATTATAATTATCTGAAATCCTCCTAATAATTTCTCTCTCATATATATATATATATATATATATATATATATATATATATATATATATATATATATATATATATATATAGGAAGAAACGGCCATCCAGTGGTTCCTGCATTCTGTTGAAGTTTCTTCTAGACTCGACGAATTATAATTATCTCAAATCCTCCTAATAATTTCTATCACTTGTATATCCTTTTCTAGAAATGGCTTTAAAGATCCAGTTGGAGAGGATTGGTGATGGTAGTCGTGGGGACACAGTCCTATGGGTAAGGGAAACCCGGATGAGTTCCATCAGGGAATATGTGATCGAGCGGCGCTATATCGTGTCTAATTCGTTACCTTGTCGTCACTGAGGCCCGTTCGTACAGTTGGTACGACGTGTGTCTCATATCGTAACGTTCCGGGTTTCAATTCTCGGTAGTGGATGCGCACTGCTGATGAGTCCCAAATATAGGACGAAACGGCCGTCCAGTGCTTTCTGCATTCTGTTGAGGTTTCTTCTAGACTCGTTGAATTACTTAATTATGATTATTTCAAATCCTCCTAATAATTTCTATCTATCTATATATGCATGTGTGTGTGTGTGTGTGTGTAAAAGCTTCAAATAGTGTATATCTGCAAAAAGACAATATGAATAAGGCCAAAAGGAAAACTTATCTTAGCCGATGCGTTTCGTCCTCTGAGGGACTTTATTGAGGCAAATGAACATTTTTTTATTTGTGACGAGTATTTATAGTCAAGAGCAAATATGTCATTGTTTTTTGAAAATTTTGGGGTATAGGTGTGTTCATGAATATTCATCAGGTTAGCGGAAAGGTCAGACAAGTTCATGGATGTGAGGTGATACAGTTCAATGCCTAATAAACGAAAGTGAGTAGGAACTCGTTTTATTTATATATATATATAAAAGTGAACATATAAGTCAACACTTAGAAGCGACAGTCTGTTTCATGCTAGATGCAATCGTTAGGCCACGATTGCATCTAGTATGAAACAGACTGTCGCCTGTAAATATTGACTTCTATGTTCACTTTTATATTTACACACGCTCTATCTCTGATATTGAGCATAAATATAGCACATCTTCAGACAATATTTCTTCATATATATAAATATATATATATATATATATATATATATATATATATATATATATATATATGTGTGTGTGTAAATTATTATTTAATTTTTGGGGGGATTGGGATGGATATATGTGTTGTATGTTTTGAATAAGATGAGGGTGTGGATTTCGACGTTTTTCTTTTCATTTTTTAGGCTTTTGTGGTCATGTATCTTGGTTTGGGAAAGTAATAATTCTTTCAGGAAAGAAAATATTGGGAAGGATCCAGGCCGTAGATTTATATTTTGATAAGATTCGATAGCGACACTTTTAAGAATTTTGCTTCCAAGTAAGTTTCTTTCTCTTTTAATAAGTGTGGCATTCGTTAAGTCAAAGGCGTGATCGTATTGATTTTTTAAGTATGACTAATGCATTTGATAAATTGTCTTGTATAACGTTTCTTTTATGTTCATAGATACGCTTTTGAATTTCTGCAAGTTTCCCCAATGTATTTTTGAGGAAGAGTTCTGGCAATTTATTTTGCATTTACCTGCTTCAGAATTATTATTATTATTATTGTTTTTGGTTCTGATGAAATCCATATTAGTTTTTGATGTGGTTGTAATTCTTTTGATGTTGTTTCGAGTGGATACATTGTTTTGGATGTTGGATGTTATGCACTTTGTAGGCAGAATTATGTAGCTGTTTTTATCGCGTTCATTTTTGTTAATAACGTTGTTATCTTTTTGCGGTCGTATAATTTGTGTGATTTACTTTTGATGTTGTAGACGAAATTATAAGGATATTGGAGATATTTTAAACTGCTTTCTATGTATATTTCTTATTTGGGTAAGTATTTGGGGCTGCAAATTCTTAATGCTCTTAAATAGAATCTTATAATTATTCCCGGTTTGATTTTATTACTGAACTGCGAATAAAAATTGATCACGCCATTCTTGTTAATAGTTTTCCTCTAAACTTAAAACTGAAGATCGTTGTTGTTTCTACGTAACATGAAAAATTGTTTTGGATACTAGATGTTATGGACTTTGTAGGCAGAATTCTGTAGCTATTTTTATCTGGTGCATTGTTGTTAATAATGTTGTCATCTTTTTGCGGTCGTATGTTTTGTGCGATCTCACGTAAAAACTAGGATTTCAAATGATAAAAACAGACAGGTCCTAACATTCAATATTAGAATAAGATTGAAATATAAAAAGGAATCAAATCAATCCAAGAATGTTCGATTGGATCGTTTTCTTTTACGGATTATCAACCTTTTTCAGGTTATTTAAAGCCAGAATATATCTTTCGATTGTAATAATGATTTTCCGATATAAGTCCTACTATTTATCCTATAGATACTGGAGAAGTAGATTCACCTCATTCCCAAGGGTATTTTCGCGTATATAAATATGATGAACAGGAATTCGAACCCTGATTTCTTATTCCGAGCTGTTACATATTACACCACCCGCATATACAAGCATACAGCACCTGTTATCCCCAGGAGGTGAACTCTCTATGTACTTAGCAGGCTTAAACGTTGCTTAACTTCGCAGATCCCACGAGAGCCGGTGTTTCAGTGTGATATGTCCCTAAGCTAATCAATCCAAGAAAACAAGTAAAAGAAGAGGTGAGTTCAAACTAAAATAAGGACATTTTCCGATAATAAAATAAAAAAAAGATAGGAAAAAATACGAGAAACCTGCTGGACCACTTCTCATGGCCATGGAAGGTAGCTTTTAACGATGAACGATAACAATGTGCCAGTGACGAATCCAAACGTTTAACTCTTGCTCGAGAAAAGAACAGACAATGTATGAAGTGTCAGATACCAATCTTTCGCCCCTGCAGTTTTAATAGCCTCAGGTTAACGCGGGGCGAGGGATTTAGAATGACGCAGAACCATTTGGAAGAGGCGGGTGTCTTATTGAGCAGGTACACTTTGAATTGATTCACCGGCTGTCGGCTTCCGGGCATTTGTGAAATCATGACGAGGCGGTGAGATGAAATGGAAGGAATGACTTCCATGCAGAAAAGAAAATGGTTGGTATTAGATGAAGAATTCTTAATAAAAATCCTACTGACCCAAAAGAATTGTCAATTTCTAACTGAGGGAGAAGAGTTATTTGACATGTGCATCTCAGCATGGAAGTGTGTCGGTAATTGTATGCGTGTTTTTTGTTGTGTGTGTCGCATTTGGTAGTTTACGTACCGAGACAATGACGCAGTGGAAATAGAACGATTATGGGTATATATATATATATATATATATATATGAAAATGAAACATACCCTCTCTTCAGATCTTCTGTATAAATCGACCATTCGCCCTTGCATGGAGCATTGCTGCCATATATGATCTGGAGCCCCTGCTGTTTGCCTCAGGGTTCTTGATAAGATCCAGAGACGGATATGCAATGTGATTGGCCCTGATCTGTCATCTTGTCTGCATTCGCTCTCTCACAGACACGCCGTTGCCTCGCTCTGTCTTTTTTACAAATACGTTCACGGTAATTGCTCCGAGGAGCTGCTTTCGCTTGTCCCTAGGCCTCATGAATTTAAACGTCCTACGAGGCTGGCATCCCGTTACCACCCCTTCACCGTTGAAACTGTTAGATGAAGACGTCTCTTCTACTCCAATAGCTTCATGTCTCGCACATCTCGCCTGTGGAACTCCCTTCCCTATTACTGTTTCCCTGACAAATAAAATCTCCAACTTTTAAGTGTAGCGTCAATCGACATCTCCAGTTGCCTTGATCTATCCACTTCCCTTCTCCACATTCTTTCACCTTTCATTCCTATCTGCTCTCGCTCCAAATCTTCTGTAACCCCCTTGCCTTGATCGATCTACTGTCTCTCTCTTTCTCCACATCCTCTTCTTTACCACTCCTATCTGCTCTTCCTCCAACCCTCCTATAACCCCTTGCGTGATAGTGGCCTCCAGCCTTGCTTGGGGTGATACGCTTAAAAAAAAAACATTTTAAAACGTATACTGATCGACAACAGGTAATGTAGGACTCCCAAGGACTTATGACTACGCCATGAAAGCGCATATATACGTCAACAGCGGACAATGTATGTTTCCTAAGGAGGTAAAAAGACGTCTTGAAAATACCACTATACACGTCGAAAACAAAGAATATCAATCCTGTAAGAACCTCTGGAACGGCGGAGTTTAAACAGTGGAGTAATGGATAGCGGTTCGGATTGAGGAATCAGAGAACCAGGTCCAAACTCCAGTCGAATCCATTACATTCACTTACATGCTAATAAGGTGTGAATCCTCTTCTCCCCTCAGCTATGGGTAAATAGCAGGACAGACCGAGTTCTATAGCTTTGGATGGCAATTGGTCTATCGCAAAAAGAAATGGCAACCTACTGCAGGAAATAAATCTGCCTCATCAGTCATGTATCGAAAGATACATGATTGCATAAGCGAGTATCACGCATGGCACATAACTGATTGACTGACATGCTAATACTCTTGCGAAAGGCCTGAATTCTATTCTACTACCCTCCCCCTCAGATTTGGGTAAACAGCAGGTCAGACCAGCAGGTAAACAGCAGGTCAGCAGGTTAGACCAGGTTCTATAGCCTTGGATGGCAACTGATCTACCGCAGAAAGGAATGGCAACCTACTGCGAAAAAAATCTGCCTCGTAAGTCATGTATCGAAAGATACATGATCGTATAAGCGTGTATCACGCATGCCACATAACTGACTGACTGGCATGCTAATACTCTTGTGAAAGGCCTGAATTCTATTCTACTCCCCCCGCCCTCAGCTTTGGGCAAATAGCAGGACAGACCGGGTTTTATAGCCTTTGATTGTTACCATTTTTGGATACTAGTGAGCGAAGCAAAATGAGCTGACTCATTTTATAGTCCACCAAGAGAATATTTAACCAATCAGAAAGCTCAAATTATTCAATCCGACGTGTATAAAGGCAGCCAATTCTTCACTGCCAACCTATGATATTTAAGACCTGAAGAATTACTGAACAGCTGCTACTAGTGATATTGGCGTTGTTCCATTGATTATATTACGTACTGCACTGGATTCTATATTCAAAGACTACGGTGAACATGGTTAACATTGGTTATGAGCCCATGTTACGACTGTATTTTGACGGAGACGAGTCGAGATATGAATTATGGGAAACGAAATTCTTAGGCTACCTTAGAATACAAAAACTTCATGACATCATTCTTTGCCAAGATGACCAGAAAGAAGATTATGATTTCATGGAAAGAAATGCGACCGTGTTCCCGGAATTAATACAATGCCTGGATGACAGGAGTTTGTCTTTAATAATGAGAGAAGCCAGGGACGACGGCCGCCAAGCTTTAAGAATATTGCGTGAACATTACTTGTAAAAAGGTAAGCCTAAAATTATTGCTTTATATACAGAACTAACCGCGTTAATGAGACGAGAAAGTGAATCTGTAACAGATTATATTATACGAGCTGAGAATGTCACAAATGCCTTAAAAATGGCAAGTGAGACTATCTCAGATGGGCTGCTAATAGCCATGGTTTTAAAGGGATTACCACCGACATTCAAACCATTCACGACAGTCATAACTCAAAAAGATAAAAAATTAATTTTCACTGAGTTTAAAATTGCGTTACGTAGTTATGAAGAAACTGAAAAAATGTGTAATCCCCCAAATCAAGGAAATACCGTAATGCAACTGAGAACGTCATTTAAAAAATTCAGAAAACCAGTTCCTCAAACCTACCAGACTAGGAATTATGATATTAAAAACAAGGGGCTTAAAAACAACTATTAGAATAACAACAACAACAACAACAACAACAACAGGAACAATAATAATAGAAAATCAAATATCACCTGCTTTCGTTGTGGAAGAGCCGGGCATGTACGTGCGAAATATCAATTTTATACAAGGAGTGATTTTTGTAAAAATGTAAAAGCTTTTTCGAATGAGCGAACATATGCTTTTTCGTTTGCGTTGGAATCTATACCCACTAGTTATAATTCTTACCTAGTCGATACGGGTGCGACAAATCTTGTAATTAGAGATGAAACAAAATTTATTAATTTTGACCCCAACTTCGAACCTGATTCACATTTTATCGAGTTGGCTGACGGTACTAGAGCTAATAATTTGGTTTTAAAAAGAGGCGATGCCTGTATTTATTTACGAGATACTAAAGGAAATATTTGTAAATGTTTATTAAAAAGGGCTTTATCCCTAAATTTAAACAAAATATTTTCTCAGTTCAGTCTGCTGTTAGAACTGGTGTTAAAGTTAATTTTCACCGAGACAATTCAAAGATAGTATACCCAGACGGAACTGAATTTAATATACAACAAAATGGACGTTTGTATTATTTGAAAAGTATTAAATCTGTGAAAACAGCCCCCACGACTTAACGACTTGGCGTAGAATATTAGGCCACTGTAATAATTCGGATGTTCAAAGATTGCAAGAACTCGTCACTGGAATGAAAATTACATCTTCAAAGGGCTTACAACATTGTGACACATGTATTAAAGGGAAAATGACGAAATATAGAAATAGGGATCGAATCCCCAAATCAACAGACATCTTGTTCAGAGTTTATTGCGACTTAGCAGGTCCAATTTAACCAATGGGTATAGGCACCTATGCACATGTGTTAAACTTTGTTGACCAATATTCAGGACTTATGATATATTTTCCGAAAAACAAATCTGATACCCTACAAGCTACAAGGATGTATTTATCTGATATTTCACCTTATGGAAAAGTGAAAATAATTAGAACAGATAATGATGGAGAATTTACTTCTGATGATTACAAAAACCTCCTAATAAATGAACGGATTAAACATGAGAAAACCTGTCCTTATTCACCGCACCAGAACGGAATCGCTGAACGTAGTTGGCGGACGCTTTTCGAAATGGCTAGGTGTTTGCTAATAGAATCTAAGTTACCCAAAAATCTGTGGGTCTATGCATTAAATACAGCCGTATATATAAGAAACCGTTGCTATAATAGTAACATTAAAAAGACTCCCTACGAGGCTTATACGAACTACAAACCCAACGTTAATGGTATGCCTATTTTTGATACAATTTGCTACACATATGTCAACCACAGGGAAAAACTTGATCCAAAAAGTGAAAGAGGTATATTCATTGGCTATGACAAAACAAGTCCGGCCTATATGATTTATTTCCCACAAACTAAAATAATAAGGAAGATCAGATACGTCAGATTTACAGATTCCTTTGAGCCAGTTGAAGATCCCGATGAAAAGAACATTAATTGTGAGGAACGGGTCCAACTAGTATGACCTAATAATGAAATAGGGCCTATAAATAGAAAACCCGTTCAAAATCCACAATTAAAGGAAGGTGTTATACCAGATGATATAGACGAGGAAAAATCAGACGCAAACCTTGAGTTAAAAGAAAATACAACCGAGGAGGGGGAACAAATTCCGCGTTATCCGACCAGAAATAGAAGAAAGTCAGACTATTTTGGAATGGGTGATTGTAATATCTGTGACATTGATTGTTGCTGTTCGGTGCAATGTATCCCGAAGAACTATCAAGAAGCCATAAATTCTGATAATTCCAAACGATGGATAGCCGCCATGCAAAAAGAAATGGAATCCCTAGTATCAAATGATACTTTTGAATTGAAAAAGGCCCCGGATGATAAAAATATTATCAGCAGCCTTTGGGTTTATACTGTAAAGCGAACTGAGGATGGCTCGCCAGTGTATATGGCTCGTTTTGTAGCTAATGGATTTTCGCAGATATACGGGGAAGATTATGTAGAAACATTCAGTCCAACAACAAACATGACAACGCACATTATGGTATGGATATACACCATATGGATGTTAAAGCAGCGTATTTAAATGCTCCGATTGACCATGAAATATACATAGAATCGCCAGAAGGTTTTGAAAAAGGTGATAATTATGTATGGAAACTCAAAAAGTCACTATATGGGCTCAAACAAAGCGGAAGAACGTGGAATAATTTCTACATTCCTATTTAATTGAACAACATTTTGAACCCTTCCCAGTTGATTCATGCCTGTACACAAGAATATTTAATAATGAAATATTAGCAATTCTAATTATTTGGGTCGATGATATGTTAATTGCTTCAAAATATGAAGCTACTCTATTAAAAATTAAAAATTCCTTAAACATAAGGTTTAAAATGACCGACTTGGGTCGACTATCATGGTTTCTTGGTATACAGTTCGAATTTAAGGATAACACTATTACAATGAATCAATCCAGATACATCGAAAAACTCTTATCAAAATTCAGCATGCAAAATTGTAAAACATGAACTACTCCATGTGAAATGGATTTAAACAAAATTATGAATAATGAAGATGGTATAGCGGCGTGTGAGAAGGAATACAGAACGTTGATAGGAAGTCTTATTTATGTCATGACATCAACAAGGCC
>OZ038511.1:15211385-15333885 GCA_964036315.1 Acanthosepion esculentum | reverse complement strand
GAGAAGCATATATAAATGAACGATTATATATATAAAGGAAAATCATATTAATTACTTTAATATATTAATGTTAAATAATAATATTAAAACCAACATAGTTTACAAATTCAGGTGCCCTTTGGGAGATTGTATCTCCAACGAACTAAATAATATCTATGTTGGTCACACCACAAACTCGCTTTCACGACGCTTGACACTACATTTGAATGATAACTCTAACATTTTTAGGCATTTAAAACAACATGCCTGGCCGTATCCACAATTCCGGAAAATCCTTGTCGAAAACACAACTATACTTAAACATGAAAACAAAAGCTAAAAATTCTTGAAGCTATATACATAAAACAGTTGAAACCTAACCTGAACAAAATAAACTATGAAATCTCCACAAATATCCTGAAATGCCTATAATTAGTAACAGAAGCCATTGATTCATACCAACGGCTTTCCATACTCAATACTCATCGGATTCACTCTCGCGTGGTCATGTGTGACGTCATGAGCTGTTGTGCGATTTTCGCTTTCAGCGTCTTATATGCACGTGTTTATCGTTGCTTGGAAATCATCCATGTAAACAAAAACAGACTATCATCAATTTCTTGTTCGTGTATTGCTTAATATATTGTGTAATTGTCATCTTTGATAATGGCTTATGTAAGCCGAAAGCTTAGATTGGATTAAAAAAATATGTATCAATATTGTGATTTTCTTTCATTGTTTAATGATAATGTGATTAAGCTTATCAGACTATATGAAAAGAACTTACATAAAATAAATAGACAACACTTGTCTATATTATTTAATGAAACATGTATGAATATATATATATATATATATATATATATATATATATATATATATATATATATATGTGTGCACATTTCATCGAATATGACAGACATGGTACTTTGATTTATATAAACACTCTCTTTTTCTCTCTCTCTCTCTCCATATATATATATATATATATATATATATATATATATATATATATATATATATATTAACCTCAGGGGTTGCATTGAATAAATATGCACTTTTTAAGAATTTATTAATAACTCACATATTTTAAAATGGTTTACTCTGTGTTACTTTACTTTCGTATATAGATGTTCCATAGAATTTAGTCATTAAATACAAGTTTAATTTCATTTAATTATATTTACATCAGAATAAAGCATATACATTTAGTAATTTTATAATTCTTTATTTTTATGTGTCGTGTTCCTTCAGGACGTTGACGATCATGATTCTCCATTTTCCCCTACCCCTTGTAGCTCTCACTAAATTTCGTCCGTCTGCCATCAACTAAATTTCGTCCGTCTGCCATCACCCCCACACCACATTCTGTCATCCACTTCCTTAAGCTCGCCATTTATATCATGCATTGCCTTCGCTTGTCTCTTTTTCCATCTATTCGACCAGTGAGTACCAGATTCTCCAAGCCCTCCTTCCTCAGGAATTTCAGCTGCCTCTTGTTGATACTATTTATAAGCTTCCCTTTGTTTGCATCCTTTCCAAACCCTCATTGTTGCTCAAGCGTTCGGTATATGGTATCCTCAGCATCCTTCTCTAGAAGCATATCTCCGTCGCCTCGTCTCTTCTTCATCTTTGAGGAGACCGTCCAACATTCATTGCCGTAAAGGAGAACAGATGTCACGTAGCAGCTTAATACTTCTTCTTTGTTACCAAGGAAATCCTCCTGTCTCGCAGGGCTCTGCTCAGGTTTTGGAATGCGTCCTTGGCCATCCCACTACGTCTACGGATCTCAGTGTCGCACTTACCGTCCTCTGTCAAAACGCTTTCCAGATATTTAAACTTCCGAACCAGCTTGATTTTAGTTTCCTCGACATGCAAATCGCATTTAGGGTTCATCTGATGATCATGCATTCTGTGTGTAGTTTATGCTTAGTCCCTTCTTCTCGCTCTCTCTCTCGCTAGCTTCTGTAGGAGGTTTTGTAATTTCATCTCCGTGTCTGCTATCAGTACTGTGTCATCTGCGTATCTTATGTGGTTAAGATTGTGAGCACCACTGCTAAATCCCAGAAGGAATTCTAATTTCTAATTAAACTTATATATTCATAGAAAATAAAAAAAGAAGCTTTTTTTAAAAATCTAATGGTTATCTAGCCTGTAACCAAATAATCCGATAACCGTCAGTTAAAAACAGAATCAGGATTTTCAAGGAGGTCTTCTTTTACCACGTGGAATATAACGTAACATTCTCATTTTGCCATATTAAGCAAAAGTGAATATATATTGAGATAGTTCAGGATTTTTCTATGATGTTATCGCTCGTAGATTTTCAGAGAAGACAGGTAGGCTCACCCTAATGGGAATATTGGCGCAATACAATCTTCTTATTCTTATATAACCAAGTTTAAGATGAAAGCTGGGAGGATAAGGGAGAAATTATATTTCAAGTGGAAGGCAAACAAAAAAGGAGAAAGACAGAAAGAGGGAAGAGAGAATGAAAAAAAGAGAGAAAAAAACAAAGAAATAATTACGAAGGGAAATAAAACGAGCGAGAAAGATTGGAAAATAATGAAATGAAAGAATTAAAGAGAGAAGGCAAGAGCGAAGAGGGGAAAAGGCGAGAAAGAGAGAAGAAAAGAGATGGAAAGAGAGAAAGAAAAAAGAAAGAGGGAAGCACAAAAATGAAGACATAGAGAAAAAAGAGAAAAGAAAGGAAATGGGGAATGAAAATCGAGAGATAAAGAATAAAAGATAGCGAAAAATACAGAATACATGGAAAAGAAATGAAAAGAGAGAAATAAAAACATAAAGCAAGAGACATATTCTTAACGTTTCGGCCGGTGTATGCACCGGCCTTCTTCAGGTGATTTGAATTTTAAATCTTCCCGGTTGTTTCGTCCACTAGGTTAAATTGTTCTAGTTTCACGTGCCATGCCTCTTCTGAATGACTCAGTTATTTCCCTTTAACTCAATTATCCAAGTATTTTGGTTCACCACTCAACGACACATCGCTCAGTATATAATGACGTTGGTTAGATCAAGTGACTGGACCCAAAGTGTTGTGAGTTCAGTACCAGGCCAAAACACTTGGAGAGCTGATTTAAATGGAAATAATTGAAACATCAGGAAGAGGATGGCACGTGGAACTAGAGCAATTTACCCCGGTGGACAAAATAAAGGGTACGGTTTGAAATTCCAATCACCAGAGCGTACAACGGCCGAAACGTTGTGAATATGGCAATGAAGATGAGGATAACAGTCCGAATAATATAAATAAGGCAAGTAATCATAATACCTCATTTCAGAGATAAAAAGTCTGATACGTTGTGAATATGACAATGAAGATGAGGATAAGAGTACGAATAATATAAATAAGGCAAGTAATCATAATACCTCATTTCAGAGATATAAAGGCTGATACGTTGTGAATATGGTAATGAAGATGAGGATAAGAGTACGAATAATATAAATAAGGCAAGTAATCATAATACCTCATTTCAGAGATATAAAGGCTGATACGTTGTGAATATGGCAATGAAGATGAGGATAAGAGTACGAATAATATAAATAAGGCAAGTAATCATAATACCTCATTTCAGAGATATAAAGGCTGATACGTTGTGAATATGGTAATGAAGATGAGGATAAGAGTACGAATAATATAAATAAGGCAAGTAATCATAATACCTCCTCTCAGATATATAGACAGATATAAATGAAGTGATAAAGAGATAATGAATGAAAGAAAGAAAGAAAAAAGAACGATATAAAGAAATAAAGAATACAAAAAGGAAAGTGAGAGAAATAGAAATAGAGATATGTTAAGAGATAGATAAAGATAGAAGGAAATAAATAAAAAGAGTGAAGCAGAAAGAGATTGCGAGTGAAGGGAGTTGAGTGAAGAAAAGATGAGTGAAGAAAAGTCGAAACTTTATTTCAAATTAATGAGTTATTTTTCTCTCTTTCCTTCCAGCTCCAGGGAAGAAAATGATGGATTATGAAAATTTCAAATATCCCCCCGGCGCACATATTGTTTAATTTCACAGTCGATCGTTTGTCACGTGTCTCTTCCTCGCCACACCCTTGTGTCGCAAAAATAACAAAAAAAATAAAACCAGCTTTGTGATAAATGCACATCAGGCCTACTCGGGAAGTTCGATCAAAAGATTATTCCTCTTTCTTCCGTAATAACCAAATTGACATAACCGTCAGTTTTAGCCCTTCGCTAGTGACCCTTTTGGGTGTCTTAATACTGTAGCCGTTTTCCAGACTTTGATAAATTTCTCTCCGAATTTCTGGGATAAAGAGTTATCATTATTTCCATCGTTTGTATTAAAAATTTGTTTATATTGCTTATTGTGGGTAGTCTAATATGGCGGCTATTTTACCGGCAGTCGATTATTTGTTTATTTATTTGTGTCAAATTATTTTGCTTATTTTGCTTGTTTTTATTTATTTTTATTTTTTATCTTATATATTTATTTACTTTATCATTTTTATTTTTTATCTTATATATTTATTATTTTATCATTTTTATTTTGATCGGTGTTTTTATTAACGTAATAAAAATTTGTTTATATAGCTTATTTAATAGTTTTGTTTTTGTTTGGGAAGATAAAGCTATTTGTTGATACAATTTTTTACTACGTTAATAAAAACACCGATCAAAATAAATATAAAGGATAAAAAACAAAAATAAATTAAATAAAAACAAGCAAAATAATTTGACACAAATAAACAAATAAACGACTTCCGGTAAAATATCTGCCAAAATAGACTACCCACAATGCACCACTATCCCGTATATATAAATAGCCGAGAAAAATAACAGCACTCGTGGCCCGACGCTTGCGTTTTGTCCGCCTTGTCATTTTGTGTTCCATTTTTCAGACCGCTGCACGACTGCCTTGTTGCCTGAATCTCTGAGTGAACTGTATTTTGGTTAAAGTTTGTTATTTTATTTATTTTCTGTTTCAACTGTTTTGAAAAAAAAAAAGAAAAAAAAAAAAAAAGTCCTTTTGATTTTTTCTTCTATCCATTTTTTTATTTTTACCCCCCTCTTTTAGTTCTATTCCATTTTTATTTTCAGTTTTTTTCCCCCTTTAATTTTTTGTTTTAGTTTTTCTTTTTACCCCCGTTAATTCTTTGTTTTTCATTTTATCCCCTATTCTAGTTTCTCGTTTTAATTCCCTTCCCCCGTTTATTTTTTGTTTCTACCCCGTTTTAATTTCCACGCATTTTTAGTCTTCCTTAGAATTTTCATTTCCCGTTAATTTCTATCTTCGTTCTAGTTATATTGTAACCCTTGTCCGTGTTTTGCGTTAATTAATTTTAATTTCTTGTTTCTGTCCTAACTCTACGTTTTACGTGTTTTTCGTTTTATAAATTTGTTTGTACTAAAATCGTTTTGTAATCGTTGTATTGTCTAATTTTTTTGTTTATTTTCTTTATTGGTTCGACTTGTTTGTTTTCGGTCGGCCATTTTGAATTTTTGTTGCTAGCTTTGGTTCTTGCCAAAGTTCCGTATTTTCTTTTGTTATTGTTTTTCGTCTAGTCGGCCATTTTGATTTTTTGTCGAAGTTGAGTATTTTCTTTGGTTACCTTGTTTGAACGTTTTATTTTATTATTTAATTGTCCTTTTCGTGTTTTGTTAATTGTTACGCCTTTAGGCGATATTTGTGTTTAAGTTTTACGTGTTTTTTATTTTGATTTTTGTAATTTTTGTACGTTTTAAAGTTAGTTGTTAATTTTCGTTTATTTACTGGTTTGACTCGCTTCTTAGAGTCGGCCATCTTTATTTTTTTTAACTAGCTTCGGCTAGATTTTAATTTTAGTATCTATTATTTAACTTTTTATTTTTATTGTCTAAATTCCCTTTTTTTTTCTTTCGCCTTTTTTGAGTTATTTGTTCCTTATTGTCTCGCCTTTAGGCGAAACTCATTAAATATTCCTCCCCCTATTCCCCCACTCCCGTCCCTCCCCTCTATATTAGTATGGATAAGAAGGAAAAAAAAGCTCCTTCTTTTTTAGTGATTAAAAAAAAGACTACTTCAGCTTCCTTCAGGAAATCTGTAAGGAAGCATCTATTCAACCCCAAGAATGACCCTCCAGACAAAGATAATACTGAAGAATACCCGTCTCTCCCAATTCCTACCAACGAGGAAATAGTAGAGGCATTAAAAAAGGCTGCCAAAGATAGGCTAGCCAAAGAAAACAAGACCACACCTGAAAAGAAAGACAACGCTAATACGAATGCAGAGGTCGGGGATTCGCCCTCTTGTTGGAAGTCCCCTCCGAAATGCGTAATCGATATCGCGGAGTTCCTGGAACGTGCCAAGAGTTACGCTCACCTCGTGGTGAAAGACGGGCTCTTGGAGGATCCTGTGGAACTGAAGAGAATCGATAAAAGAATAGTGTCAGTTTTTGTCGTCGACAAGCGTTCGCGCAAAATTTGTCGGTCGACTAAAGACACAGTGTTGAAAGCACTGGAGTCCCTGGGGTTCAAACCCCTAAGAATAGTAAAGGGAAAAGGGTTCTTCATGTGGGACATACTGCTACCCACAGCCGAAGACTGTTTGAACGCCACCCGGAGGGATTTGATCACCAAGGATCTTATCCTCCGCACAGAGTACGAGGGTCGGCGAAGGACCAGGGTAGCAGTGTACGAGGTCCCTCCTCAGGTTATCGGGGAACACCTTGCGGCTTTCCTGGCCCAATACGGGGAGATATTGGCCGCTTCCTGCGATAGCCTGACTGGGGGATGGAGCTTTGACATGATGCTCGATCGGAAGGCCTTCAGCTCCGTCCCCAACTGGATTGACGTTAGTGACCTGAAGCTGCCGGTCATCGTGACCGGTCGTAAACCAGCCTGCTGGAAGTGTGGAGTGACTGGTCATCTCTCCTCTTCCTGCCCAGAGAAGAAGGCCTCTGGGACTCAGGTCACTAAAGACCAAACTCCCCCTCTGACCGAGTCTGCAAAATCCGCCGCGCCTGTAATGGGCATGCCAGCTGCCGGGACCGGAGAGGTTGTTCCCCCGGTTGGGTCTCCACCAAGGCCCTCATCCCCCGAAGAGCCCTCTTCCGCCGCTTCTGTGGCTAAGAAGGGGGAAGAAGGGGAATGGCTGGTAGTTGGCAGGGTCAGAGGGAAGCGTCAGCCAGCGGGTCCTCAGTCCCCTGAAGCCTCGGGGACTAAAGACACTTACAGCCCCACTCCCTCTAACAGCAGTAAGGGCGACGCCCCGACCTCTATTCTAACAATCGAACAACTACAGAAAAAATACGATCCTGGATATGAAAAGACGGAAAAAGTTAAAGAGCTGAAAAAAAAACTTGACGAACAAAGAAAAGAAAAACTATACCCTTCCAAAAACACATTTACATCTCAGTCTCCTCAACCCTCTACATCCCGTCAAAACACGTCACCCATTAAAAAGAAGGCCACGCCCCCCACATCCTCTATCTCGTCACCTTCTTCACGCCCCTCAACCCCTCTCTCTAGAGTGAAGCCTACTCCTGCCACTCCTTCCTCTTCTTATGCCCAGGCCCAAATCCCTCTCAGTAGAGACCCCAGTCCTTTTAGACAACCTTGTACACCCCGCAATACTCCCAGTCCTTCTCCCACTAAAATGCCCCCGCCTGTTAACAAAAGGCACAGAAGCCCAACACAGGATTCAGTGGAAAAAAAGAAGAGACCCAAACACATCTACAATCCTGGCTCAAATGTGTGCAAAATCTCGCCGTTACAAGCCGAGAAAGCCAAAGATTATGGCAACAGGATTAAAGAACTGAAATATCTTTTGTCTATGAAGCAATTCGGAGACAAAGATATAGATAATCCGCAAAACTTTCCACAAGCCCAGAGAGTGTTGACTGTTATAAGAGTTGAAACTGGGGCAAAGCAGATTTGGGCCATGTTGGACGAGGCAATGGCTTCGTTCGACATGACCCCACCCATTGCTATCGTCCAAAGCGAAAAATTAAAAAAAATGAAACAATTCTGTGCAGGGAGGGTCCCAGTTTTTGTTCACCCCTCCCTTTATAGAGCACTAAAATTGACTTTCCCGTGGGATATCGGCGGAATCTCCCAAGACGGTACCATCAAGAATGAGATGGGCCATGGGTCTATGGGAGAGGCTGTTGGTATCCTAACCCCAGCCATGTTCAAAGCAGATAAACAACCCTAATCAGTGTTCAATATGGCTCTCTGGTTAGCTAGTTTAAATGTCCGGGGCCTGAGGGTGGAGTCTCGTAGGGCGAGGCTCTCTCGTGACCTTCAGCGCCTCGGGGTAAATATCTGTTGTGTGCAAGAGACCCGGTTTTCTTCTCATGATCGTGAGGATGTGCTGTCTAATGGGTTCGCCCTTTATTCAGCATGTTTTGATGGTCGTTCGAGGGGTGTCTCTTGGCTAGTGAGCAGGTCTTTAGACGCTGTATGTACTCTTGTTTTCGCAGATCCGGCGGGCAGGCTTTGTGTGCTGGACGTTACCATAAAAGGTAAGGCTTTACGTCTCATCGGCGTTTATGCGCCTAATATCCATGCTGAGCGACCTGGTCTGTTTCGGCAGATCGAGCCGTTTTTGACGACATCTCGTCGGGTAGTTTTAGCGGGTGATTGGAATGCCGTCCTTGATCCCGATATAGATCGTATAGGAAAAAAACGGGCTACTAACAATCCTGATGTGAAACCATTCCGGGACTTTATCGACGGGTTCGATCTCGTCGATAAGTACCGGAATGAGCATCCTCGGGATATAGCTTGGACTTGGACTAATAGTGGCAACTCGGATCCTGGGACGCTTGCGAGCTACCTTGATCGAGTCCTAGTTAAGAGAGTCGATGTAGGGCTCTTAGGGTGTCCAAGTTTCCATTATATAGTTTATTCGGATCATAGGCTTGTCCGGGTCCGTGTAAACTTAGATAAGCCTAAGGTTAGGTTGGCTGGTTACTGGAAATTCAACTGTTCACTGTTTGGTGAACAGGGATTTCGGGACCAGCTGTTACTAATGATACAACGGGAATTGTCGGGAGCGGTTTTGGGAAACGCCTGGTGGGGTAACCTTAAATCCAAAATTAGAACGTTTGCTGCCGATTTTAGTCGTCGACTCAATCGAGATAGATTAGCGGCGCAAACTGCTTTAGAAGAAAAAGTCGATCGGGCCGTGAAATCCCGTGTTAGTGGGGATGTAGCCTTAGCTAAGGCAGAGTTGGCCTCCTTGCTTATCAAGAAGGATCAAGCTCTGGTAGTTAGGGCTAGGTTAAAAAGAATGTCCTCTGAGGCGACGAATATGGCCGCTGAGTTGCGTGCAGAGGAGAGTAGGAGTGCGTCTCGGCGACATATCGCGTGCGTCACATTACCGGATAATCGGACCGTGACTACAAACGCGGGCATATGTGAGGTCTTTCGAGATTATTTTCAGGATCTTTTCACCAGGGAGCCCGGTCTGAGCTCAGCTCAGTTCGACTCCTATTTAGCCGACTTTCCCTGCCTCGAGGCAGCTGAAGCGGCTGGGTGCGAGGGTCCCATAACAGAGTCTGAGATCTGGGAAGCGCTGAAGCAGGTTGGCCTGGATAAGTCTCCGGGACTCGATGGTCTGCCCTACGAAGTGTACTTGAGGCTGTCGCCCGTTTTTGTTCCTTTGCTGGAACTGATTTTCAACCACTGGATGAAGCAGGGGTCTATACCTCAACGCTTCACCAGGGGTGTGATCAAGTTGCTGCGTAAGGACAAGAACGGTGGGGATGGGTTAGGGAACTTTCGCCCTTTAACGATGCTAAACGCTGAGTTGAAGATTTTGGCGAAGATCTTAGCCAACCGTTTGCAGCTTGTCCTGTCTAGTCTGATTGGCCCCGAGCAGACTTGTGCTGTGAAGGGCAGGACTATTCAGGATAACCTGCATATGGTACGCTTGATCTTAGAACAAGTCGACGGTGAAGCCGCGCTGATCAATTTAGATCAGTCCAAGGCCTTCGATAGGGTTGATCATCGTTTTCTGGAGGCTGTCCTTTCGTCGGCCGGTTTCGGAGCCGACTTTCGCTCCTGGATCCGACTCTTGTATGCGACCCCCGGTGCGCTGGTGGAAGTGAATGGAGTAAGATCGAAGCCTTTCGTATTGTCTCGCTCTATTCGTCAGGGTTGTCCGCTCTCGCCTTTGCTTTACGTTCTTGCGTTGGAACCTTTCCTTCGCAAGTTAAAGGCGAATCCGGTCCTGCGTGGAATATCTCTGCCTGGGGCTACCACCTCAGCAAGGTATTCTGCCTATGCTGACGACGTTTCGGTTCTTGTGTCGAGCAGAGCCGAGATTGACGAAGTCAGCAAAGAGGTCAGTGGTTATGAGATGGTGACAGGGGCCAAGATCAACCGTGATAAGTCTGTTGGCTTGCGGTTGGGTGCGTGGAAGGGAGTTTCTCTTCCCGGACCTTTCCTCTGGACGGATGGGCCGATCAAGATTCTCGGCGTCTGGTTCGGTCCGGATCTCCAGTTGGAAATGAATTGGTCGGAGGTACGAGAGAAGGCCGAGAGCGCGGTTAATCTGTGGTCTCGGAGGAGGCTTTCCCTGAAGGGAAGGGCGGAAGTATGTGTTTCACACATATATCCAATCCTCGTGTACCGACTCTCTGTACTTCCACTTCCGTTTGCCCCACTAATTTTATTAGTAAGGCTCTTGTTCTCCTTCTTGTGGGGAGGCAAGGCCCCTATGGTATCTCGGGAGATCTGTTGCCTTCATACCGCTGAGGGCGGTCTGGGTATGCCAAGCATTGAGATTCGTCAACATATGCTTCGCATTGCATTCCTAGACCGATTGTGTCGCGAACCGGACGAGGTGGGAGCCTTCTGGAAGGAAGACACCCGGAAAAATTTCCCGTCCCTAAGAAGTGTGCACTCGTGCGAGGGGGAGGCCCGCCGTAGACCCCGAGCCGAAAGCTCCTTCTATCACGAATGTCGTCGCGCTCTGAAATGCCTCTTACGGGCGTCGGAAGGCCTCTCCAACGTCCAGGCGTTGTCTCGTAGGGCATTGTATCAGGTGTTAGTTCGGGGGTCCGTTCAAGATGCTCTGATTAGCGAGCTCGGTCTTACGAAGCAGCAGGCTCGCTCAATATGGCCTTGGGCGCCAGGGTTGAAATGCCTCACTAACGATGAGGCATCACTCACCTGGCGGGTGATTCGTAGAGCCCTCTGGGTCGGCAAAAGACTTTGTTCAGCGGGCTTGGAGAATTCTCCAGACTGCCGCCGCTGCGTTGGGGAAGTCGAGACCATTGGTCACGCCTTCTTTCAGTGCACGGTGGTAGTGCCGTTGTGCAAGTTCGTTGAAGGCCTCATGGTTCGCGTACTGCGGAGAAAGTCCTTTGTCCTGGATGTCGTTTCTGTCTGTAGCAATGTGGTGCCTCAGATGTCGAGGGCTGAGCATTATGTGTGCTGTTGCTTACTAGGCGTTATGAGAGTCGTGATTTGGACGACGCGTCAGAAGGAATTCTATGGTGGCGAGAAGTTTGCTTCTTCCGAACTGATCTTGTTCTTTAGGCATCAGCTTAAAGTCAAGATTAGGACGGAAAGGCGGCGGCTCACATCATCAGAATTTGGCGAAAGGTGGGTGAGTCTTGCGCGTTTGTGCCGTGTGAAAGGGGCTGACCTTGAGTGGCATTTTGATGCTGGTTAGGCATCAGGATATTGTTTGCCTGGGTTGAACTTGGCAACCCATCCCTGGATTTAGGATAGTTTAGGGTTTTTGCTTTTTAGTTTTTTAATTTCTGTAAAACTTAGCTAGAGTGTGTTTGCTCATTGGCCCCCCCTTTTTTTCTGTCCCCTTTTTCTTTTCCTTTAGTTTAACTCCCCTTCCCTCCCCTCTTTAGGTGCTCAGTGATTTCAGTTCTCTGGAGGATACGGGACGCCTTTCGTTTCGAGTGTGAGCTTTTTCGTATGGTTGAGTCTGAATCAGTGCGTGTTTGTGTGAGTGGTTGGGATGGATAAATGTTTGTTCTGTTATAGTCCCGTGTCGATTTCGCCCAGTTAATTGATTTTACTGTCACATTTAGGAATTGTGGGGGGTTTTTATTACTAACATAATTTTGTTTAGTTTCATGTATATAATTTTAGTCATATTGTATATATTCATTGGGGATATTTATTATTTTGAAATTTTTACTCCCGCCCCCCACAGACTTTATTGTACATATGGGGTTATTTAGGACTTTCATAGAGACCATGAGGTATTTTGGTGGATGTAGCATGAAAGGTAAGTATAAATGTGGCGTTTTGGTGAAAGGAATATTGTTTTGTATGTTTGGGTCAGTGCTCGGGACTAGCTAAGTTTAAGATTAAGACAAGTGATGACCTTCCTTTTCCCCAACCCCCCTTTTGGCCTTGTGCCGTATTTACTGTGTATAACAGTAATAAATATTGTGGCCCGACGCTTGCGTTTTGTCCGCCTTGTCATTTTGTGTTCCATTTTTCAGACCGCTGCACGACTGCCTTGTTGCCTGAATCTCTGAGTGAACTGTATTTTGGTTAAAGTTTGTTATTTTATTTATTTTCTGTTTCAACTGTTTTGAAAAAAAAAAAGAAAAAAAAAAAAAAAGTCCTTTTGATTTTTTCTTCTATCCATTTTTTTATTTTTACCCCCCTCTTTTAGTTCTATTCCATTTTTATTTTCAGTTTTTTTCCCCCTTTAATTTTTTGTTTTAGTTTTTCTTTTTACCCCCGTTAATTCTTTGTTTTTCATTTTATCCCCTATTCTAGTTTCTCGTTTTAATTCCCTTCCCCCGTTTATTTTTTGTTTCTACCCCGTTTTAATTTCCACGCATTTTTAGTCTTCCTTAGAATTTTCATTTCCCGTTAATTTCTATCTTCGTTCTAGTTATATTGTAACCCTTGTCCGTGTTTTGCGTTAATTAATTTTAATTTCTTGTTTCTGTCCTAACTCTACGTTTTACGTGTTTTTCGTTTTATAAATTTGTTTGTACTAAAATCGTTTTGTAATCGTTGTATTGTCTAATTTTTTTGTTTATTTTCTTTATTGGTTCGACTTGTTTGTTTTCGGTCGGCCATTTTGAATTTTTGTTGCTAGCTTTGGTTCTTGCCAAAGTTCCGTATTTTCTTTTGTTATTGTTTTTCGTCTAGTCGGCCATTTTGATTTTTTGTCGAAGTTGAGTATTTTCTTTGGTTACCTTGTTTGAACGTTTTATTTTATTATTTAATTGTCCTTTTCGTGTTTTGTTAATTGTTACGCCTTTAGGCGATATTTGTGTTTAAGTTTTACGTGTTTTTTATTTTGATTTTTGTAATTTTTGTACGTTTTAAAGTTAGTTGTTAATTTTCGTTTATTTACTGGTTTGACTCGCTTCTTAGAGTCGGCCATCTTTATTTTTTTTAACTAGCTTCGGCTAGATTTTAATTTTAGTATCTATTATTTAACTTTTTATTTTTATTGTCTAAATTCCCTTTTTTTTTCTTTCGCCTTTTTTGAGTTATTTGTTCCTTATTGTCTCGCCTTTAGGCGAAACTCATTAAATATTCCTCCCCCTATTCCCCCACTCCCGTCCCTCCCCTCTATATTAGTATGGATAAGAAGGAAAAAAAAGCTCCTTCTTTTTTAGTGATTAAAAAAAAGACTACTTCAGCTTCCTTCAGGAAATCTGTAAGGAAGCATCTATTCAACCCCAAGAATGACCCTCCAGACAAAGATAATACTGAAGAATACCCGTCTCTCCCAATTCCTACCAACGAGGAAATAGTAGAGGCATTAAAAAAGGCTGCCAAAGATAGGCTAGCCAAAGAAAACAAGACCACACCTGAAAAGAAAGACAACGCTAATACGAATGCAGAGGTCGGGGATTCGCCCTCTTGTTGGAAGTCCCCTCCGAAATGCGTAATCGATATCGCGGAGTTCCTGGAACGTGCCAAGAGTTACGCTCACCTCGTGGTGAAAGACGGGCTCTTGGAGGATCCTGTGGAACTGAAGAGAATCGATAAAAGAATAGTGTCAGTTTTTGTCGTCGACAAGCGTTCGCGCAAAATTTGTCGGTCGACTAAAGACACAGTGTTGAAAGCACTGGAGTCCCTGGGGTTCAAACCCCTAAGAATAGTAAAGGGAAAAGGGTTCTTCATGTGGGACATACTGCTACCCACAGCCGAAGACTGTTTGAACGCCACCCGGAGGGATTTGATCACCAAGGATCTTATCCTCCGCACAGAGTACGAGGGTCGGCGAAGGACCAGGGTAGCAGTGTACGAGGTCCCTCCTCAGGTTATCGGGGAACACCTTGCGGCTTTCCTGGCCCAATACGGGGAGATATTGGCCGCTTCCTGCGATAGCCTGACTGGGGGATGGAGCTTTGACATGATGCTCGATCGGAAGGCCTTCAGCTCCGTCCCCAACTGGATTGACGTTAGTGACCTGAAGCTGCCGGTCATCGTGACCGGTCGTAAACCAGCCTGCTGGAAGTGTGGAGTGACTGGTCATCTCTCCTCTTCCTGCCCAGAGAAGAAGGCCTCTGGGACTCAGGTCACTAAAGACCAAACTCCCCCTCTGACCGAGTCTGCAAAATCCGCCGCGCCTGTAATGGGCATGCCAGCTGCCGGGACCGGAGAGGTTGTTCCCCCGGTTGGGTCTCCACCAAGGCCCTCATCCCCCGAAGAGCCCTCTTCCGCCGCTTCTGTGGCTAAGAAGGGGGAAGAAGGGGAATGGCTGGTAGTTGGCAGGGTCAGAGGGAAGCGTCAGCCAGCGGGTCCTCAGTCCCCTGAAGCCTCGGGGACTAAAGACACTTACAGCCCCACTCCCTCTAACAGCAGTAAGGGCGACGCCCCGACCTCTATTCTAACAATCGAACAACTACAGAAAAAATACGATCCTGGATATGAAAAGACGGAAAAAGTTAAAGAGCTGAAAAAAAAACTTGACGAACAAAGAAAAGAAAAACTATACCCTTCCAAAAACACATTTACATCTCAGTCTCCTCAACCCTCTACATCCCGTCAAAACACGTCACCCATTAAAAAGAAGGCCACGCCCCCCACATCCTCTATCTCGTCACCTTCTTCACGCCCCTCAACCCCTCTCTCTAGAGTGAAGCCTACTCCTGCCACTCCTTCCTCTTCTTATGCCCAGGCCCAAATCCCTCTCAGTAGAGACCCCAGTCCTTTTAGACAACCTTGTACACCCCGCAATACTCCCAGTCCTTCTCCCACTAAAATGCCCCCGCCTGTTAACAAAAGGCACAGAAGCCCAACACAGGATTCAGTGGAAAAAAAGAAGAGACCCAAACACATCTACAATCCTGGCTCAAATGTGTGCAAAATCTCGCCGTTACAAGCCGAGAAAGCCAAAGATTATGGCAACAGGATTAAAGAACTGAAATATCTTTTGTCTATGAAGCAATTCGGAGACAAAGATATAGATAATCCGCAAAACTTTCCACAAGCCCAGAGAGTGTTGACTGTTATAAGAGTTGAAACTGGGGCAAAGCAGATTTGGGCCATGTTGGACGAGGCAATGGCTTCGTTCGACATGACCCCACCCATTGCTATCGTCCAAAGCGAAAAATTAAAAAAAATGAAACAATTCTGTGCAGGGAGGGTCCCAGTTTTTGTTCACCCCTCCCTTTATAGAGCACTAAAATTGACTTTCCCGTGGGATATCGGCGGAATCTCCCAAGACGGTACCATCAAGAATGAGATGGGCCATGGGTCTATGGGAGAGGCTGTTGGTATCCTAACCCCAGCCATGTTCAAAGCAGATAAACAACCCTAATCAGTGTTCAATATGGCTCTCTGGTTAGCTAGTTTAAATGTCCGGGGCCTGAGGGTGGAGTCTCGTAGGGCGAGGCTCTCTCGTGACCTTCAGCGCCTCGGGGTAAATATCTGTTGTGTGCAAGAGACCCGGTTTTCTTCTCATGATCGTGAGGATGTGCTGTCTAATGGGTTCGCCCTTTATTCAGCATGTTTTGATGGTCGTTCGAGGGGTGTCTCTTGGCTAGTGAGCAGGTCTTTAGACGCTGTATGTACTCTTGTTTTCGCAGATCCGGCGGGCAGGCTTTGTGTGCTGGACGTTACCATAAAAGGTAAGGCTTTACGTCTCATCGGCGTTTATGCGCCTAATATCCATGCTGAGCGACCTGGTCTGTTTCGGCAGATCGAGCCGTTTTTGACGACATCTCGTCGGGTAGTTTTAGCGGGTGATTGGAATGCCGTCCTTGATCCCGATATAGATCGTATAGGAAAAAAACGGGCTACTAACAATCCTGATGTGAAACCATTCCGGGACTTTATCGACGGGTTCGATCTCGTCGATAAGTACCGGAATGAGCATCCTCGGGATATAGCTTGGACTTGGACTAATAGTGGCAACTCGGATCCTGGGACGCTTGCGAGCTACCTTGATCGAGTCCTAGTTAAGAGAGTCGATGTAGGGCTCTTAGGGTGTCCAAGTTTCCATTATATAGTTTATTCGGATCATAGGCTTGTCCGGGTCCGTGTAAACTTAGATAAGCCTAAGGTTAGGTTGGCTGGTTACTGGAAATTCAACTGTTCACTGTTTGGTGAACAGGGATTTCGGGACCAGCTGTTACTAATGATACAACGGGAATTGTCGGGAGCGGTTTTGGGAAACGCCTGGTGGGGTAACCTTAAATCCAAAATTAGAACGTTTGCTGCCGATTTTAGTCGTCGACTCAATCGAGATAGATTAGCGGCGCAAACTGCTTTAGAAGAAAAAGTCGATCGGGCCGTGAAATCCCGTGTTAGTGGGGATGTAGCCTTAGCTAAGGCAGAGTTGGCCTCCTTGCTTATCAAGAAGGATCAAGCTCTGGTAGTTAGGGCTAGGTTAAAAAGAATGTCCTCTGAGGCGACGAATATGGCCGCTGAGTTGCGTGCAGAGGAGAGTAGGAGTGCGTCTCGGCGACATATCGCGTGCGTCACATTACCGGATAATCGGACCGTGACTACAAACGCGGGCATATGTGAGGTCTTTCGAGATTATTTTCAGGATCTTTTCACCAGGGAGCCCGGTCTGAGCTCAGCTCAGTTCGACTCCTATTTAGCCGACTTTCCCTGCCTCGAGGCAGCTGAAGCGGCTGGGTGCGAGGGTCCCATAACAGAGTCTGAGATCTGGGAAGCGCTGAAGCAGGTTGGCCTGGATAAGTCTCCGGGACTCGATGGTCTGCCCTACGAAGTGTACTTGAGGCTGTCGCCCGTTTTTGTTCCTTTGCTGGAACTGATTTTCAACCACTGGATGAAGCAGGGGTCTATACCTCAACGCTTCACCAGGGGTGTGATCAAGTTGCTGCGTAAGGACAAGAACGGTGGGGATGGGTTAGGGAACTTTCGCCCTTTAACGATGCTAAACGCTGAGTTGAAGATTTTGGCGAAGATCTTAGCCAACCGTTTGCAGCTTGTCCTGTCTAGTCTGATTGGCCCCGAGCAGACTTGTGCTGTGAAGGGCAGGACTATTCAGGATAACCTGCATATGGTACGCTTGATCTTAGAACAAGTCGACGGTGAAGCCGCGCTGATCAATTTAGATCAGTCCAAGGCCTTCGATAGGGTTGATCATCGTTTTCTGGAGGCTGTCCTTTCGTCGGCCGGTTTCGGAGCCGACTTTCGCTCCTGGATCCGACTCTTGTATGCGACCCCCGGTGCGCTGGTGGAAGTGAATGGAGTAAGATCGAAGCCTTTCGTATTGTCTCGCTCTATTCGTCAGGGTTGTCCGCTCTCGCCTTTGCTTTACGTTCTTGCGTTGGAACCTTTCCTTCGCAAGTTAAAGGCGAATCCGGTCCTGCGTGGAATATCTCTGCCTGGGGCTACCACCTCAGCAAGGTATTCTGCCTATGCTGACGACGTTTCGGTTCTTGTGTCGAGCAGAGCCGAGATTGACGAAGTCAGCAAAGAGGTCAGTGGTTATGAGATGGTGACAGGGGCCAAGATCAACCGTGATAAGTCTGTTGGCTTGCGGTTGGGTGCGTGGAAGGGAGTTTCTCTTCCCGGACCTTTCCTCTGGACGGATGGGCCGATCAAGATTCTCGGCGTCTGGTTCGGTCCGGATCTCCAGTTGGAAATGAATTGGTCGGAGGTACGAGAGAAGGCCGAGAGCGCGGTTAATCTGTGGTCTCGGAGGAGGCTTTCCCTGAAGGGAAGGGCGGAAGTATGTGTTTCACACATATATCCAATCCTCGTGTACCGACTCTCTGTACTTCCACTTCCGTTTGCCCCACTAATTTTATTAGTAAGGCTCTTGTTCTCCTTCTTGTGGGGAGGCAAGGCCCCTATGGTATCTCGGGAGATCTGTTGCCTTCATACCGCTGAGGGCGGTCTGGGTATGCCAAGCATTGAGATTCGTCAACATATGCTTCGCATTGCATTCCTAGACCGATTGTGTCGCGAACCGGACGAGGTGGGAGCCTTCTGGAAGGAAGACGCCCGGAAAAATTTCCCGTCCCTAAGAAGTGTGCACTCGTGCGAGGGGGAGGCCCGCCGTAGACCCCGAGCCGAAAGCTCCTTCTATCACGAATGTCGTCGCGCTCTGAAATGCCTCTTACGGGCGTCGGAAGGCCTCTCCAACGTCCAGGCGTTGTCTCGTAGGGCATTGTATCAGGTGTTAGTTCGGGGGTCCGTTCAAGATGCTCTGATTAGCGAGCTCGGTCTTACGAAGCAGCAGGCTCGCTCAATATGGCCTTGGGCGCCAGGGTTGAAATGCCTCACTAACGATGAGGCATCACTCACCTGGCGGGTGATTCGTAGAGCCCTCTGGGTCGGCAAAAGACTTTGTTCAGCGGGCTTGGAGAATTCTCCAGACTGCCGCCGCTGCGTTGGGGAAGTCGAGACCATTGGTCACGCCTTCTTTCAGTGCACGGTGGTAGTGCCGTTGTGCAAGTTCGTTGAAGGCCTCATGGTTCGCGTACTGCGGAGAAAGTCCTTTGTCCTGGATGTCGTTTCTGTCTGTAGCAATGTGGTGCCTCAGATGTCGAGGGCTGAGCATTATGTGTGCTGTTGCTTACTAGGCGTTATGAGAGTCGTGATTTGGACGACGCGTCAGAAGGAATTCTATGGTGGCGAGAAGTTTGCTTCTTCCGAACTGATCTTGTTCTTTAGGCATCAGCTTAAAGTCAAGATTAGGACGGAAAGGCGGCGGCTCACATCATCAGAATTTGGCGAAAGGTGGGTGAGTCTTGCGCGTTTGTGCCGTGTGAAAGGGGCTGACCTTGAGTGGCATTTTGATGCTGGTTAGGCATCAGGATATTGTTTGCCTGGGTTGAACTTGGCAACCCATCCCTGGATTTAGGATAGTTTAGGGTTTTTGCATTTGTATTTTAGTTTTTTAATTTCTGTAAAACTTAGCTAGAGTGAGTTTGCTCATTGGCCCCCTTTTTTTTTCTGCCCCCCTTTTTCTTTTCCTTTTGTTTAACTCCCCATCCCTCCCCGCTTTAGGTGCTCAGTGATTTTAGTTCTCTGGAGGATGCGGGACGCCTTTCGTTTCGAGTGTGTGAGCTTTTCGTATGTTTGAGGCTGAATCAGTGCGTGTTTGTGCGAATGGTTGGGATGGATAAATGTTTATTTTATAAAGTCCCGTGTCGATTTCGCCCAGGAAATTGATTTTACTGTCACATTTAGGAATTGTGGGGGGGTTTTATTACTAACATGATTTTGTTTAGTTTCATGTATATAATTTTAGACATATTGTATATATTCATTGGGGATATTTATTTGAAATTTTTACTCCCGCCCCCCCACAGACTTTATTGTACATATGGGGTTATTTAGGATTTTCATAGAGACCATGAGGTATTTTGGTGGATGTAGCATGAATGGTAAGTATGAATGTGGCGTTTTGGTGAAAGGAGTATTGTTTTGTATGCTTGGGTCAGTGCTTGGGACTAGCTAAGTTTAAGATTAAGACCAGTGATGACCTTCCTTTTCCCCAATCCCCCTTTTGGCCTTGTGCCGTATTTACTGTACATAACAGTATTAAATATTGTGGCCCGACGCTTGCGTTTTGTCCTCCTTGACATTTTATTGTTTTTTCAGACCGCTGTACGACTGCTTTGTTGCCCGAAATCTCTGTGAACTGTTCTTTTGGTTAAAGTTTGTTATTTTATTTATTTTCTGTTTCAACTGTTTTGAAAAAAAAAAGAAAAAAAAAAAAAAAAGTCCTTTTGATTTTTTCTTCTATCCATTTTTTATTTTTACCCCCCTCTTTTAGTTCTTTTCCATTTTTATTTTCAGTTTTTTTCCCCCTTTAATTTTTTGTTTTAGTTTTTCTTTTTACCCCCGTTAATTCTTTGTTTTTCATTTTATCCCCTATTCTAGTTTCCCGTTTTAATTCCCTTCCCCCGTTAATTTTTGTTTCTACCCCGTTTTAATTTCCACGCTTTTTTAGCCTTCCTTATAACCTTCGTTTCCCGTTAATTTCTAGCTTCGTTCTAGTTATATTGTAACCCTTGTCCGTGTTTTGCGTTAATTAATTTTAATTTCTTGTTTCTGTCCTAACTCTACGTTTTACGTGTTTTTCGTTTTATAAATTTGTTTGTACTAAAATCGTTTTGTAATTGTTGTATTGTCTAATTTATTTGTTTATTTTCTTTATTGGTTCGACTTGTTTGTTTTGGGTCGGCCATTTTGAATTTTTGTTGCTAGCTTTGGTTCTTGCCAAAGTTCCGTATTTTCTTTTGTTATTGTTTTCGTCTAGTCGGCCATTTTGATTTTTTGTCGAAGTTGAGTATTTTATTTGGTTACCTTGTTTGAACGTTTTATTTTATTATTTAATTGTCCTTTTCGTGTTTTGTTAATTGTTAGGCCTTTAGGCGATATTTGTGTTTAAGTTTTACGTGTTTTTTGTTTTATATTTGTAATTGTTGTACTGTTAAATTTAGCCGTTAATTTTCTGTTATTACTGGTTTGACTCGCTGCTTAGAGTCGGCCAACTTTATTTTTTTTAACTAGCTTCGGCTAGAGTTTTATTTATATTAGGTTTGTGTCCACTTTTTCTTTGAACGTTTTATTTTATCGTCCATTTTCCCCTTTTTATTTTTTTCCCCGCCTTTTGGCGTTATTTTTTTTGTTTTTTGTTTTCGCCTTTAGGCGAAATTTATTGAATATCCCTTCCACATTCCTTCACTCCCGTCCCTCCCCTCTACATTAGTATGGATAAGAAGGAAAAAAAAGCTCCTTCTTTCCTAGTAATTAAAAAAAAGACATCTTCAGCTTCCTACAAGAAGTCAGTAAGGAAGCATCTCTTCAATCCTAAAAAAGATCCACCTGACAAAGACAACTCCGATGAATACCCGGCACTCCCCACTGTTCCTACTAATGAAGAAATAGTAGAAGCACTAAAAAAGGCTGCCAAAGATAGGCTAGCTAAAGAGAATTTCAAATCACCAGAAAAGAAAGTCAATTCTAATGTGAATGAAGAGGTCGGGGATTCGCCCTCTTGTTGGAAGTCCCCTCCGAAATGCGTAATCGATATCGCGGATTTCCTGGAACGTTCCAAGAGTTACGCTCACCTCGTGGTGAAAGACGGGCTCTTGGAGGATCCAGTGGAACTGAAGAGAATCGACAAAAGAATAGTGTCAGTTTTTGTCGTCGACAAGCGTTCGCGCAAAATTTGTCGGTCGACTAAAGACACAGTGTTGAAAGCACTGGAGTCCCTGGGGTTCAAACCCCTAAGAATAGTAAAGGGAAAAGGGTTCTTCATGTGGGACATACTGCTACCCACAGCCGAAGACTGTTTGAACGCCACCCGGAGGGATTTGATCACAAAGGATCTTATCCTCCGCACAGAGTACGAGGGTCGGCGAAGGACCAGGGTAGCAGTGTACGAGGTCCCTCCTCAGGTTATCGGGGAACACCTTGCGGCTTTCCTGGCCCAATACGGGGAGATATTGGCCGCTTCCTGCGATAGCCTGACTGGGGGATGGAGCTTTGACATGATGCTCGATCGGAAGGCCTTCAGCTCCGTCCCCAACTGGATTGACGTTAGTGACCTGAAGCTGCCGGTCATCGTGACCGGTCGTAAACCAGCCTGCTGGAAGTGTGGAGTGACTGGTCATCTCTCCTCTTCCTGCCCAGAGAAGAAGGCCTCTGGGACTCAGGTCACTAAAGACCAAACTTCCCCTCTGACCGAGTCTGCAAAATCCGCCGCGCCTGTAATGGGCATGCCAGCTGCCGGGACCGGAGAGGTTGTTCCCCCGGTTGGGTCTCCACCAAAGCCCTCATCCCCCGAAGAGCCCTCTTCCGCCGCTTCTGTGGCTAAGAAGGGGGAAGAAGGGGAATGGCTGGTAGTTGGCAGGGTCAGAGGGAAGCGTCAGCCAGCGGGTCCTCAGTCTCCTGAAGCCTCGGGGACTAAAGACACTTACAGCCCCACTCCCTCTAACAGCAGCAAGGGCGACGCCCCGTCCTCTATTCTAACAATCGAACAACTACAGAAAAAATACGATCCTGGATATGAAAAGACGGAAAAAGTTAAAGAGCTGAAAAAAAAATTGACGAACAAAGAAAAGAAAAACTATACCCTTCCAAAAACACACTTACATCTCAGTCTCCTCAACCCTCTACATCCCGTCAAAACACGTCACCCATTAAAAAGAAGGCCACTCCCCCCACATCCTCTATCTCGTCACCTTCTTCACGCCCCTCAACCCCTCTCTCTAGAGTGAAGCCTACTCCTGCCACTCCTTCCTCTTCTTATGCCCAGGCCCAAATCCCTCTCAGTAGAGACCCCAGTCCTTTTAGACAACCTTGTACACCCCGCAATACTCCCAGTCCTTCTCCCACTAAAATGCCCCCGCCTGTTAACAAAAGGCACAGAAGCCCAACACAGGATTCAGTGGAAAAAAAGAAGAGACCCAAACACATCTACAATCCTGGCTCAAATGTGTGCAAAATCTCGCAGTTACAAGCCGAGAAAGCCAAAGATTATGGCAACAGGATTAAAGAACTGAAATATCTTTTGTCTATGAAGCAATTCGGAGACAAAGATATAGATAATCCGCAAAACTTTCCACAAGCCCAGAGAGTGTTGACTGTTATAAGGGTTGAAACTGGGGCAAAGCAGATTTGGGCCATGTTGGACGAGGCAATGGCTTCGTTCGACATGACCCCACCCATTGCTATCGTCCAAAGCGAAAAATTAAAAAAAATGAAACAATTCTGTGCAGGGAGGGTCCCAGTTTTTGTTCACCCCTCCCTTTATAGAGCACTAAAATTGACGTTCCCGTGGGATATCGGCGGAATCTCCCAAGACGGTACCATCAAGAATGAGATGGGCCATGGGTCTATGGGAGAGGCTGTCGGTATCCTAACCCCAGCCATGTTCAAAGCAGATAAACAACCCTAATCAGTATTCAATATGGCTCTCTGGTTAGCTAGTTTAAATGTCCGGGGCCTGAGGGTGGAGTCTCGCAGGGCGAGGCTCTCTCGTGACCTTCAGCGCCTCGGGGTGAATATCTGTTGTGTGCAAGAGACCCGGTTTTCTTCTCATGATCGTGAGGATGTGCTGTCTAATGGGTTCGCCCTTTATTCAGCATGTTTTGATGGTCGTTCGAGGGGTGTCTCTTGGCTAGTGAGCAGGTCTTTAGACGCTGTATGTACTCTTGTTTTCGCAGATCCGGCGGGCAGGCTTTGTGTGCTGGACGTTACCATAAAAGGTAAGGCTTTACGTCTCATCGGCGTTTATGCGCCTAATATCCATGCTGAGCGACCTGGTCTGTTTCGGCAGATCGAGCCGTTTTTGACGACATCTCGTCGGGTAGTTTTAGCGGGTGATTGGAATGCCGTCCTTGATCCCGATATAGATCGTATAGGGAAAAAACGGGCTACTAACAATCCTGATGTGAAACCATTCCGGGACTTTATCGACGGGTTCGATCTCGTCGATAAGTACCGGAATGAGCATCCTCGGGATATAGCTTGGACTTGGACTAATAGTGGCAACTCGGATCCTGGGACGCTTGCGAGCTACCTCGATCGAGTCCTAGTTAAGAGAGTCGATGTAGGGCTCTTAGGGTGTCCAAGTTTCCATTATATAGTTTATTCGGATCATAGGCTTGTCCGGGTCCGTGTAAACTTAGATAAGCCTAAGGTTAGGTTGGCTGGTTACTGGAAATTCAACTGTTCACTGTTTGGTGAACAGGGATTTCGGGACCAGCTGTTACTAATGATACAACGGGAATTGTCGGGAGCGGTTTTGGGAAACGCCTGGTGGGGTAACCTTAAATCTAAAATTAGAACGTTTGCTGCCGATTTTAGTCGTCGACTCAATCGAGATAGATTAGCGGCGCAAACTGCTTTAGAAGATAAAGTCGATCGGGCCGTGAAATCCCGTGTTAGTGGGGATGTAGCCTTAGCTAAGGCAGAGTTGGCCTCCTTGCTTATCAAGAAGGATCAAGCTCTGGTAGTTAGGGCTAGGTTAAAAAGAATGTCCTCTGAGGCGACGAATATGGCCGCTGAATTGCGTGCAGAGGAGAGTAGGAGTGCGTCTCGGCGACATATCGCGTGCGTCACATTACCGGATAATCGGACCGTGACTACAAACGCGGGCATATGTGAGGTCTTTCGAGATTATTTTCAGGATCTTTTCACCAGGGAGCCCGGTCTGAGCTCGTCTCAGTTCGACTCCTATTTAGCCGACTTTCCCTGCCTCGAGGCAGCTGAAGCGGCTGGGTGCGAGGGTCCCATAACAGAGTCTGAGATCTGGGAAGCGCTGAAGCAGGTTGGCCTGGATAAGTCTCCGGGACTCGATGGTCTGCCCTACGAAGTGTACTTGAGGCTGTCGCCCGTTTTTGTTCCTTTGCTGGAACTGATTTTCAACCACTGGATGAAGCAGGGGTCTATACCTCAACGCTTCACCAGGGGTGTGATCAAGTTGCTGCGTAAGGACAAGAACGGTGGGGATGGGTTAGGGAACTTTCGCCCTTTAACGATGCTAAACGCTGAGTTGAAGATTTTGGCGAAGATCTTAGCCAACCGTTTGCAGCTTGTCCTGTCTAGTCTGATTGGCCCCGAGCAGACTTGTGCTGTGAAGGGCAGGACTATTCAGGATAACCTGCATATGGTACGCTTGATCTTAGAACAAGTCGACGGTGAAGCCGCGCTGATCAATTTAGATCAGTCCAAGGCCTTCGATAGGGTTGATCATCGTTTTCTGGAGGCTGTCCTTTCGTCGGCCGGTTTCGGAGCCGACTTTCGCTCCTGGATCCGACTCTTGTATGCGACCCCCGGTGCGCTGGTGGAAGTGAATGGAGTAAGATCGAAGCCTTTCGTATTGTCTCGCTCTATTCGTCAGGGTTGTCCGCTCTCGCCTTTGCTTTACGTTCTTGCGTTGGAACCTTTCCTTCGCAAGTTAAAGGCGAATCCGGTCCTGCGTGGAATATCTCTGCCTGGGGCTACCACCTCAGCAAGGTATTCTGCCTATGCTGACGACGTTTCGGTTCTTGTGTCGAGCAGAGCCGAGATTGACGAAGTCAGCAAAGAGGTCAGTGGTTATGAGATGGTGACAGGGGCCAAGATCAACCGTGATAAGTCTGTTGGCTTGCGGTTGGGTGCGTGGAAGGGAGTTTCTCTTCCCGGACCTTTCCTCTGGACGGATGGGCCGATCAAGATTCTCGGCGTCTGGTTCGGTCCGGATCTCCAGTTGGAAATGAATTGGTCGGAGGTACGAGAGAAGGCCGAGAGCGCGGTTAATCTGTGGTCTCGGAGGAGGCTTTCCCTGAAGGGAAGGGCGGAAGTATGTGTTTCACACATATATCCAATCCTCGTGTACCGACTCTCTGTACTTCCACTTCCGTTTGCCCCACTAATTTTATTAGTAAGGCTCTTGTTCTCCTTCTTGTGGGGAGGCAAGGCCCCTATGGTATCTCGGGAGATCTGTTGCCTTCATACCGCTGAGGGCGGTCTGGGTATGCCAAGCATTGAGATTCGTCAACATATGCTTCGCATTGCATTCCTAGACCGATTGTGTCGCGAACCGGACGAGGTGGGAGCCTTCTGGAAGGAAGACGCCCGGAAAAATTTCCCGTCCCTAAGAAGTGTGCACTCGTGCGAGGGGGAGGCCCGCCGTAGACCCCGAGCCGAAAGCTCCTTCTATCACGAATGTCGTCGCGCTCTGAAATGCCTCTTACGGGCGTCGGAAGGCCTCTCCAACGTCCAGGCGTTGTCTCGTAGGGCATTGTATCAGGTGTTAGTTCGGGGGTCCGTTCAAGATGCTCTGATTAGCGAGCTCGGTCTTACGAAGCAGCAGGCTCGCTCAATATGGCCTTGGGCGCCAGGCTTGAAATGCCTCACTAACGATGAGGCATCACTCACCTGGCGGGTGATTCGTAGAGCCCTCTGGGTCGGCAAAAGACTTTGTTCAGCGGGCTTGGAGAATTCTCCAGACTGCCGCCGCTGTGTTGGGGAAGTCGAGACCATTGGTCACGCCTTCTTTCAGTGCACGGTGGTAGTGCCGTTGTGCAAGTTCGTTGAAGGCCTCATGGTTCGCGTACTGCGGAGAAAGTCCTTTGTCCTGGATGTCGTTTCTGTCTGTAGCAATGTGGTGCCTCAGATGTCGAGGGCTGAGCATTATGTGTGCTGTTGCTTACTAGGCGTTATGAGAGTCGTGATCTGGACGACGCGTCAGAAGGAATTCTATGGTGGCGAGAAGTTTGCTTCTTCCGAACTGATCTTGTTCTTTAGGCATCAGCTTAAAGTCAAGATTAGGACGGAAAGGCGGCGGCTCACATCATCAGAATTTGGCGAAAGGTGGGTGAGTCTTGCGCGTTTGTGCCGTGTGAAAGGGGCTGACCTTGAGTGGCATTTTGATGCTGGTTAGGCATCAGGATATTGTTTGCCTGGGTTGAACTTGGCAACCCATCCCTGGATTTAGGATAGTTTAGGGTTTTTGCATTTGTATTTTAGTTTTTTTAGTTTCTGTAAAACTTAGCTAGAGTGAGTTTGCTCATTGGCCCCCTTTTTTTTCTGCCCCCCTTTTTCTTTTCCTTTTGTTTAACTCCCCATCCCTCCCCGCTTTAGGTGCTCAGTGATTTTAGTTCTCTGGAGGATGCGGGACGCCTTTCGTTTCGAGTGTGTGAGCTTTTCGTATGTTTGAGGCTGAATCAGTGCGTGTTTGTGCGAATGGTTGGGATGGATAAATGTTTATTTTATAAAGTCCCGTGTCGATTTCGCCCAGGAAATTGATTTTACTGTCACATTTAGGAATTGTGGGGGGGTTTATTACTAACATGATTTTGTTTAGTTTCATGTATATAATTTTAGACATATTGTATATATTCATTGGGGATATTTATTTGAAATTTTTACTCCCGCCCCCCCACAGACTTTATTGTACATATGGGGTTATTTAGGACTTTCATAGAGACCATGAGGTATTTTGGTGGATGTAGCATGAAAGGTAAGTATGAATGTGGCGTTTTGGTGAAAGGAATATTGTTTTGTATGCTTGGGTCAGTGCTTGGGACTAGCTAAGTTTAAAATTAAGACCAGTGATGACCTTCCTTTTCCCCAATCCCCCTTTTGGCCTTGTGCCGTATTTACTGTACATAACAGTATTAAATATTGTGGCCCGACGCTTGCGTTTTGTCCTCCTTGACATTTTATTGTTTTTTCAGACCGCTGTACGACTGCTTTGTTGCCCGAAATCTCTGTGAACTGTTCTTTTGGTTAAAGTTTGTTATTTTATTTATTTTCTGTTTCAACTGTTTTGAAAAAAAAAAGAAAAAAAAAAAAAAAAGTCCTTTTGATTTTTTCTTCTATCCATTTTTTATTTTTACCCCCCTCTTTTAGTTCTTTTCCATTTTTATTTTCAGTTTTTTTCCCCCTTTAATTTTTTGTTTTAGTTTTTCTTTTTACCCCCGTTAATTCTTTGTTTTTCATTTTATCCCCTATTCTAGTTTCCCGTTTTAATTCCCTTCCCCCGTTAATTTTTGTTTCTACCCCGTTTTAATTTCCACGCTTTTTTAGCCTTCCTTATAACCTTCGTTTCCCGTTAATTTCTAGCTTCGTTCTAGTTATATTGTAACCCTTGTCCGTGTTTTGCGTTAATTAATTTTAATTTCTTGTTTCTGTCCTAACTCTACGTTTTACGTGTTTTTCGTTTTATAAATTTGTTTGTACTAAAATCGTTTTGTAATTGTTGTATTGTCTAATTTATTTGTTTATTTTCTTTATTGGTTCGACTTGTTTGTTTTGGGTCGGCCATTTTGAATTTTTGTTGCTAGCTTTGGTTCTTGCCAAAGTTCCGTATTTTCTTTTGTTATTGTTTTCGTCTAGTCGGCCATTTTGATTTTTTGTCGAAGTTGAGTATTTTATTTGGTTACCTTGTTTGAACGTTTTATTTTATTATTTAATTGTCCTTTTCGTGTTTTGTTAATTGTTAGGCCTTTAGGCGATATTTGTGTTTAAGTTTTACGTGTTTTTTGTTTTATATTTGTAATTGTTGTACTGTTAAATTTAGCCGTTAATTTTCTGTTATTACTGGTTTGACTCGCTGCTTAGAGTCGGCCAACTTTATTTTTTTTAACTAGCTTCGGCTAGAGTTTTATTTATATTAGGTTTGTGTCCACTTTTTCTTTGAACGTTTTATTTTATCGTCCATTTTCCCCTTTTTATTTTTTTCCCCGCCTTTTGGCGTTATTTTTTTTGTTTTTTGTTTTCGCCTTTAGGCGAAATTTATTGAATATCCCTTCCACATTCCTTCACTCCCGTCCCTCCCCTCTACATTAGTATGGATAAGAAGGAAAAAAAAGCTCCTTCTTTCCTAGTAATTAAAAAAAAGACATCTTCAGCTTCCTACAAGAAGTCAGTAAGGAAGCATCTCTTCAATCCTAAAAAAGATCCACCTGACAAAGACAACTCCGATGAATACCCGGCACTCCCCACTGTTCCTACTAATGAAGAAATAGTAGAAGCACTAAAAAAGGCTGCCAAAGATAGGCTAGCTAAAGAGAATTTCAAATCACCAGAAAAGAAAGTCAATTCTAATGTGAATGAAGAGGTCGGGGATTCGCCCTCTTGTTGGAAGTCCCCTCCGAAATGCGTAATCGATATCGCGGATTTCCTGGAACGTTCCAAGAGTTACGCTCACCTCGTGGTGAAAGACGGGCTCTTGGAGGATCCAGTGGAACTGAAGAGAATCGACAAAAGAATAGTGTCAGTTTTTGTCGTCGACAAGCGTTCGCGCAAAATTTGTCGGTCGACTAAAGACACAGTGTTGAAAGCACTGGAGTCCCTGGGGTTCAAACCCCTAAGAATAGTAAAGGGAAAAGGGTTCTTCATGTGGGACATACTGCTACCCACAGCCGAAGACTGTTTGAACGCCACCCGGAGGGATTTGATCACAAAGGATCTTATCCTCCGCACAGAGTACGAGGGTCGGCGAAGGACCAGGGTAGCAGTGTACGAGGTCCCTCCTCAGGTTATCGGGGAACACCTTGCGGCTTTCCTGGCCCAATACGGGGAGATATTGGCCGCTTCCTGTGATAGCCTGACTGGGGGATGGAGCTTTGACATGATGCTCGATCGGAAGGCCTTCAGCTCCGTCCCCAACTGGATTGACGTTAGTGACCTGAAGCTGCCGGTCATCGTGACCGGTCGTAAACCAGCCTGCTGGAAGTGTGGAGTGACTGGTCATCTCTCCTCTTCCTGCCCAGAGAAGAAGGCCTCTGGGACTCAGGTCACTAAAGACCAAACTCCCCCTCTGACCGAGTCTGCAAAATCCGCCGCGCCTGTAATGGGCATGCCAGCTGCCGGGACCGGAGAGGTTGTTCCCCCGGTTGGGTCTCCACCAAAGCCCTCATCCCCCGAAGAGCCCTCTTCCGCCGCTTCTGTGGCTAAGAAGGGGGAAGAAGGGGAATGGCTGGTAGTTGGCAGGGTCAGAGGGAAGCGTCAGCCAGCGGGTCCTCAGTCCCCTGAAGCCTCGGGGACTAAAGACACTTACAGCCCCACTCCCTCTAACAGCAGCAAGGGCGACGCCCCGACCTCTATTCTAACAATCGAACAACTACAGAAAAAATACGATCCTGGATATGAAAAGACGGAAAAAGTTAAAGAGCTGAAAAAAAAACTTGACGAACAAAGAAAAGAAAAACTATACCCTTCCAAAAACACACTTACATCTCAGTCTCCTCAACCCTCTACATCCCGTCAAAACACGTCACCCATTAAAAAGAAGGCCACTCCCCCCACATCCTCTATCTCGTCACCTGCTTCACGCCCCTCAACCCCTCTCTCTAGAGTGAAGCCTACTCCTGCCACTCCTTCCTCTTCTTATGCCCAGGCCCAAATCCCTCTCAGTAGAGACCCCAGTCCTTTTAGACAACCTTGTACACCCCGCAATACTCCCAGTCCTTCTCCCACTAAAATGCCCCCGCCTGTTAACAAAAGGCACAGAAGCCCAACACAGGATTCAGTGGAAAAAAAGAAGAGACCCAAACACATCTACAATCCTGGCTCAAATGTGTGCAAAATCTCGCCGTTACAAGCCGAGAAAGCAAAAGATTATGGCAACAGGATTAAGGAACTGAAATATCTTTTGTCTATGAAGCAATTCGGAGACAAAGATATAGATAATCCGCAAAACTTTCCACAAGCCCAGAGAGTGTTGACTGTTATAAGGGTTGAAACTGGGGCAAAGCAGATTTGGGCCATGTTGGACGAGGCAATGGCTTCGTTCGACATGACCCCACCCATTGCTATCGTCCAAAGCGAAAAATTAAAAAAAATGAAACAATTCTGTGCAGGGAGGGTCCCAGTTTTTGTTCACCCCTCCCTTTATAGAGCACTAAAATTGACGTTCCCGTGGGATATCGGCGGAATCTCCCAAGACGGTACCATCAAGAATGAGATGGGCCATGGGTCTATGGGAGAGGCTGTCGGTATCCTAACCCCAGCCATGTTCAAAGCAGATAAACAACCCTAATCAGTATTCAATATGGCTCTCTGGTTAGCTAGTTTAAATGTCCGGGGCCTGAGGGTGGAGTCTCGCAGGGCGAGGCTCTCTCGCGACCTTCAGCGCCTCGGGGTAAATATCTGTTGTGTGCAAGAGACCCGGTTTTCTTCTCATGATCGTGAGGATGTGCTGTCTAATGGGTTCGCCCTTTATTCAGCATGTTTTGATGGTCGTTCGAGGGGTGTCTCTTGGCTAGTGAGCAGGTCTTTAGACGCTGTATGTACTCTTGTTTTCGCAGATCCGGCGGGCAGGCTTTGTGTGCTGGACGTTACCATAAAAGGTAAGGCTTTACGTCTCATCGGCGTTTATGCGCCTAATATCCATGCTGAGCGACCTGGTCTGTTTCGGCAGATCGAGCCGTTTTTGACGACATCTCGTCGGGTAGTTTTAGCGGGTGATTGGAATGCCGTCCTTGATCCCGATATAGATCGTATAGGGAAAAAACGGGCTACTAACAATCCTGATGTGAAACCATTCCGGGACTTTATCGACGGGTTCGATCTCGTCGATAAGTACCGGAATGAGCATCCTCGGGATATAGCTTGGACTTGGACTAATAGTGGCAACTCGGATCCTGGGACGCTTGCGAGCTACCTTGATCGAGTCCTAGTTAAGAGAGTCGATGTAGGGCTCTTAGGGTGTCCAAGTTTCCATTATATAGTTTATTCGGATCATAGGCTTGTCCGGGTCCGTGTAAACTTAGATAAGCCTAAGGTTAGGTTGGCTGGTTACTGGAAATTCAACTGTTCACTGTTTGGTGAACAGGGATTTCGGGACCAGCTGTTACTAATGATACAACGGGAATTGTCGGGAGCGGTTTTGGGAAACGCCTGGTGGGGTAACCTTAAATCCAAAATTAGAACGTTTGCTGCCGATTTTAGTCGTCGACTCAATCGAGATAGATTAGCGGCGCAAACTGCTTTAGAAGAAAAAGTCGATCGGGCCGTGAAATCCCGTGTTAGTGGGGATGTAGCCTTAGCTAAGGCAGAGTTGGCCTCCTTGCTTATCAAGAAGGATCAAGCTCTGGTAGTTAGGGCTAGGTTAAAAAGAATGTCCTCTGAGGCGACGAATATGGCCGCTGAATTGCGTGCAGAGGAGAGTAGGAGTGCGTCTCGGCGACATATCGCGTGCGTCACATTACCGGATAATCGGACCGTGACTACAAACGCGGGCATATGTGAGGTCTTTCGAGATTATTTTCAGGATCTTTTCACCAGGGAGCCCGGTCTGAGCTCGTCTCAGTTCGACTCCTATTTAGCCGACTTTCCCTGCCTCGAGGCAGCTGAAGCGGCTGGGTGCGAGGGTCCCATAACAGAGTCTGAGATCTGGGAAGCGCTGAAGCAGGTTGGCCTGGATAAGTCTCCGGGACTCGATGGTCTGCCCTACGAAGTGTACTTGAGGCTGTCGCCCGTTTTTGTTCCTTTGCTGGGACTGATTTTCAACCACTGGATGAAGCAGGGGTCTATACCTCAACGCTTCACCAGGGGTGTGATCAAGTTGCTGCGTAAGGACAAGAACGGTGGGGATGGGTTAGGGAACTTTCGCCCTTTAACGATGCTAAACGCTGAGTTGAAGATTTTGGCGAAGATCTTAGCCAACCGTTTGCAGCTTGTCCTGTCTAGTCTGATTGGCCCCGAGCAGACTTGTGCTGTGAAGGGCAGGACTATTCAGGATAACCTGCATATGGTACGCTTGATCTTAGAACAAGTCGACGGTGAAGCCGCGCTGATCAATTTAGATCAGTCCAAGGCCTTCGATAGGGTTGATCATCGTTTTCTGGAGGCTGTCCTTTCGTCGGCCGGTTTCGGAGCCGACTTTCGCTCCTGGATCCGACTCTTGTATGCGACCCCCGGTGCGCTGGTGGAAGTGAATGGAGTAAGATCGAAGCCTTTCGTATTGTCTCGCTCTATTCGTCAGGGTTGTCCGCTCTCGCCTTTGCTTTACGTTCTCGCGTTGGAACCTTTCCTTCGCAAGTTAAAGGCGAATCCGGTCCTGCGTGGAATATCTCTGCCTGGGGCTACCACCTCAGCAAGGTATTCTGCCTATGCTGACGACGTTTCGGTTCTTGTGTCGAGCAGAGCCGAGATTGACGAAGTCAGCAAAGAGGTCAGTGGTTATGAGATGGTGACAGGGGCCAAGATCAACCGTGATAAGTCTGTTGGCTTGCGGTTGGGTGCGTGGAAGGGAGTTTCTCTTCCCGGACCTTTCCTCTGGACGGATGGGCCGATCAAGATTCTCGGCGTCTGGTTCGGTCCGGATCTCCAGTTGGAAATGAATTGGTCGGAGGTACGAGAGAAGGCCGAGAGCGCGGTTAATTTGTGGTCTCGGAGGAGGCTTTCCCTGAAGGGAAGGGCGGAAGTATGTGTTTCACACATATATCCAATCCTCGTGTACCGACTCTCTGTACTTCCACTTCCGTTTGCCCCACTAATTTTATTAGTAAGGCTCTTGTTCTCCTTCTTGTGGGGAGGCAAGGCCCCTATGGTATCTCGGGAGATCTGTTGCCTTCATACCGCTGAGGGCGGTCTGGGTATGCCAAGCATTGAGATTCGTCAACATATGCTTCGCATTGCATTCCTAGACCGATTGTGTCGCGAACCGGACGAGGTGGGAGCCTTCTGGAAGGAAGACGCCCGGAAAAATTTCCCGTCCCTAAGAAGTGTGCACTCGTGCGAGGGGGAGGCCCGCCGTAGACCCCGAGCCGAAAGCTCCTTCTATCACGAATGTCGTCGCGCTCTGAAATGCCTCTTACGGGCGTCGGAAGGCCTCTCCAACGTCCAGGCGTTGTCTCGTAGGGCATTGTATCAGGTGTTAGTTCGGGGGTCCGTTCAAGATGCTCTGATTAGCGAGCTCGGTCTTACGAAGCAGCAGGCTCGCTCAATATGGCCTTGGGCGCCAGGGTTGAAATGCCTCACTAACGATGAGGCATCACTCACCTGGCGGGTGATTCGTAGAGCCCTCTGGGTCGGCAAAAGACTTTGTTCAGCGGGCTTGGAGAATTCTCCAGACTGCCGCCGCTGCGTTGGGGAAGTCGAGACCATTGGTCACGCCTTCTTTCAGTGCACGGTGGTAGTGCCGTTGTGCAAGTTCGTTGAAGGCCTCATGGTTCGCGTACTGCGGAGAAAGTCCTTTGTCCTGGATGTCGTTTCTGTCTGTAGCAATGTGGTGCCTCAGATGTCGAGGGCTGAGCATTATGTGTGCTGTTGCTTACTAGGCGTTATGAGAGTCGTGATTTGGACGACGCGTCAGAAGGAATTCTATGGTGGCGAGAAGTTTGCTTCTTCCGAACTGATCTTGTTCTTTAGGCATCAGCTTAAAGTCAAGATTAGGACGGAAAGGCGGCGGCTCACATCATCAGAATTTGGCGAAAGGTGGGTGAGTCTTGCGCGTTTGTGCCGTGTGAAAGGGGCTGACCTTGAGTGGCATTTTGATGCTGGTTAGGCATCAGGATATTGTTTGCCTGTGTTGAACTTGGCAACCCATCCCTGGATTTAGGATAGTTTAGGGTTTTTGCATTTGTATTTTAGTTTTTTTTAATTTCTGTAAAACTTAGCTAGAGTGAGTTTGCTCATTGGCCCCCTTTTTTTTCTGCCCCCCTTTTTCTTTTCCTTTTGTTTAACTCCCCATCCCTCCCCGCTTTAGGTGCTCAGTGATTTTAGTTCTCTGGAGGATGCGGGACGCCTTTCGTTTCGAGTGTGTGAGCTTTTCGTATGTTTGAGGCTGAATCAGTGCGTGTTTGTGCGAATGGTTGGGATGGATAAATGGTTATTTTATAAAGTCCCGTGTCGATTTCGCCCAGGAAATTGATTTTACTGTCACATTTAGGAATTGTGGGGGGGTTTTATTACTAACATGATTTTGTTTAGTTTCATGTATATAATTTTAGACATATTGTATATATTCATTGGGGATATTTATTTGAAATTTTTACTCCCGCCCCCCCACAGACTTTATTGTACATATGGGGTTATTTAGGACTTTCATAGAGACCATGAGGTATTTTGGTGGATGTAGCATGAAAGGTAAGTATGAATGTGGCGTTTTGGTGAAAGGAATATTGTTTTGTATGCTTGGGTCAGTGCTTGGGACTAGCTAAGTTTAAGATTAAGACCAGTGATGACCTTCCTTTTCCCCAATCCCCCTTTTGGCCTTGTGCCGTATTTACTGTACATAACAGTATTAAATATTGTGGCCCGACGCTTGCGTTTTGTCCTCCTTGACATTTTATTGTTTTTTCAGACCGCGGTACGACTGCTTTGTTGCCCGAAATCTCTGTGAACTGTTCTTTTGGTTAAAGTTTGTTATTTTATTTATTTTCTGTTTCAACTGTTTTGAAAAAAAAAAGAAAAAAAAAAAAAAAAGTCCTTTTGATTTTTTCTTCTATCCATTTTTTATTTTTACCCCCCTCTTTTAGTTCTTTTCCATTTTTATTTTCAGTTTTTTCCCCCTTTAATTTTTTGTTTTAGTTTTTCTTTTTACCCCCGTTAATTCTTTGTTTTTCATTTTATCCCCTATTCTAGTTTCCCGTTTTAATTCCCTTCCCCCGTTAATTTTTGTTTCTACCCCGTTTTAATTTCCACGCTTTTTTAGCCTTCCTTATAACCTTCGTTTCCCGTTAATTTCTAGCTTCGTTCTAGTTATATTGTAACCCTTGTCCGTGTTTTGCGTTAATTAATTTTAATTTCTTGTTTCTGTCCTAACTCTACGTTTTACGTGTTTTTCGTTTTATAAATTTGTTTGTACTAAAATCGTTTTGTAATTGTTGTATTGTCTAATTTATTTGTTTATTTTCTTTATTGGTTCGACTTGTTTGTTTTGGGTCGGCCATTTTGAATTTTTGTTGCTAGCTTTGGTTCTTGCCAAAGTTCCGTATTTTCTTTTGTTATTGTTTTCGTCTAGTCGGCCATTTTGATTTTTTGTCGAAGTTGAGTATTTTATTTGGTTACCTTGTTTGAACGTTTTATTTTATTATTTAATTGTCCTTTTCGTGTTTTGTTAATTGTTAGGCCTTTAGGCGATATTTGTGTTTAAGTTTTACGTGTTTTTTGTTTTATATTTGTAATTGTTGTACTGTTAAATTTAGCCGTTAATTTTCTGTTATTACTGGTTTGACTCGCTGCTTAGAGTCGGCCAACTTTATTTTTTTTAACTAGCTTCGGCTAGAGTTTTATTTATATTAGGTTTGTGTCCACTTTTTCTTTGAACGTTTTATTTTATCGTCCATTTTCCCCTTTTTATTTTTTTCCCCGCCTTTTGGCGTTATTTTTTTTGTTTTTTGTTTTCGCCTTTAGGCGAAATTTATTGAATATCCCTTCCACATTCCTTCACTCCCGTCCCTCCCCTCTACATTAGTATGGATAAGAAGGAAAAAAAAGCTCCTTCTTTCCTAGTAATTAAAAAAAAGACATCTTCAGCTTCCTACAAGAAGTCAGTAAGGAAGCATCTCTTCAATCCTAAAAAAGATCCACCTGACAAAGACAACTCCGATGAATACCCGGCACTCCCCACTGTTCCTACTAATGAAGAAATAGTAGAAGCACTAAAAAAGGCTGCCAAAGATAGGCTAGCTAAAGAGAATTTCAAATCACCAGAAAAGAAAGTCAATTCTAATGTGAATGAAGAGGTCGGGGATTCGCCCTCTTGTTGGAAGTCCCCTCCGAAATGCGTAATCGATATCGCGGATTTCCTGGAACGTTCCAAGAGTTACGCTCACCTCGTGGTGAAAGACGGGCTCTTGGAGGATCCAGTGGAACTGAAGAGAATCGACAAAAGAATAGTGTCAGTTTTTGTCGTCGACAAGCGTTCGCGCAAAATTTGTCGGTCGACTAAAGACACAGTGTTGAAAGCACTGGAGTCCCTGGGGTTCAAACCCCTAAGAATAGTAAAGGGAAAAGGGTTCTTCATGTGGGACATACTGCTACCCACAGCCGAAGACTGTTTGAACGCCACCCGGAGGGATTTGATCACAAAGGATCTTATCCTCCGCACAGAGTACGAGGGTCGGCGAAGGACCAGGGTAGCAGTGTACGAGGTCCCTCCTCAGGTTATCGGGGAACACCTTGCGGCTTTCCTGGCCCAATACGGGGAGATATTGGCCGCTTCCTGTGATAGCCTGACTGGGGGATGGAGCTTTGACATGATGCTCGATCGGAAGGCCTTCAGCTCCGTCCCCAACTGGATTGACGTTAGTGACCTGAAGCTGCCGGTCATCGTGACCGGTCGTAAACCAGCCTGCTGGAAGTGTGGAGTGACTGGTCATCTCTCCTCTTCCTGCCCAGAGAAGAAGGCCTCTGGGACTCAGGTCACTAAAGACCAAACTCCCCCTCTGACCGAGTCTGCAAAATCCGCCGCGCCTGTAATGGGCATGCCAGCTGCCGGGACCGGAGAGGTTGTTCCCCCGGTTGGGTCTCCACCAAAGCCCTCATCCCCCGAAGAGCCCTCTTCCGCCGCTTCTGTGGCTAAGAAGGGGGAAGAAGGGGAATGGCTGGTAGTTGGCAGGGTCAGAGGGAAGCGTCAGCCAGCGGGTCCTCAGTCCCCTGAAGCCTCGGGGACTAAAGACACTTACAGCCCCACTCCCTCTAACAGCAGCAAGGGCGACGCCCCGACCTCTATTCTAACAATCGAACAACTACAGAAAAAATACGATCCTGGATATGAAAAGACGGAAAAAGTTAAAGAGCTGAAAAAAAAACTTGACGAACAAAGAAAAGAAAAACTATACCCTTCCAAAAACACACTTACATCTCAGTCTCCTCAACCCTCTACATCCCGTCAAAACACGTCACCCATTAAAAAGAAGGCCACTCCCCCCACATCCTCTATCTCGTCACCTTCTTCACGCCCCTCAACCCCTCTCTCTAGAGTGAAGCCTACTCCTGCCACTCCTTCCTCTTCTTATGCCCAGGCCCAAATCCCTCTCAGTAGAGACCCCAGTCCTTTTAGACAACCTTGTACACCCCGCAATACTCCCAGTCCTTCTCCCACTAAAATGCCCCCGCCTGTTAACAAAAGGCACAGAAGCCCAACACAGGATTCAGTGGAAAAAAAGAAGAGACCCAAACACATCTACAATCCTGGCTCAAATGTGTGCAAAATCTCGCCGTTACAAGCCGAGAAAGCAAAAGATTATGGCAACAGGATTAAGGAACTGAAATATCTTTTGTCTATGAAGCAATTCGGAGACAAAGATATAGATAATCCGCAAAACTTTCCACAAGCCCAGAGAGTGTTGACTGTTATAAGGGTTGAAACTGGGGCAAAGCAGATTTGGGCCATGTTGGACGAGGCAATGGCTTCGTTCGACATGACCCCACCCATTGCTATCGTCCAAAGCGAAAAATTAAAAAAAATGAAACAATTCTGTGCAGGGAGGGTCCCAGTTTTTGTTCACCCCTCCCTTTATAGAGCACTAAAATTGACGTTCCCGTGGGATATCGGCGGAATCTCCCAAGACGGTACCATCAAGAATGAGATGGGCCATGGGTCTATGGGAGAGGCTGTCGGTATCCTAACCCCAGCCATGTTCAAAGCAGATAAACAACCCTAATCAGTATTCAATATGGCTCTCTGGTTAGCTAGTTTAAATGTCCGGGGCCTGAGGGTGGAGTCTCGCAGGGCGAGGCTCTCTCGCGACCTTCAGCGCCTCGGGGTGAATATCTGTTGTGTGCAAGAGACCCGGTTTTCTTCTCATGATCGTGAGGATGTGCTGTCTAATGGGTTCGCCCTTTATTCAGCATGTTTTGATGGTCGTTCGAGGGGCGTCTCTTGGCTAGTGAGCAGGTCTTTAGACGCTGTATGTACTCTTGTTTTCGCAGATCCGGCGGGCAGGCTTTGTGTGCTGGACGTTACCATAAAAGGTAAGGCTTTACGTCTCATCGGCGTTTATGCGCCTAATATCCATGCTGAGCGACCTGGTCTGTTTCGGCAGATCGAGCCGTTTTTGACGACATCTCGTCGGGTAGTTTTAGCGGGTGATTGGAATGCCGTCCTTGATCCCGATATAGATCGTATAGGGAAAAAACGGGCTACTAACAATCCTGATGTGAAACCATTCCGGGACTTTATCGACGGGTTCGATCTCGTCGATAAGTACCGGAATGAGCATCCTCGGGATATAGCTTGGACTTGGACTAATAGTGGCAACTCGGATCCTGGGACGCTTGCGAGCTACCTCGATCGAGTCCTAGTTAAGAGAGTCGATGTAGGGCTCTTAGGGTGTCCAAGTTTCCATTATATAGTTTATTCGGATCATAGGCTTGTCCGGGTCCGTGTAAACTTAGATAAGCCTAAGGTTAGGTTGGCTGGTTACTGGAAATTCAACTGTTCACTGTTTGGTGAACAGGGATTTCGGGACCAGCTGTTACTAATGATACAACGGGAATTGTCGGGAGCGGTTTTTGGGAACGCCTGGTGGGGTAACCTTAAATCTAAAATTAGAACGTTTGCTGCCGATTTTAGTCGTCGACTCAATCGAGATAGATTAGCGGCGCAAACTGCTTTAGAAGAAAAAGTCGATCGGGCCGTGAAATCCCGTGTTAGTGGGGATGTAGCCTTAGCTAAGGCAGAGTTGGCCTCCTTGCTTATCAAGAAGGATCAAGCTCTGGTAGTTAGGGCTAGGTTAAAAAGAATGTCCTCTGAGGCGACGAATATGGCCGCTGAATTGCGTGCAGAGGAGAGTAGGAGTGCGTCTCGGCGACATATCGCGTGCGTCACATTACCGGATAATCGGACCGTGACTACAAACGCGGGCATATGTGAGGTCTTTCGAGATTATTTTCAGGATCTTTTCACCAGGGAGCCCGGTCTGAGCTCTGCTCAGTTCGACTCCTATTTAGCCGACTTTCCCTGCCTCGAGGCAGCTGAAGCGGCTGGGTGCGAGGGTCCCATAACAGAGTCTGAGATCTGGGAAGCGCTGAAGCAGGTTGGCCTGGATAAGTCTCCGGGACTCGATGGTCTGCCCTACGAAGTGTACTTGAGGCTGTCGCCCGTTTTTGTTCCTTTGCTGGAACTGATTTTCAACCACTGGATGAAGCAGGGGTCTATACCTCAACGCTTCACCAGGGGTGTGATCAAGTTGCTGCGTAAGGACAAGAACGGTGGGGATGGGTTAGGGAACTTTCGCCCTTTAACGATGCTAAACGCTGAGTTGAAGATTTTGGCGAAGATCTTAGCCAACCGTTTGCAGCTTGTCCTGTCTAGTCTGATTGGCCCCGAGCAGACTTGTGCTGTGAAGGGCAGGACTATTCAGGATAACCTGCATATGGTACGCTTGATCTTAGAACAAGTCGACGGTGAAGCCGCGCTGATCAATTTAGATCAGTCCAAGGCCTTCGATAGGGTTGATCATCGTTTTCTGGAGGCTGTCCTTTCGTCGGCCGGTTTCGGAGCCGACTTTCGCTCCTGGATCCGACTCTTGTATGCGACCCCCGGTGCGCTGGTGGAAGTGAATGGAGTAAGATCGAAGCCTTTCGTATTGTCTCGCTCTATTCGTCAGGGTTGTCCGCTCTCGCCTTTGCTTTACGTTCTTGCGTTGGAACCTTTCCTTCGCAAGTTAAAGGCGAATCCGGTCCTGCGTGGAATATCTCTGCCTGGGGCTACCACCTCAGCAAGGTATTCTGCCTATGCTGACGACGTTTCGGTTCTTGTGTCGAGCAGAGCCGAGATTGACGAAGTCAGCAAAGAGGTCAGTGGTTATGAGATGGTGACAGGGGCCAAGATCAACCGTGATAAGTCTGTTGGCTTGCGGTTGGGTGCGTGGAAGGGAGTTTCTCTTCCCGGACCTTTCCTCTGGACGGATGGGCCGATCAAGATTCTCGGCGTCTGGTTCGGTCCGGATCTCCAGTTGGAAATGAATTGGTCGGAGGTACGAGAGAAGGCCGAGAGCGCGGTTAATCTGTGGTCTCGGAGGAGGCTTTCCCTGAAGGGAAGGGCGGAAGTATGTGTTTCACACATATATCCAATCCTCGTGTACCGACTCTCTGTACTTCCACTTCCGTTTGCCCCACTAATTTTATTAGTAAGGCTCTTGTTCTCCTTCTTGTGGGGAGGCAAGGCCCCTATGGTATCTCGGGAGATCTGTTGCCTTCATACCGCTGAGGGCGGTCTGGGTATGCCAAGCATTGAGATTCGTCAACATATGCTTCGCATTGCATTCCTAGACCGATTGTGTCGCGAACCGGACGAGGTGGGAGCCTTCTGGAAGGAAGACGCCCGGAAAAATTTCCCGTCCCTAAGAAGTGTGCACTCGTGCGAGGGGGAGGCCCGCCGTAGACCCCGAGCCGAAAGCTCCTTCTATCACGAATGTCGTCGCGCTCTGAAATGCCTCTTACGGGCGTCGGAAGGCCTCTCCAACGTCCAGGCGTTGTCTCGTAGGGCATTGTATCAGGTGTTAGTTCGGGGGTCCGTTCAAGATGCTCTGATTAGCGAGCTCGGTCTTACGAAGCAGCAGGCTCGCTCAATATGGCCTTGGGCGCCAGGCTTGAAATGCCTCACTAACGATGAGGCATCACTCACCTGGCGGGTGATTCGTAGAGCCCTCTGGGTCGGCAAAAGACTTTGTTCAGCGGGCTTGGAGAATTCTCCAGACTGCCGCCGCTGCGTTGGGGAAGTCGAGACCATTGGTCACGCCTTCTTTCAGTGCACGGTGGTAGTGCCGTTGTGCAAGTTCGTTGAAGGCCTCATGGTTCGCGTACTGCGGAGAAAGTCCTTTGTCCTGGATGTCGTTTCTGTCTGTAGCAATGTGGTGCCTCAGATGTCGAGGGCTGAGCATTATGTGTGCTGTTGATTACTAGGCGTTATGAGAGTCGTGATTTGGACGACGCGTCAGAAGGAATTCTATGGTGGCGAGAAGTTTGCTTCTTCCGAACTGATCTTGTTCTTTAGGCATCAGCTTAAAGTCAAGATTAGGACGGAAAGGCGGCGGCTCACATCATCAGAATTTGGCGAAAGGTGGGTGAGTCTTGCGCGTTTGTGCCGTGTGAAAGGGGCTGACCTTGAGTGGCATTTTGATGCTGGTTAGGCATCAGGATATTGTTTGCCTGGGTTGAACTTGGCAACCCATCCCTGGATTTAGGATAGTTTAGGGTTTTTGCATTTGTATTTTAGTTTTTTAATTTCTGTAAAACTTAGCTAGAGTGAGTTTGCTCATTGGCCCCCTTTTTTTTCTGCCCCCCTTTTTTCTTTTCCTTTTGTTTAACTCCCCATCCCTCCCCGCTTTAGGTGCTCAGTGATTTTAGTTCTCTGGAGGATGCGGGACGCCTTTCGTTTCGAGTGTGTGAGCTTTTCGTATGTTTGAGGCTGAATCAGTGCGTGTTTGTGCGAATGGTTGGGATGGATAAATGTTTATTTTATAAAGTCCCGTGTCGATTTCGCCCAGGAAATTGATTTTACTGTCACATTTAGGAATTGTGGGGGGGTTTTATTACTAACATGATTTTGTTTAGTTTCATGTATATAATTTTAGACATATTGTATATATTCATTGGGGATATTTATTTGAAATTTTTACTCCCGCCCCCCCACAGACTTTATTGTACATATGGGGTTATTTAGGACTTTCATAGAGACCATGAGGTATTTTGGTGGATGTAGCATGAAAGGTAAGTATGAATGTGGCGTTTTGGTGAAAGGAATATTGTTTTGTATGCTTGGGTCAGTGCTTGGGACTAGCTAAGTTTAAGATTAAGACCAGTGATGACCTTCCTTTTCCCCAATCCCCCTTTTGGCCTTGTGCCGTATTTACTGTACATAACAGTATTAAATATTGTGGCCCGACGCTTGCGTTTTGTCCTCCTTGACATTTTATTGTTTTTTCAGACCGCTGTACGACTGCTTTGTTGCCCGAAATCTCTGTGAACTGTTCTTTTGGTTAAAGTTTGTTATTTTATTTATTTTCTGTTTCAACTGTTTTGAAAAAAAAAAGAAAAAAAAAAAAAAAAAGTCCTTTTGATTTTTTCTTCTATCCATTTTTTATTTTTACCCCCCTCTTTTAGTTCTTTTTCCTTTTTATTTTCAGTTTTTTTTTCCCCTTTAATTTTTTGTTTTAGTTTTTCTTTTGACTCCCGTTAATTCTTTGTTTTTCATTTTTCCCCTATTCTAGTTTCTCGTTTTAATTCCCTTCCCCCGTTAATTTTTGTTTCTACCCCGTTTTAATTTCCACGCCTTTTTAGCCTTCCTTAGAATTTTCATTTACCGTTAATTTCTAGCTTCGTTTTATATATAGTGTTACCCTTGTCCGTGTTTCGCGTTAATTAATTTTAATTTCTTGTTTCTGTCCTAACTCTACGTTTTACGTGTTTTTCGTTTTATAAATTTGTTTGTACTAAAATCGTTTTGTAATTGTTGTATTGTCTAATTTATTTGTTTATTTTCTTTATTGGTTCGACTTGTTTGTTTTCGGTCGGCCATTTTGAATTTTTGTTGCTAGCTTTGGTTCTTGCCAAAGTTCCGTATTTTCTTTTGTTATTGTTTTTCGTCTAGTCGGCCATTTTGATTTTTGTCGAAGTTGAGTATTTTCTTTGGTTACCTTGTTTGAACGTTTTATTTTATTATTTAATTGTCCTTTTCGTGTTTTGTTAATTGTTACGCCTTTAGGCGATATTTGTGTTTAAGTTTTACGTGTTTTTTATTTTGATTTTTGTAATTTTTGTACGTTTTAAAGTTAGTTGTTAATTTTCGTTTATTTACTGGTTTGACTCGCTTCTTAGAGTCGGCCATCTTTATTTTTTTTAACTAGCTTCGTCTAGATTTTAATTTTAGTATCTATTATTTAACTTTTTATTTTTATTGTCTAAATTCCCTTTTTTTTTTCGCCTTTTTTGAGTTATTTGTTCCTTATTGTCTCGCCTTTAGGCGAAACTCATTAAATATTCCTCCCCCTATTCCCCCACTCCCGTCCCTCCCCTCTACATTAGTATGGATAAGAAGGAAAAAAAAGCCCCTTCTTTCCTAGTAATTAAAAAAAAGACATCATCAGCTTCCTTCAAGAAGTCTGTAAGGAAGCATCTATTCAACCCCAAGAATGACCCTCCAGACAAAGATAATACTGAAGAATACCCGTCTCTCCCAATTCCTACCAACGAAGAAATAGTAGAGGCATTAAAAAAGGCTGCCAAAGATAGGCTAGCCGAAGAGAACAAGACCACACCTGAAAAGAAAGACAACGCTAATATGAATGCAGAGGTCGGGGATTCGCCCTCTTGTTGGAAGTCCCCTCCGAAATGCGTAATCGATATCGCGGAGTTCCTGGAACGTGCCAAGAGTTACGCTCACCTTGTGGTGAAAGACGGGCTCTTGGAGGATCCTGAGGAACTGAAGAGAATCGATAAAAGAATAGTGTCAGTTTTTGTCGTCGACAAGCGCTCGCGCAAAATTTGTCGTTCGACTAAAGACACAGTGTTGAAAGCACTGGAGTCCCTGGGGTTCAAGCCCCTAAGAATAGTAAAGGGAAAAGGGTTTTTCATGTGGGACATACTGCTACCCACAGCGGAGGACTGTTTGAAAGCCACCCGGAGGGATTTGATCACTAAGGATCTTATCCTCCGCACGGAGTACGAGGGTCGGCGAAGGACCAGGGTAGCAGTGTACGAGGTCCCTCCTCAGGTTATCGGGGAACACCTTGCGGCTTTCCTGGCCCAATACGGGGAGATATTGGCCGCTTCCTGCGATAGCCTGACTGGGGGATGGAGCTTTGACATGATGCTCGATCGGAAGGCCTTCAGCTCCGTCCCCAACTGGATTGACGTTAGTGACTTGAAGCTGCCGGTCATCGTGACCGGTCGTAAACCAGCCTGCTGGAAGTGTGGAGTGACTGGTCATCTCTCCTCTTCCTGCCCAGAGAAGAAGGCCTCTGGGACTCAGGTCACTAAAGACCAAACTCCCCCTCTGACCGAGTCTGCAAAATCCGCCGCGCCTGTAATGGGCATGCCAGCTGCCGGGACCGGAGAGGTTGTTCCCCCGGTTGGGTCTCCACCAAAGCCCTCATCCCCCGAAGAGCCCTCTTCTGCCGCTTCTGTGGCTAAGAAGGGGGAAGAAGGGGAATGGCTGGTAGTTGGCAGGGTCAGAGGGAAGCGTCAGCCAGCGGGTCCTCAGTCCCCTGAAGCCTCGGGGACTAAAGACACTTACAGCCCCACTCCCTCTAACAGCAGTAAGGGCGACACCCCGGCCTCTATCCAGACTATGGAAGAGCTCCAAAAGAAGTATGATCCAGGCTTCCTTAAAACCGAAAAAGTTAAGGAACTTAAGAAAAAGCTGGATAAACAAAGAAAAGAAAAACTATCCCCTTCCAAGAATACATTTACAACACAGTCTCCACAACCCTCTACATCCCGTCAAAGCAAGTCACCCACTAAAAATAAGGCCACTCCCCCCACCTCCACCAACTCGCCACCTTCTCCACGCCCCTCAACCCCTCTCTCTAGAGTGAAGCCTTCTCCCGCCACTCCTTCAACTTCTTATGCCCAGTCCCAAATCCCTCTCAGTAGAGATCCCAGTCCCTTCAGACAACCATGTACTCCCCGCAATACTCCCAGTCCTTCTCCCACAAAAATGCCCCCGCCAGCTATCAAAAGGCACAGAAGCCCAACGCAAGATTCAGCGGAAAAAAAGAAAAGGCCAAAACATATCTACAATCCTGGCACAAATGTGTGCAAAATCTCGCCCTTACAAGCCGAGAAAGCCAAAGATTATGGCAACAGGATCAAGGAACTAAAATATCTGTTGTCAATGAAGCAATTCGGCGACAAGGATATTGATAATCCGAACAATTTTCCACACGCCCAGAGAGTTTTGACGGTAATAAGGGTTGAAACTGGGGCAAAGCAAATTTGGGCCATGTTGGACGAGGCAATGGCTTCGTTCGACATGACCCCACCCATTGCCATCGTCCAAAGTGAAAAATTAAAAAAAATGAAACAATTCTGTGCAGGGAGGGTCCCGGTTTTTGTTCACCCCTCCCTTTATAGAGCACTAAAATTGACTTTCCCGTGGGATATCGGCGGAATCTCCCAAGACGGTACCATCAAGAATGAGATGGGCCATGGGTCTATGGGAGAGGCTGTCGGTATCCTAACCCCAGCCATGTTCAAAGCAGATAAACAACCCTAATCAGTGTTCAATATGGCTCTCTGGTTAGCTAGTTTAAATGTCCGGGGCCTGAGGGTGGAGTCTCGTAGGGCGAGGCTCTCTCGTGACCTTCAGCGCCTCGGGGTAAATATCTGTTGTGTGCAAGAGACCCGGTTTTCTTCTCATGATCGTGAGGATGTGCTGTCTAATGGGTTCGCCCTTTATTCAGCATGTTTTGATGGTCGTTCGAGGGGTGTCTCTTGGCTAGTGAGCAGGTCTTTAGACGCTGTATGTACTCTTGTTTTCGCAGATCCGGCGGGCAGGCTTTGTGTGCTGGACGTTACCATAAAAGGTAAGGCTTTACGTCTCATCGGCGTTTATGCGCCTAATATCCATGCTGAGCGACCTGGTCTGTTTCGGCAGATCGAGCCGTTTTTGACGACATCTCGTCGGGTAGTTTTAGCGGGTGATTGGAATGCCGTCCTTGATCCCGATATAGATCGTATAGGGAAAAAACGGGCTACTAACAATCCTGATGTGAAACCATTCCGGGGCTTTATCGACGGGTTCGATCTCGTCGATAAGTACCGGAATGAGCATCCTCGGGATATAGCTTGGACTTGGACTAATAGTGGCAACTCGGATCCTGGGACGCTTGCGAGCTACCTCGATCGAGTCCTAGTTAAGAGAGTCGATGTAGGGCTCTTAGGGTGTCCAAGTTTCCATTATATAGTTTATTCGGATCATAGGCTTGTCCGGGTCCGTGTAAACTTAGATAAGCCTAAGGTTAGGTTGGCTGGTTACTGGAAATTCAACTGTTCACTGTTTGGTGAACAGGGATTTCGGGACCAGCTGTTACTAATGATACAACGGGAATTGTCGGGAGCGGTTTTGGGGAACGCCTGGTGGGGTAACCTTAAATCTAAAATTAGAACGTTTGCTGCCGATTTTAGTCGTCGACTCAATCGAGATAGATTAGCGGCGCAAACTGCTTTAGAAGAAAAAGTCGATCGGGCCGTGAAATCCCGTGTTAGTGGGGATGTAGCCTTAGCTAAGGCAGAGTTGGCCTCCTTGCTTATCAAGAAGGATCAAGCTCTGGTAGTTAGGGCTAGGTTAAAAAGAATGTCCTCTGAGGCGACGAATATGGCCGCTGAATTGCGTGCAGAGGAGAGTAGGAGTGCGTCTCGGCGACATATCGCGTGCGTCACATTACCGGATAATCGGACCGTGACTACAAACGCGGGCATATGTGAGGTCTTTCGAGATTATTTTCAGGATCTTTTCACCAGGGAGCCCGGTCTGAGCTCGGCTCATTTCGACTCCTATTTAGCCGACTTTCCCTGCCTCGAGGCAGCTGAAGCGGCTGGGTGCGAGGGTCCCATAACAGAGTCTGAGATCTGGGAAGCGCTGAAGCAGGTTGGCCTGGATAAGTCTCCGGGACTCGATGGTCTGCCCTACAAAGTGTACTTGAGGCTGTCGCCCGTTTTTGTTCCTTTGCTGGAACTGATTTTCAACCACTGGATGAAGCAGGGGTCTATACCTCAACGCTTCACCAGGGGTGTGATCAAGTTGCTGCGTAAGGACAAGAACGGTGGGGATGGGTTAGGGAACTTTCGCCCTTTAACGATGCTAAACGCTGAGTTGAAGATTTTGGCGAAGATCTTAGCCAACCGTTTGCAGCTTGTCCTGTCTAGTCTGATTGGCCCCGAGCAGACTTGTGCTGTGAAGGGCAGGACTATTCAGGATAACCTGCATATGGTACGCTTGATCTTAGAACAAGTCGACGGTGAAGCCGCGCTGATCAATTTAGATCAGTCCAAGGCCTTCGATAGGGTTGATCATCGTTTTCTGGAGGCTGTCCTTTCGTCGGCCGGTTTCGGAGCCGACTTTCGCTCCTGGATCCGACTCTTGTATGCGACCCCCGGTGCGCTGGTGGAAGTGAATGGAGTAAGATCGAAGCCTTTCGTATTGTCTCGCTCTATTCGTCAGGGTTGTCCGCTCTCGCCTTTGCTTTACGTTCTTGCGTTGGAACCTTTCCTTCGCAAGTTAAAGGCGAATCCGGTCCTGCGTGGAATATCTCTGCCTGGGGCTACCACCTCAGCAAGATATTCTGCCTATGCTGACGACGTTTCGGTTCTTGTGTCGAGCAGAGCCGAGATTGACGAAGTCAGCAAAGAGGTCAGTGGTTATGAGATGGTGACAGGGGCCAAGATCAACCGTGATAAGTCTGTTGGCTTGCGGTTGGGTGCGTGGAAGGGAGTTTCTCTTCCCGGACCTTTCCTCTGGACGGATGGGCCGATCAAGATTCTCGGCGTCTGGTTCGGTCCGGATCTCCAGTTGGAAATGAATTGGTCGGAGGTACGAGAGAAGGCCGAGAGCGCGGTTAATCTGTGGTCTCGGAGGAGGCTTTCCCTGAAGGGAAGGGCGGAAGTATGTGTTTCACACATATATCCAATCCTCGTGTACCGACTCTCTGTACTTCCACTTCCGTTTGCCCCACTAATTTTATTAGTAAGGCTCTTGTTCTCCTTCTTGTGGGGAGGCAAGGCCCCTATGGTATCTCGGGAGATCTGTTGCCTTCATACCGCTGAGGGCGGTCTGGGTATGCCAAGCATTGAGATTCGTCAACATATGCTTCGCATTGCATTCCTAGACCGATTGTGTCGCGAACCGGACGAGGTGGGAGCCTTCTGGAAGGAAGACGCCCGGAAAAATTTCCCGTCCCTAAGAAGTGTGCACTCGTGCGAGGGGGAGGCCCGCCGTAGACCCCGAGCCGAAAGCTCCTTCTATCACGAATGTCGTCGCGCTCTGAAATGCCTCTTACGGGCGTCGGAAGGCCTCTCCAACGTCCAGGCGTTGTCTCGTAGGGCATTGTATCAGGTGTTAGTTCGGGGGTCCGTTCAAGATGCTCTGATTAGCGAGCTCGGTCTTACGAAGCAGCAGGCTCGCTCAATATGGCCTTGGGCGCCAGGCTTGAAATGCCTCACTAACGATGAGGCATCACTCACCTGGCGGGTGATTCGTAGAGCCCTCTGGGTCGGCAAAAGACTTTGTTCAGCGGGCTTGGAGAATTCTCCAGACTGCCGCCGCTGCGTTGGGGAAGTCGAGACCATTGGTCACGCCTTCTTTCAGTGCACGGTGGTAGTGCCGTTGTGCAAGTTCGTTGAAGGCCTCATGGTTCGCGTACTGCGGAGAAAGTCCTTTGTCCTGGATGTCGTTTCTGTCTGTAGCAATGTGGTGCCTCAGATGTCGAGGGCTGAGCATTATGTGTGCTGTTGATTACTAGGCGTTATGAGAGTCGTGATTTGGACGACGCGTCAGAAGGAATTCTATGGTGGCGAGAAGTTTGCTTCTTCCGAACTGATCTTGTTCTTTAGGCATCAGCTTAAAGTCAAGATTAGGACGGAAAGGCGGCGGCTCACATCATCAGAATTTGGCGAAAGGTGGGTGAGTCTTGCGCGTTTGTGCCGTGTGAAAGGGGCTGACCTTGAGTGGCATTTTGATGCTGGTTAGGCATCAGGATATTGTTTGCCTGGGTTGAACTTGGCAACCCATCCCTGGATTTAGGATAGTTTAGGGTTTTTGTATTTTAGTTTTTTAATTTCTGTAAAACTTAGCTAGAGTGTGTTTGCTCATTGGCCCCCTTTTTTTCTGTCCCCCTTTTCTTTTCCTTTAGTTTAACTCCCCTTCCCTCCCCTCTTTAGGTGCTCAGTGATTTCAGTTCTCTGGAGGATACGGGACGCCTTTCGTTTCGAGTGTGAGCTTTTTCGTATGGTTGAGTCTGAATCGGTGCGTGTTTGTGTGAGTGGTTGGGATGGATAAATGTTTGTTCTGTTATAGTCCCGTGTCGATTTCGCCCAGTTAATTGATTTTACTGTCACATTTAGGAATTGTGGGGGTTTTTTATTACTAACATAATTTTGTTTAGTTTCATGTATATAATTTCTAGTCATATTGTATATATTCATTGGGGATATTTATTATTATGAAATTTTTACTCCCGCCCCCCACAGACTTTATTGTACATATGGGGTTATTTAGGACTTTCATAGAGACCATGAGGTATTTTGGTGGTTGTAGCATGAAAGGTAAGTATAAATGTGGCGTTTTGGTGAAAGGAATATTGTTTTGTATGTTTGGGTCAGTGCGCGGGACTAGCTAAGTTTAAGATTAAGACAAGTGATGACCTTCCTTTTCCCCAATCCCCCTTTTGGCCTTGTGCCGTATTTACTGTATTTTTAAACAGTAATAAATATTGTGGCCCGACGCTTGCGTTTTGTCCGCCTTGTCATTTTGTGTTCCATTTTTCAGACCGCTGCACGACTGCCTTGTTGCCTGAATCTCTGAGTGAACTGTATTTTGGTTAAAGTTTGTTATTTTATTTATTTTCTGTTTCAACTGTTTTGAAAAAAAAAAAAGAAAAAAAAAAAAAAAGTCCTTTTGATTTTTTCTTCTATCCATTTTTTTATTTTTACCCCCCTCTTTTAGTTCTTTTCCATTTTTATTTTCAGTTTTTTTCCCCCTTTAATTTTTTGTTTTAGTTTTTCTTTTTACCCCCGTTAATTCTTTGTTTTTCATTTTATCCCCTATTCTAGCTTCTCGTTTTAATTCCCTTCCCCCGTTAATTTTTGTTTCCACCCCGTTCTAATTTCCACGCTTTTTTTTAGCCTTCCTTATAACCTTCATTTCCCGTTAATTTCTATCTTCGTTCTAGTTATATTGTAACCCTTGTCCGTGTTTTGCGTTAATTAATTTTAATTTCTTGTTTCTGTCCTAACTCTACGTTTTACGTGTTTTTCGTTTTATAAATTTGTTTGTACTAAAATCGTTTTATAATCGTTGTATTGTCTAATTTATTTGTTTATTTTCTTTATTGGTTCGACTTGTTTGTTTTGGGTCGGCCATTTTGAATTTTTGTTGCTAGCTTTGGTTCTCGCCGAAGTTCCGTATTTTCTTTTGTTATTGTTTTTGTCTAGTGTCGGCCATTTTGATTTTTTGTCGAAGTTGAGTATTTTCTTTGGTTACCTTGTTTGAACGTTTTATTTTATTATTTAATTGTCCTTTTCGTGTTTTGTTAATTGTTACGCCTTTAGGCGATATTTGTCTTTAAGTTTTACGTGTTTTTTGTTTGATTTTTGTAATTTTTGTACGTTTAAAGTTAGTTGTTAATTTTCGTTTATTTACTGGTCTGACTCGCTTCTTAGAGTCGGCCATCTTTATTTTTTTAACTAGCTTCGGCTAGATTTTAATTTTAGTATCTATTATTTAACTTTTTATTTTTATTGTCTAAATTCCCTTTTTTTTTCTCTTCGCCTTTTTTGAGTTATTTGTTCCTTATTGTTTCGCCTTTAGGCGAAACTTATTAAATATCCCTTCCCCTGTTCCCCCACTCCCGTCCCTCCCCTCTATATTAGTATGGATAAGAAGGAAAAAAAAGCTCCTTCTTTTTTAGTGATTAAAAAAAAGACTACTTCAGCTTCCTTCAGGAAATCTGTAAGGAAGCATCTATTCAACCCCAAGAATGACCCTCCAGACAAAGATAATACTGAAGAATACCCGTCTCTCCCAATTCCTACCAACGAGGAAATAGTAGAGGCATTAAAAAAGGCTGCCAAAGATAGGCTAGCCAAAGAAAACAAGACCACACCTGAAAAGAAAGACAACGCTAATACGAATGCAGAGGTCGGGGATTCGCCCTCTTGTTGGAAGTCCCCTCCGAAATGCGTAATCGATATCGCGGAGTTCCTGGAACGTGCCAAGAGTTACGCTCACCTCGTGGTGAAAGACGGGCTCTTGGAGGATCCTGTGGAACTGAAGAGAATCGATAAAAGAATAGTGTCAGTTTTTGTCGTCGACAAGCGTTCGCGCAAAATTTGTCGGTCGACTAAAGACACAGTGTTGAAAGCACTGGAGTCCCTGGGGTTCAAACCCCTAAGAATAGTAAAGGGAAAAGGGTTCTTCATGTGGGACATACTGCTACCCACAGCCGAAGACTGTTTGAACGCCACCCGGAGGGATTTGATCACCAAGGATCTTATCCTCCGCACAGAGTACGAGGGTCGGCGAAGGACCAGGGTAGCAGTGTACGAGGTCCCTCCTCAGGTTATCGGGGAACACCTTGCGGCTTTCCTGGCCCAATACGGGGAGATATTGGCCGCTTCCTGCGATAGCCTGACTGGGGGATGGAGCTTTGACATGATGCTCGATCGGAAGGCCTTCAGCTCCGTCCCCAACTGGATTGACGTTAGTGACCTGAAGCTGCCGGTCATCGTGACCGGTCGTAAACCAGCCTGCTGGAAGTGTGGAGTGACTGGTCATCTCTCCTCTTCCTGCCCAGAGAAGAAGGCCTCTGGGACTCAGGTCACTAAAGACCAAACTCCCCCTCTGACCGAGTCTGCAAAATCCGCCGCGCCTGTAATGGGCATGCCAGCTGCCGGGACCGGAGAGGTTGTTCCCCCGGTTGGGTCTCCACCAAGGCCCTCATCCCCCGAAGAGCCCTCTTCCGCCGCTTCTGTGGCTAAGAAGGGGGAAGAAGGGGAATGGCTGGTAGTTGGCAGGGTCAGAGGGAAGCGTCAGCCAGCGGGTCCTCAGTCCCCTGAAGCCTCGGGGACTAAAGACACTTACAGCCCCACTCCCTCTAACAGCAGTAAGGGCGACGCCCCGACCTCTATTCTAACAATCGAACAACTACAGAAAAAATACGATCCTGGATATGAAAAGACGGAAAAAGTTAAAGAGCTGAAAAAAAAACTTGACGAACAAAGAAAAGAAAAACTATACCCTTCCAAAAACACACTTACATCTCAGTCTCCTCAACCCTCTACATCCCGTCAAAACACGTCACCCATTAAAAAGAAGGCCACGCCCCCCACATCCTCTATCTCGTCACCTTCTTCACGCCCCTCAACCCCTCTCTCTAGAGTGAAGCCTACTCCTGCCACTCCTTCCTCTTCTTATGCCCAGGCCCAAATCCCTCTCAGTAGAGACCCCAGTCCTTTTAGACAACCTTGTACACCCCGCAATACTCCCAGTCCTTCTCCCACTAAAATGCCCCCGCCTGTTAACAAAAGGCACAGAAGCCCAACACAGGATTCAGTGGAAAAAAAGAAGAGACCCAAACACATCTACAATCCTGGCTCAAATGTGTGCAAAATCTCGCCGTTACAAGCCGAGAAAGCCAAAGATTATGGCAACAGGATTAAAGAACTGAAATATCTTTTGTCTATGAAGCAATTCGGAGACAAAGATATAGATAATCCGCAAAACTTTCCACAAGCCCAGAGAGTGTTGACTGTTATAAGAGTTGAAACTGGGGCAAAGCAGATTTGGGCCATGTTGGACGAGGCAATGGCTTCGTTCGACATGACCCCACCCATTGCTATCGTCCAAAGCGAAAAATTAAAAAAAATGAAACAATTCTGTGCAGGGAGGGTCCCAGTTTTTGTTCACCCCTCCCTTTATAGAGCACTAAAATTGACTTTCCCGTGGGATATCGGCGGAATCTCCCAAGACGGTACCATCAAGAATGAGATGGGCCATGGGTCTATGGGAGAGGCTGTTGGTATCCTAACCCCAGCCATGTTCAAAGCAGATAAACAACCCTAATCAGTATTCAATATGGCTCTCTGGTTAGCTAGTTTAAATGTCCGGGGCCTGAGGGTGGAGTCTCGCAGGGCGAGGCTCTCTCGCGACCTTCAGCGCCTCGGGGTGAATATCTGTTGTGTGCAAGAGACCCGGTTTTCTTCTCATGATCGTGAGGATGTGCTGTCTAATGGGTTCGCCCTTTATTCAGCATGTTTTGATGGTCGTTCGAGGGGTGTCTCTTGGCTAGTGAGCAGGTCTTTAGACGCTGTATGTACTCTTGTTTTCGCAGATCCGGCGGGCAGGCTTTGTGTGCTGGACGTTACCATAAAAGGTAAGGCTTTACGTCTCATCGGCGTTTATGCGCCTAATATCCATGCTGAGCGACCTGGTCTGTTTCGGCAGATCGAGCCGTTTTTGACGACATCTCGTCGGGTAGTTTTAGCGGGTGATTGGAATGCCGTCCTTGATCCCGATATAGATCGTATAGGGAAAAAACGGGCTACTAACAATCCTGATGTGAAACCATTCCGGGACTTTATCGACGGGTTCGATCTCGTCGATAAGTACCGGAATGAGCATCCTCGGGATATAGCTTGGACTTGGACTAATAGTGGCAACTCGGATCCTGGGACGCTTGCGAGCTACCTTGATCGAGTCCTAGTTAAGAGAGTCGATGTAGGGCTCTTAGGGTGTCCAAGTTTCCATTATATAGTTTATTCGGATCATAGGCTTGTCCGGGTCCGTGTAAACTTAGATAAGCCTAAGGTTAGGTTGGCTGGTTACTGGAAATTCAACTGTTCACTGTTTGGTGAACAGGGATTTCGGGACCAGCTGTTACTAATGATACAACGGGAATTGTCGGGAGCGGTTTTTGGGAACGCCTGGTGGGGTAACCTTAAATCTAAAATTAGAACGTTTGCTGCCGATTTTAGTCGTCGACTCAATCGAGATAGATTAGCGGCGCAAACTGCTTTAGAAGAAAAAGTCGATCGGGCCGTGAAATCCCGTGTTAGTGGGGATGTAGCCTTAGCTAAGGCTGAGTTGGCCTCCTTGCTTATCAAGAAGGATCAAGCTCTGGTAGTTAGGGCTAGGTTAAAAAGAATGTCCTCTGAGGCGACGAATATGGCCGCTGAATTGCGTGCAGAGGAGAGTAGGAGTGCGTCTCGGCGACATATCGCGTGCGTCACATTACCGGATAATCGGACCGTGACTACAAACGCGGGCATATGTGAGGTCTTTCGAGATTATTTTCAGGATCTTTTCACCAGGGAGCCCGGTCTGAGCTCGGCTCAGTTCGACTCCTATTTAGCCGACTTTCCCTGCCTCGAGGCAGCTGAAGCGGCTGGGTGCGAGGGTCCCATAACAGAGTCTGAGATCTGGGAAGCGCTGAAGCAGGTTGGCCTGGATAAGTCACCGGGACTCGATGGTCTGCCCTACGAAGTGTACTTGAGGCTGTCGCCCGTTTTTGTTCCTTTGCTGGAACTGATTTTCAACCACTGGATGAAGCAGGGGTCTATACCTCAACGCTTCACCAGGGGTGTGATCAAGTTGCTGCGTAAGGACAAGAACGGTGGGGATGGGTTAGGGAACTTTCGCCCTTTAACGATGCTAAACGCTGAGTTGAAGATTTTGGCGAAGATCTTAGCCAACCGTTTGCAGCTTGTCCTGTCTAGTCTGATTGGCCCCGAGCAGACTTGTGCTGTGAAGGGCAGGACTATTCAGGATAACCTGCATATGGTACGCTTGATCTTAGAACAAGTCGACGGTGAAGCCGCGCTGATCAATTTAGATCAGTCCAAGGCCTTCGATAGGGTTGATCATCGTTTTCTGGAGGCTGTCCTTTCGTCGGCCGGTTTCGGAGCCGACTTTCGCTCCTGGATCCGACTCTTGTATGCGACCCCCGGTGCGCTGGTGGAAGTGAATGGAGTAAGATCGAAGCCTTTCGTATTGTCTCGCTCTATTCGTCAGGGTTGTCCGCTCTCGCCTTTGCTTTACGTTCTTGCGTTGGAACCTTTCCTTCGCAAGTTAAAGGCGAATCCGGTCCTGCGTGGAATATCTCTGCCTGGGGCTACCACCTCAGCAAGGTATTCTGCCTATGCTGACGACGTTTCGGTTCTTGTGTCGAGCAGAGCCGAGATTGACGAAGTCAGCAAAGAGGTCAGTGGTTATGAGATGGTGACAGGGGCCAAGATCAACCGTGATAAGTCTGTTGGCTTGCGGTTGGGTGCGTGGAAGGGAGTTTCTCTTCCCGGACATTTCCTCTGGACGGATGGGCCGATCAAGATTCTCGGCGTCTGGTTCGGTCCGGAGCTCCAGTTGGAAATGAATTGGTCGGAGGTACGAGAGAAGGCCGAGAGCGCGGTTAATCTGTGGTCTCGGAGGAGGCTTTCCCTGAAGGGAAGGGCGGAAGTATGTGTTTCACACATATATCCAATCCTCGTGTACCGACTCTCTGTACTTCCACTTCCGTTTGCCCCACTAATTTTATTAGTAAGGCTCTTGTTCTCCTTCTTGTGGGGAGGCAAGGCCCCTATGGTATCTCGGGAGATCTGTTGCCTTCATACCGCTGAGGGCGGTCTGGGTATGCCAAGCATTGAGATTCGTCAACATATGCTTCGCATTGCATTCCTAGACCGATTGTGTCGCGAACCGGACGAGGTGGGAGCCTTCTGGAAGGAAGACGCCCGGAAAAATTTCCCGTCCCTAAGAAGTGTGCACTCGTGCGAGGGGGAGGCCCGCCGTAGACCCCGAGCCGAAAGCTCCTTCTATCACGAATGTCGTCGCGCTCTGAAATGCCTCTTACGGGCGTCGGAAGGCCTCTCCAACGTCCAGGCGTTGTCTCGTAGGGCATTGTATCAGGTGTTAGTTCGGGGGTCCGTTCAAGATGCTCTGATTAGCGAGCTCGGTCTTACGAAGCAGCAGGCTCGCTCAATATGGCCTTGGGCGCCAGGGTTGAAATGCCTCACTAACGATGAGGCATCACTCACCTGGCGGGTGATTCGTAGAGCCCTCTGGGTCGGCAAAAGACTTTGTTCAGCGGGCTTGGAGAATTCTCCAGACTGCCGCCGCTGCGTTGGGGAAGTCGAGACCATTGGTCACGCCTTCTTTCAGTGCACGGTGGTAGTGCCGTTGTGCAGGTTCGTTGAAGGCCTCATGGTTCGCGTACTGCGGAGAAAGTCCTTTGTCCTGGATGTCGTTTCTGTCTGTAGCAATGTGGTGCCTCAGATGTCGAGGGCTGAGCATTATGTGTGCTGTTGCTTACTAGGCGTTATGAGAGTCGTGATTTGGACGACGCGTCAGAAGGAATTCTATGGTGGCGAGAAGTTTGCTTCTTCCGAACTGATCTTGTTCTTTAGGCATCAGCTTAAAGTCAAGATTAGGACGGAAAGGCGGCGGCTCACATCATCAGAATTTGGCGAAAGGTGGGTGAGTCTTGCGCGTTTGTGCCGTGTGAAAGGGGCTGACCTTGAGTGGCATTTTGATGCTGGTTAGGCATCAGGATATTGTTTGCCTGGGTTGAACTTGGCAACCCATCCCTGGATTTAGGATAGTTTAGGGTTTTTGCATTTGTATTTTAGTTTTTTAATTTCTGTAAAACTTAGCTAGAGTGAGTTTGCTCATTGGCCCCCCTTTTTTTTCTGCCCGCCTTTTTCTTTTCCTTTTGTTTAACTCCCCATCCCTCCCCGCTTTAGGTGCTCAGTGATTTTAGTTCTCTGGAGGATGCGGGACGCCTTTCGTTTCGAGTGTGTGAGCTTTTCGTATGTTTGAGGCTGAATCAGTGCGTGTTTGTGCGAATGGTTGGGATGGATAAATGGTTATTTTATAAAGTCCCGTGTCGATTTCGCCCAGGAAATTGATTTTACTGTCACATTTAGGAATTGTGGGGGGGTTTTATTACTAACATGATTTTGTTCAGTTTCATGTATATAATTTTAGACATATTGTATATATTCATTGGGGATATTTATTTGAAATTTTTACTCCCGCCCCCCCACAGACTTTATTGTACATATGGGGTTATTTAGGACTTTCATAGAGACCATGAGGTATTTTGGTGGATGTAGCATGAAAGGTAAGTATGAATGTGGCGTTTTGGTGAAAGGAATATTGTTTTGTATGCTTGGGTCAGTGCTTGGGACTAGCTAAGTTTAAGATTAAGACAAGTGATGACCTTCCTTTTCCCCAATCCCCCTTTTGGCCTTGTGCCGTATTTACTGTACATAACAGTATTAAATATTGTGGCCCGACGCTTGCGTTTTGTCCGCCTTGTCATTTTGTGTTCCATTTTTCAGACCGCTGCACGACTGCCTTGTTGCCTGAATCTCTGAGTGAACTGTATTTTGGTTAAAGTTTGTTATTTTATTTATTTTTTGTTTCAACTGTTTTTGAAAAAAAAAAAAAAAAAGTCCTTTTGATTTTTTCTTCTATCCATTTTTTTATTTTTACCCCCCTCTTTTAGTTCTTTTTCATTTTTATTTTCAGTTTTTTTTCCCCCTTTAATTTTTTGTTTTAGTTTTTCTTTTTACCCCCGTTAATTCTTTGTTTTTCATTTTATCCCCTATTCTAGTTTCTCGTTTTAATTCCCTTCCCCCGTTAATTTTTGTTTCTACCCCGTTTTAATTTCCACGCTTTTTTAGCCTTCCTTAGAATTTTCATTTACCGTTAATTTCTAGCTTCGTTTTATATATAGTGTTACCCTTGTCCGTGTTTCGCGTTAATTAATTTTAATTTCTTGTTTCTGTCCTAACTCTACGTTTTACGTGTTTTTCGTTTTATAAATTTGTTTGTACTAAAATCGTTTTGTAATCGTTGTATTGTCTAATTTATTTGTTTATTTTCTTTATTGGTTCGACTTGTTTGTTTTGGGTCGGCCATTTTGAATTTTTGTTGCTAGCTTTGGTTCTTGCCAAAGTTCCGTATTTTCTTTTGTTATTGTTTTCGTCTAGTCGGCCATTTTGATTTTTTGTCAAAGTTGAGTATTTTATTTGGTTACCTTGTTTGAACGTTTTATTTTATTATTTAATTGTCCTTTTCGTGTTTTGTTAATTGTTAGGCCTTTAGGCGATATTTGTGTTTAAGTTTTACGTGTTTTTTGTTTTATATTTGTAATTGTTGTACTGTTAAATTTAGCCGTTAATTTTCTGTTATTACTGGTTTGACTCGCTGCTTAGAGTCGGCCAACTTTATTTTTTTTAACTAGCTTCGGCTAGAGTTTTATTTATATTAGGTTTGTGTCCACTTTTTCTTTGAACGTTTTATTTTATCGTCCATTTTCCCCTTTTTATTTTTTCCCCGCCTTTTGGCGTTATTTTTTTTGTTTTTGTTTTCGCCTTTAGGCGAAATTTATTGATTACCCCTTCCCCATTCCTTCACCCCTGACCCCCCTTTTTTTTCTCCACCATGGAGAAGAAGGAAAAAAAAGCCCCTTCTTTCCTTATTACTAAAAAAAAGACAGCGACCCTTGCTTCCATCCGAAAATCGGTGAGGAAGCATTTATTCAACCCCAAAAAAGACCCCCCAGATAAAGACAATCCCGAGGAATATCCTGCCCTTCCTCGAACCCCCACAAATGAGGAAATAGTTGACGTCCTTAAAAAGGCCGCCAAAGCCAGGATAGAGAAAGAAATCCTGGAAAAAGAAACCAATAAAAACCCAGAAAAGCCAAAAATTAACACCGAGGTCGGGGATTCGCCCTCTTGTTGGAAGTCCCCTCCGAATTGTATAATCGACATCGCGGAGTTCCTGGAGCGTGCCAAGAGTTACGCTCACCTCGTGGTGAAAGACGGGCTCTTGGAGGATCCAGTGGAACTGAAGAGAGTCGAGAAAAGAATAGTGTCTGTCTTTGTCGTCGACAAGCGTTCGCGCAAAATTTGTCGGTCGACTAAAGACACAGTGTTTAAAGCACTGGAGTCCCTGGGGTTCAAACCCCTAAGAATTGTCAAGGGAAAGGGTTTTTTCATGTGGGACGTACTGCTGCCCACTGCGGAAGACTGCGTAAGAGCCACCCGGAGGGAGTTGATCACAAAGGATCTCATCCTCCGAACCGAGTATGAGGGTCGGCGAAGGACCAGTGTGGCAGTATACGAGGTCCCTCCTCAGGTTATCGGGGAACACCTCGCGGCTTTCCTGGACCAATACGGGGAGATATTGGCCGCTTCCTGTGATAGCCTGACTGGGGGATGGAGCTTTGATATGATGCTCGATCGTAAGGCCTTCAGCTCCGTCCCCAACTGGATTGACGTTAGTGACTTGAAGCTGCCGGTCATCGTGACCGGTCGTAAACCAGCCTGCTGGAAGTGTGGAGTGACTGGTCATCTCTCCTCTTCCTGCCCAGAGAAGAAGGCCTCTGGGACTCAGGTCACTAAAGACCAAACTCCCCCTCTGACCGAGTCTGCAAAATCCGCCGCGCCTGTAATGGGCATGCCAGCTGCCGGGACCGGAGAGGTTGTTCCCCCGGTTGGGTCACCATCCAAGCCCCCATCCCCCGAAGAGCCCTCTTCCACCGCTTCTGCGACTAAGAAGGGGGAAGAAGGGGAATGGCAGGTAGTTGGCAGGGTCAGAGGGAAGCGTCAGCCAGCGGGTCCTCAGTCCCCTGAAGCCTCGGGGACTAAAGACACACACAGTCCCACTCCCTCTAGCAACAGCATGGGCGACGCCCCGACCTCTTTAACATCAGAAGATCATATGAAAAAATATGAACCGTCTTACGAAAAAACCGTCAAACTGAAAGAACTGAAAAAACTAATAGACGTCCAAAGAAAACAAAAAAAATCCCCGGAAAAGAAATCCCCCTTGCAGTCTCCTCAACCCTCTTCTCCAGTCAAGTCTCCCCCTAAAAAGATGGCCACTCGCTCCACATCTTCCAAACCTATTCCTCCCACTCCATGTCCGTCAACCCCTCTCTCCAGAGTGAAGCCTTCTCCAGCCACCCCTTCCACTTCTCGTGCCCAGTCCCAAATCCCTCTCAGTAGAGACCCCAGTCCTTTTAGACATCCCAGTACTCCTCGCCACACTCCCAGTCCTTCACCCTCAAAAAAATTATCCACAACAGTAACCAAAAGGCCCAGAAGCCCTACTCAAGATGGTGCGGATAAAAAAAAGAGACCGAAGCACATATTTAACCCAGGCATAGAGATATGCAAAATATCTCCCCTACAAGCTGAAAAAGCGAGGGATTACGGGAATAGGATAAAGAGCCTAAAATTCCTCTTATCCGTAAAAAAATTTGGGGACAAAGACATTGAAGATCCCGGAAACTTCCCTAATGCCCAAAGGGTATTAACTGTAATTAGATCAGAGCCGGGAGCGAAATCAGTTTGGGCTATGGTGGATGAAGCGATTTCATCGTTCAGCTTGTCCCCGCCAATCGCCATAGTCCAAAATGATAAATTGAAAAAGATGAAGCAGTTTTGTGCAGGGAGGGTCCCGGTTTTTGTTCACCCCTCCCTTTATAGAGCACTAAAATTGACTTTCCCGTGGGATATCGGCGGAATCTCCGAAGACGGTACCATCAAGAATGAGATGGGCCATGGGTCTATGGGAGAGGCTGTCGGTATCCTAACCCCAGCCATGTTCAACGCAGATAAGCAACCCTAATCAGCATTCATTATGGCTCTCTGGTTAGCTACTTTAAATGTCCGGGGCCTGAGGTTGGAGTCTCGCAGGGCGAGGCTCTCTCGCGACCTTCAGCGCCTCGGGGTGAATATCTGTTGTGTGCAAGAGACCCGGTTTTCTTCTCATGATCGTGAGGATGTGCTGTCTGGGGGGTTCGCCCTTTATTCAGCATGTTTTGATGGTCGTTCGAGGGGTGTCTCTTGGCTAGTGAGCAGGTCTTTAGACGCTGTATGTACTCTTGTTTTCGCAGATCCGGCGGGCAGGCTTTGTGTGCTGGACGTTACCATAAAAGGTAAGGCTTTACGTCTCATCGGCGTTTATGCGCCCGTTATCCATGCTGAGCGTCCTGGTCTGTTTCGGCAGATCGAGCCGTTTTTGACGACATCTCGTCGGGTAGTTTTAGCGGGTGATTGGAATGCCGTCCTTGATCCCGATATAGATTGTATAGGAAAAAAACGGGCTACTAACAATCCTGATGTGAAACCATTTCGGGGCTTCATCGGCGGGTTCGATCTCGTCGATAAGTACCGAAATGAGCATCCTCGGGATATAGCTTGGACTTGGACTAATAGTGGCAACTCGGATCCTGGGACGCTTGCGAGCTACCTCGATCGAGTCCTAGTTAAGAGAGTCGATGTAGGGCTCTTAGGGTGTCCAAGTTTCCATTATATAGTTTATTCGGATCATAGGCTTGTCCGGGTCCGTGTAAACTTAGATAAGCCTAAGGTTAGGTTGGCTGGTTACTGGAAATTCAACTGTTCACTGTTTGGTGAACAGGGATTTCGGGACCAGCTGTTACTAATGATACAACGGGAATTGTCGGGAGCGGTTTTGGGGAACGCCTGGTGGGGTAACCTTAAATCTAAAATTAGAACGTTTGCTGCCGATTTTAGTCGTCGACTCAATCGAGATAGATTAGCGGCGCAAACTGCTTTAGAAGACAAAGTCGATCGGGCCGTGAAATCCCGTGTTAGTGGGGATGTAGCCTTAGCTAAGGCAGAGTTGGCCTCCTTGCTTATCAAGAAGGATCAAGCTCTGGTAGTTAGGGCTAGGTTAAAAAGAATGTCCTCTGAGGCGACGAATATGGCCGCTGAATTGCGTGCAGAGGAGAGTAGGAGTGCGTCTCGGCGACATATCGCGTGCGTCACATTACCGGATAATCGGACCGTGACTACAAACGCGGGCATATGTGAGGTCTTTCGAGATTATTTTCAGGATCTTTTCACCAGGGAGCCCGGTCTGAGCTCGGCTCAGTTCGACTCCTATTTAGCCGACTTTCCCTGCCTCGAGGCAGCTGAAGCGGCTGGGTGCGAGGGTCCCATAACAGAGTCTGAGATCTGGGAAGCGCTGAAGCAGGTTGGCCTGGATAAGTCTCCGGGACTCGATGGTCTGCCCTACGAAGTGTACTTGAGGCTGTCGCCCGTTTTTGTTCCTTTGCTGGAACTGATTTTCAACCACTGGATGAAGCAGGGGTCTTTACCTCAACGCTTCACCAGGGGTGTGATCAAGTTGCTGCGTAAGGACAAGAACGGTGGGGATGGGTTAGGGAACTTTCGCCCTTTAACGATGCTAAACGCTGAGTTGAAGATTTTGGCGAAGATCTTAGCCAACCGTTTGCAGCTTGTCCTGTCTAGTCTGATTGGCCCCGAGCAGACTTGTGCTGTGAAGGGCAGGACTATTCAGGATAACCTGCATATGGTACGCTTGATCTTAGAACAAGTCGACGGTGAAGCCGCGCTGATCAATTTAGATCAGTCCAAGGCCTTCGATAGGGTTGATCATCGTTTTCTGGAGGCTGTCCTTTCGTCGGCCGGTTTCGGAGCCGACTTTCGCTCCTGGATCCGACTCTTGTATGCGACCCCCGGTGCGCTGGTGGAAGTGAATGGAGTAAGATCGAAGCCTTTCGTATTGTCTCGCTCTATTCGTCAGGGTTGTCCGCTCTCGCCTTTGCTTTACGTTCTTGCGTTGGAACCTTTCCTTCGCAAGTTAAAGGCGAATCCGGTCCTGCGTGGAATATCTCTGCCTGGGGCTACCACCTCAGCAAGGTATTCTGCCTATGCTGACGACGTTTCGGTTCTTGTGTCGAGCAGAGCCGAGATTGACGAAGTCAGCAAAGAGGTCAGTGGTTATGAGATGGTGACAGGGGCCAAGATCAACCGTGATAAGTCTGTTGGCTTGCGGTTGGGTGCGTGGAAGGGAGTTTCTCTTCCCGGACCTTTCCTCTGGACGGATGGGCCGATCAAGATTCTCGGCGTCTGGTTCGGTCCGGATCTCCAGTTGGAAATGAATTGGTCGGAGGTACGAGAGAAGGCCGAGAGCGCGGTTAATCTGTGGTCTCGGAGGAGGCTTTCCCTGAAGGGAAGGGCGGAAGTATGTGTTTCACACATATATCCAATCCTCGTGTACCGACTCTCTGTACTTCCACTTCCGTTTGCCCCACTAATTTTATTAGTAAGGCTCTTGTTCTCCTTCTTGTGGGGAGGCAAGGCCCCTATGGTATCTCGGGAGATCTGTTGCCTTCATACCGCTGAGGGCGGTCTGGGTATGCCAAGCATTGAGATTCGTCAACATATGCTTCGCATTGCATTCCTAGACCGATTGTGTCGCGAACCGGACGAGGTGGGAGCCTTCTGGAAGGAAGACGCCCGGAAAAATTTCCCGTCCCTAAGAAGTGTGCACTCGTGCGAGGGGGAGGCCCGCCGTAGACCCCGAGCCGAAAGCTCCTTCTATCACGAATGTCGTCGCGCTCTGAAATGCCTCTTACGGGCGTCGGAAGGCCTCTCCAACGTCCAGGCGTTGTCTCGTAGGGCATTGTATCAGGTGTTAGTTCGGGGGTCCGTTCAAGATGCTCTGATTAGCGAGCTCGGTCTTACGAAGCAGCAGGCTCGCTCAATATGGCCTTGGGCGCCAGGGTTGAAATGCCTCACTAACGATGAGGCATCACTCACCTGGCGGGTGATTCGTAGAGCCCTCTGGGTCGGCAAAAGACTTTGTTCAGCGGGCTTGGAGAATTCTCCAGACTGCCGCCGCTGCGTTGGGGAAGTCGAGACCATTGGTCACGCCTTCTTTCAGTGCACGGTGGTAGTGCCGTTGTGCAAGTTCGTTGAAGGCCTCATGGTTCGCGTACTGCGGAGAAAGTCCTTTGTCCTGGATGTCGTTTCTGTCTGTAGCAATGTGGTGCCTCAGATGTCGAGGGCTGAGCATTATGTGTGCTGTTGCTTACTAGGCGTTATGAGAGTCGTGATTTGGACGACGCGTCAGAAGGAATTCTATGGTGGCGAGAAGTTTGCTTCTTCCGAACTGATCTTGTTCTTTAGGCATCAGCTTAAAGTCAAGATTAGGACGGAAAGGCGGCGGCTCACATCATCAGAATTTGGCGAAAGGTGGGTGAGTCTTGCGCGTTTGTGCCGTGTGAAAGGGGCTGACCTTGAGTGGCATTTTGATGCTGGTTAGGCATCAGGATATTGTTTGCCTGGGTTGAACTTGGCAACCCATCCCTGGATTTAGGATAGTTTAGGGTTTTTGCATTTGTATTTTAGTTTTTTAATTTCTGTAAAACTTAGCTAGAGTGAGTTTGCTCATTGGCCCCCTTTTTTTTCTGCCCCCCTTTTTCTTTTCCTTTTGTTTAACTCCCCATCCCTCCCCGCTTTAGGTGCTCAGTGATTTTAGTTCTCTGGAGGATGCGGGACGCCTTTCGTTTCGAGTGTGTGAGCTTTTCGTATGTTTGAGGCTGAATCAGTGCGTGTTTGTGCGAATGGTTGGGATGGATAAATGTTTATTTTATAAAGTCCCGTGTCGATTTCGCCCAGGAAATTGATTTTACTGTCACATTTAGGAATTGTGGGGGGGTTTTATTACTAACATGATTTTGTTTAGTTTCATGTATATAATTTTAGACATATTGTATATATTCATTGGGGATATTTATTTGAAATTTTTACTCCCGCCCCCCCACAGACTTTATTGTACATATGGGGTTATTTAGGACTTTCATAGAGACCATGAGGTATTTTGGTGGATGTAGCATGAAAGGTAAGTATGAATGTGGCGTTTTGGTGAAAGGAATATTGTTTTGTATGCTTGGGTCAGTGCTTGGGACTAGCTAAGTTTAAGATTAAGACCAGTGATGACCTTCCTTTTCCCCAATCCCCCTTTTGGCCTTGTGCCGTATTTACTGTACATAACAGTATTAAATATTGTGGCCTGACGATTGCATCTAGTATGAAACAAACTGTCGCCTCTAAGTGTTGACTTCTATGTTCACTTTTATATATATATATATATATATATATATATCACATTATGAAACAATTATTTTAAAACATTTTTATGTTTATACATTCTTTTTATAGATACAAATATTTAAGTAAATGCTCTGTTTTATAATAAACAGTATTAACAACATTTACCGGCCTGAATGTCTGAGAAATTTTCATAGAAAATATATGTCCTCCAACAGGATTCGAACCTGTATCCTATACGGAACCGTCATAGAGCGTGACGTGCCTTTAGCCGATTTGGCCACGGAGGACTGTTCAATTAGCAAGGTCGATTTTACTGCCTTTAAACTTCAATCTTCTGTGAATCTCTCACGTACATTCATATCTGCTCAAAGCGTATCCAAATGTAAACAAATGATGTCACACTTTATGAAATGGACAAAGTCCGACAATTATTTTAAGACATTTTTATGTTTATACATTCTTTTTATAGATACAAATATTTAAGTAAATGCTCTGTTTATAATAAACAGTATTAACAACATTTACCGTCCTGAATGTCATGAGCAGATATGAATGTACGTGAGAGAATCATGGAAGATTAAAGTTTAAAGACAGTAAAATCGACCAAACGAACGTTCCTCTGTGGCCGGAACGGTTAAGACACGTCAGGCTATATGACGGTTCCGTATAGGATACAGGTTCGATTCTTGTCGGAGGACGAAAATTTTCTATGAAAATTTCTCGGACATTCAGGACGGTAAATGTTGTTTAATACTGTCTATTATAAAACAGAGCATTTATTTAAATATTTGTATCTATAAAAAGATTGTATAAACATGAAAATGTCTTAAAATTTATATGTATAAACAAATAATAATGTATTAACAACAAAAGGTGACAAAAACAAAAAATAACAAATGAATTTGGACATTTTTGGGTCCAAAGTATGTGAAGTAAGTGAATGTGTGTGTGTTTATCGTTTCCCTTAGTTAGAAAAAACGCGATCTTCCTCGAGAGATTTACATGTCGTATTAGTGGAAAAGTAAGAAGAGAGAGATAAAATTTTATCGCAGAGTATTTATAGTGTTGGAGAGCGCCCCCTTGGAAGAGTTTCGGAAATTAAGAAAAAATAACCCGACACTCTTATCTTGTAGTCACCAATATTTCTGTTTCTGACTTACTTATTCGTTGTTGCATAACAGAAAGTGTATTTTCACAGCGACCTGTTAATGTTATGTTGATTCTTTTCTTTTTACATTTTATTTTTCTTCAGTCTTCCTTTCTCCACAAGTTATTTTCGATACGACATTTGTTTTAAGAATATTGAACACTATTCATGTTGCAAAATTCTTGTCCGAGAATTAGTTGCTTAAAAGTTTACGCTTCAATTTTTATGCCTGAGACAAAACATTTCAATGTAACTGAAAATCGTAGAATTGGCAGAGTTCACGAACAGAGCATAAAATAAAGTATTTAGTTATTCTCTTTGTTTAATTTGAATGATATTCGATGTCGGTACGTTTAAGACCCAAAGAAAAAGAGTCATATTACGACCTTCTGATACTTTTTGTTTTTGCGCTTTTGTTGAAAAAAAAAGCATAGCGGACTGTAAGAGAAATGTCAACGAATTCAACAAGGAAAAACATGACAAGGAAACGTAGCGTCGACAAAGAATATTTTTTTTACATCCACTGTGGTTGCTAACAAGGCGGATTTGTTAGAGCAGACGATTTCTGCTGTTATTGTTGTATCCCAGTGGAACTTATGTTAAAGCAACTGTTAACAAGTAAGTATAAATGGAATGCCTTTGTTAGGAGAAATAGAATTGCTGACTAAGATATTGTATGTACGTATTAGTAAGTATAGCCGTCACACACGAACACAAACTGACACACATAAACATATATATTGTGTATTTAAACAGCAATCCTACATTTATGCATGTTTCATTAAAAACGACAGACAAGGTACTACGATTAAGCATTTTATTTAATTTTCGAACAAGTGATTTCTTTTTTGGACACAGTGTGTAGAGACTGTCCAGATGTTTTATAATTCCGAGCGCTTTCGGCTATACATTTAACCATTATCAAGGATGGTTTTATTTATTCAGTTTAATTTTTAATTTTAGTCTTATGGAGATGTTTGATTTTCCAAACACAGTCAGCATATTGTGGCCGTGTTCGTAGTTAATATTGTTAAGTGTTGGTTTTATCTTTATTATTAGAGCTTCCGTTATTTAAAATCTTTTTTACAGATGGACGAGGTTATTATGTTTCTGTTTACTACTAGTATATTACGGATGGAGTTTGGTAAGTTTGTGTGTGTGATAAATGGGTTGTAATGGAGCTATAGTCACATAGGTGTAACATAACATAATATGAGTTCAAAAGCCCCTTAAGAAAATGTTCCTGATCAAACCGAATTCATAAATAATTACATTGGTCACACGACTACATACCTATCCAGACGACTTATGTTACACACCCTAACTAAAATCTCCAATAGGAAAACTATCAAAAAAAAAATCAAGTTATACCTGTACAGATAATATGTACGAAAATTATAGATTTCCAAAATAAAGATATGTTAAATAAATTCTATGGTATCAAAATATACCTGGCATAAAGTAATTGTAGAAATAGCGATTTGTTATATATATAAAATATTTATTTTTATATATGAGAATTTTACCAAGAATACACTTTCTATAATTGAAGTTATAAGATTTCGTCCAAAATAATTACATTTCCAACATTAAAAAAGCCATATGCCGCATAACAAAATCAACCAAGCGAAGTAAAATATTTTGATTTTGGCATTAAATAAACCATAGAGGTTTTGATAAGCGGGGAAACCAAACCAAACCAAACCAACGAAACCAAACCAAAACAATCAAAATATTTTGATTTAGGCATTAGATAATCCATCCATAAAGGTGTCGATATGCCTCTAAACAATATCAAACAAATCGAAACCATTCAAAATATTTAGATTTCGGCATTAAATAAGCCACAGAGATGTTGATATGCCGGTAAACAAAACCAAACCAAACCAAACCAATGAAAATATTTAGATTTCGGCATTAAATAATTGATATGTCGCTGAAGAAAATCAAGCAACCAACAAAATATTCTGGGCGTTTGGTTTTGATAGCATTTCATAAAATCTCTCAGCAATTTGACATAGTACTTTCCATTGATTTAGTTGTCTCTTGAAAAGTATCAATAAACACAATGCCTTTTACATCCATCAAATCAGGCGGCCCTAGCCTTCTTTGGAGCAGGTGAGGAGATGTGTTTGTACTGCATGGATTGTTACTTTCTGTCTATATCTCTGAGATGATGTATTATGATGCCTTATCAACTACATTATTCGGACTGTTATCATCATCTTCATACTCACAACTGATGTGGCTCGGTATTGAACTCTCAATTCTTTGGATCTATACACTAGATCTAACCAACGTCGTGGAGTATTGAGATAAAGTGAAATAACTGAGGCAAAGCACGTGGAACTAGAACAATCTGTACAGTTTTTACCTACTTTATGTCCAGAAATAAAAATAGTGTAGTATCCCTGACAACCGGACTAAGAAGGCCTTCCGTATATAAGGGGTTCCGGATATAAGGGGTTCCGGATATAAGGGATTCCGGATATAAGGGATTCCGGATATGAAGGATTCTACTGTACTTGTACGAATGCAGGAAACAATTAAGTTTAATCTCAATGCCTTCGGAGTTTTATATATATATATATATATATATATATATATATATATATATATATATGTGTGTGCGTTTATGTGTGTGTGTGTGTGAGTGTGCGTTTGTGGTTGTCTGTTTATATTGCATATCAGTGGATCTAAAGAACGTCTTTATGCACTGGGCCATGTATCCTTAATTCCAATCACCTGAAGAAGGCCGGAGCGTACAACGGCCAACGCGTTGTGAATATGACAATGAAGATTAGGATAACAGTCCGAATAATGTAAATAATGATTGTCACTTGGCTTCTGGCTCAAAGAGATGACCCCAACACTGGGTAAAGGAACGTTCAAACGAACCCGCTGAATGTGCCTGAAACAATATCAGATTTTCCTGTAATGTGATGAGACTGGGCGGTTTTGATCAGGTGTCTCAGCAAACCTTCGTCATACCAAGTTGTGCAGTATGTTTATCAACTCCTTCTCGGGATATCCTAATAGTATTGGCTTTTTGATTCATAGCCAATCGCCTGTCACTCATCACCACATGATGAACGCAATCAATCTTTTCCTCGATAGTAGCAGTTGCAGAGCGGTCAAAACTTGGGTCATATTTAAGACTCTCCCTTCCCTTCAGTTGCCCATTTTTGCACTGTTGATAAATCTAGAACCTCCTCCCCTAATATAGTAAACATATCAGCATGAATGTCCTTGGGGGTTAAACCTTTTTCTGCAGGAAATTGATTATACGAGGGTCATTCAATAAATAAGGTGAATTTTTCGGTATAAGGATTTCTAATACAGATAGAAGCTTACTTTTTTATTATTTTTCAACGTAGTCTCCCAGCACTGCCACACACTTTTCCCATCTGTGCACAAGTTTCCGTATCCCCTCAGCGTAAAAATCTTTGGACTAATGTCTCAGCCAGTCGCTCACAACACTTTTGACTTCATCATTACGTTTAAACTTCGTGCCTCTCGTGAACGCTTTCAAGGGACCAAACAGGTGAAAGTCTGAAGGGGCAGGGTCTGGGCTGTAAGGGGGATGAGGGAGCAGTTCCCAGCCCAGCTCGTTGATGGTCTGCACTATTTGGGCTGCTGGGTGAAGCCTTGCGTTGTCATGATGCAAGATGACTCCTTCTGATTGATGACCCCTGCGTTTGTCCCAACAGATAAGCTCAAAGTCCTTGCAATGTCATCCACTGTCACCCTTCTGTCAGACTGAATGGGGTCATTGACTGATTTGATCACCTCAGGAGACCTCACTTCTGTAGGTCTCCCGGGCCTGTCTTCATCCTCAACACTGCTCCGTCCTTCTTTAAACAATTTAGCTCACGTGTACACATTTTTTTGGCTGAAACATGTAGCACCATACACAGTTGACATTCTCCTATGCATTTCAACTGGTTTGCACCCTTCAGCAACCAAAAACTTGATAACTGACCGCTGTTCAATCCTGGAGCATGCTTCTTGGTCGGCCATCTTTGTTAATCGCCAAGACTCTGATAGTTTTTTTTTAATCTGCAAAAGAAATTAAATTCATGTGGAAAAGAAGTAAAACAAACAAACAAAAAAAAAACAAGAAAAAACAAGAGTAAGCTTCTATCTGTATTAGAAGTCCTTATATCGAAAAATTCAACTTATTTATTGAATGACCCTCGTATCACGTTGCCAGATTTTGTCCATTTTCAAGAGAAGTCGCTACAAAGTCACATCAGAATTTTCTTGTGATGTGATCAGACTGGGTGATGCCAGTTTACCTTGAAAGAGACTATGAAGTTATTAATGAGCTCACATTAATGCATGCAATTATAGCAATATGCACGATGCCTTTTGCATCCCCAAAACCGAAGTCATCACCTTCCCTACAAATGAAACGGCCCTTGCCTTATTTGAAGCAGGTGAGGAGGGGTGTTTCCACTGCATGGCTTGTCACTTTCTTTCTGGTTCAAAACCAGGAATCCATCAATAGGTTAAGAAACGCTCAAAGAAACCAACTGGATGTGCCTCAGATAATATCAGATGCCAGATTTTGTTCATTTTCAAGAGAAATCGCTACTAGTTACATTTGAATTTTCTTGTGATGTGATCAGCCTGGGTGGTGTCAGTTTACCTGGAAAGAAATAATGCAGTTAATAATAAGATGAGTTTATATTAATGCATAAACCTGAGATATTAAGTTTATAAGTCCCAAAAATGCATACGCAGGTGTCCCCAAGGACACATGGCTTAGTAAATGAAGACGTTGGTTAGATTCACTGACAAGACTCATTTGTGAGTTCAATACCAGGCCACAGCGGTGGTGAACCAACTACTTGGAGAGTTGAGTTTAAGAGAAATAACTGAGACATCCGGACAAAATAAAGGGTCCTGTTCGAATTTCCAACTCCCCTGAAGAAGGAGCGTACACCGGCCGAAACGTTGTGAATATGGCAATGAATAGTCCGAATAATGTAAATAATGCGTGCCACTTTTCAGCTCATGATCAAAACAGTAATAATGACGATGAGATGCTGAAATGAAAACGGAGGAGTGACTTCATGAAAAAGGGAAAAAGAAGAAAGAGAAGGAGAAGAAGAAGACAAGGTGAAAAACAAGGAAAAAGGCTAAAAGACGAAGAAAATGAAGATGATGAGAAAAGAGGAACTAAAAAAGTTTAATAAGAAAAAAGTAAAAAGGAAGTGATAACGAAAAAAGGATTCTTTAGGTGGCATATTTTGGAATTTTGAATTTACTCCAACAGGTAGATTGTTCTCTAAAGTGCCCCACAAAAACCAGGAAATTTGGTCAGTTTATTTAATTATTGGAATTTTTGTTACAGTCATTCGAAACAAAAGTAAAAGATCGAAATTTAGTCGCTTCAAACAGAACAAAAGCATAAATGTTAGATGCAGCGTTCATCTAAAGAATTCTGGCAAATTTTTTTTGGCATTTTTCAGTCTCCAAGTTGATATTCTTAAAGAGAACAATCACCTCACGTTAAAAATATTGATAATTACGGCATCATGGAACAAGAAATAGTTAAAAAACTTATGTTAATTTTATTTATTTCATTCATACAGTAAAATATAATTTAATTCTTTTATATGTTAGTTAATTTTTTCATCATATAGTAAATGTAAATTTTAATATTTCCTGTTTTTTTTGTAGGCCACCCTGTAGTTTCACGTTACATGGATTTTCAGTTATTTCCTATTAGTAAATTCCACTCTGCAAGTTTTTATTCAGCTCTGCTGTGTGAGGTCTTGATGAGGTGTTTTTCCGTATGTCTGCTTAGCTGTGTTCTTGCAATACAACATGATGTCGGCCAGGTCAGTACAGTCGCACTTCTTCATCGTTTTCTTAATGAAGTCGTACTTCTGGCCGCGCGCCGTTGTTTTCCTATCTTCCAAGACTTCGTCGTCAGACGAAGCTGTGTCTGTTGTTTGAATGTGTCTGTCTGTGAGTGATGCGAGCATGTGTTTTTGTCCTGTCGTTTGTCTGTTCTCGTCAGCCACCACGTATCTGGCGCTGGGGTCCTCTGTCAGGTATTTGCATAGCCCGTGAGGGTTATACACCTTTTGGACCGATACGTTGTACGAGTGGCTGCCTCTTGTTTTTAGTAATCGTTTCAATATATTGAAACTCTGTTGGCTAGTCGGGTGACAGCTGTGCCAGCTTAGCATGTGAAAGTGATCGACGTCTGAACAATTCTTGAGTTTGCTGGGTCCGGCTTTGAGGTAGACGACGATGTTCGGGCTGTTTTCCAGGATGTTTTTCAGGTATCTCGTCTGCTCGTCTTGTCGTCCGTGGATCGTTCTCTTTGCAGGCAGCAATGAGTTGTCGACGGGCATGTGGATGGCGAACTCTGTGTTATAATTATTTACACTATTTACATTGTTCAGACTGTTGTACTCAACATTATTAATATTTTTGCAACGTTTCAGCTTTTGTACATACTTGCCTTCTTCAGGTAATAAACATTGGATTTTGAACCGATCCCTTTATTTAGTCCACTGTGGTAACTCTTGTTCTTGTTCCACATGCCATGCCTTTCCTGGATATCTCGGTTTCAGTTATTTCCCTTGAGTAACTCAACTCTCCAAGTTTTTGTTCACCTCTGCTGTGGTGAGGTCTTGAACTCACAACTCTTTGGGTCAAGCCACTTTTTGGATTATTGCAACCAATGCTTTTACCTACTGGGCCATGACACATTAAGGAAATTAACTGCAACTGAAACATCTAGAAAAGCATGGCACGTGGAACGAGAACAATCTACACCCGTGGACTAAATAAAGGGTTCGATTCGAAATTTCAACGTATATCACCTGAAGAAAGCCGGAGCGTTCAACGATCGAAACGTCGTCAATAAAGATGAATAAAGTAGTCCGAACAATTTAAATAGTGTAAATTGTTACAACATCTCAAATATGGAAAGAAAAAGGATGTTGAATGTGAAGTAGAAGATAAATAAGATGAAGATGATAAAGAAGAAGAAGATGATGAAGAAAAAAAGAAGATGAAGAAGAAAATAAAGAAGAAGGTAAAGAAGAAGAAGATAAAGAAGATGAAGATGATAAAGAAGAAGAAGAAGATGAAGAAAAAAGAAAAATAATAAGAAGATGGAGAAGAAGAAGATAAAGAAGAAGGTAAAGAAGAAGAAGATACAGAAGAAAAAGAAGTTAAAGAAGAAGATGAAAAAGATGAAGATGAAAAAGAAAAAGAAAAAGATGGAAAAAAAGAAAAGAAGAAGGTGAAGAAGAAGATAAAGAAGAAGAAGAAGATGAAGATTATAAAGAAGAAGAATATGAAAAAGAAGATAAAGAAGAAGGTAAAGAAGATAAAGGAGATGAAGATGAAAAAGAAGAAGAAAAAGATGAAAAAAAGAAGGAGATGAAGAAGAAGAAAAAGAAGATAAAGAAGAAGATAAAGAAGAAGATAAAAAGGAAAAATAATAAGAAGATGGAGAAGAAGAAGATAAAGAAGAAGGTAAAGAAGAAGAAGATACAGAAGAAAAAGAAGGTGAAGAAGAAAAAGATGAAGATAAAAAAGAAAAAGATGAAAAAAAAAGAAAAGAAGATGAAGAAGAAGATAAAGAAGAAGAAGAGGATGAAGATTATAAAGAAGAAGAAGATGAAAAAGAAGATAAAGAAGAAGGTAAAGAAGATGAAGATGAAAAAGAAGAAGAAAAAGATGAAACAAAGAAGGAGATGAATAAGAAGAAAAAAAGATAAAGAAGATAAAAAGGAAAAATAATAAGAAGATGGAGAAGAAGATAAAGAAGAAGGTAAAGAAGAAGATAAAGAAGAAAAAGAAGATGAAGAGGAAGATGAAAAAGATGAAGATGAAAAAGAAGGAAAAGATGAAAAAAAGAAAAGAAGAAGAAGATGAAGAAGAGGATAAAGAAGAAGAAGAAGATGAAGATTATAAAGAAGAAGAAGATGAAAAAGAAGAAGATAAAGAAGAAAAAGAAGATAAAGAAGAAAGTAAAGAAGATAAAGAAGATGAAGATGAAAAAGAAGAAGAAAAAGATGAAAAAAGAAGAAGATAAAGAAGAAGATGAAGTTGGTAAAGAAGAAGAAGACGAAGAAAAAGAAAAGAAGAAGATGAAGATAAAGATAAAGAAGAAGGTAAAGAAGAAGATGAAGAAGAAGGAGATAAAGAGAAGATAAAGAAGGTAAGGAAGAAGAAAATAGAGGAAAAAGAAGATAAAGAAAAAGATAAAAAGAAGGAAAAGAAGAAGAAAAAGAAGAAGAAGGAAAAGAAGAAGAAAATGAGGAAGATAAAGAAGAAGAAGAAGAAGAAGAAGAAGAAGATGGACAAGAAGATAAGAAGGTAAGGAAAAGGAAGAAAATAAAGAAGAAAAGTAGTAAAAGAGAAGATAAAGAAGAAGAAGAGGAGGAGGAGGAGGAGGAGGAGGAAGAAGAAGAAGAAGAAGAAGAAGCGTAGGTGAAACGATAATATATTGCCATATATGGAATTCAATGAAGTACCTTGATCTCATGATCATCCTGTATTCCCTCGGTTCAAGCTGAGAGAAATATGGAAGCTAACACTTCGCCTCACTACCATGTATCATTGTCTCTCGATATTGGCACTGATTCTTGGTTTGGGTCAACACAGCCAGCCCATCCGAGGCAAAATGCCAATCTAAGTGAAGCGAAGACGTCCTAAGACCGTTTGGATGCCAAGAATCGACAATTGTTCTTTATTTAAGTTTAAGCAGTTGCAAAGATGCGTGAATTGTCGATTGGGTATTTCCCGACGCGGAGTAATTCCATTTCGGAAGACGCAATCGTCGTCCTAGCGTTGCCTGTCTCTTAACCGCCCACTGAAGTTGAAATTGACCGGTCACTATGAACCTACAGATCTCAAGCTGCTAACAAACCTCTCTCGAAAATCAAATTGTCACGTATTACCTTGCAGAATTAGAGACATAGTTTAAAAGTCAGTCTGATGACATCAATATTACACGGAACATTACCCAGACAACGATCCCACCCGCAACAGACATTATTTAAAATTTCTGAATGAAAATGGCCATAACTCGTTATATCGAATAGTTAAGAGCAAATAGAGTATTCGAGCCATAGGATTTTCAGTTAATAATGTCATGTGGAAATAGTTCATTATCTCAAACACCAGACAGTTTTCTAAATGATGTTGTATCATAAAGACAATGAGGTTGTTTCAGTTTTTAGGCACGGTTTTAAATTTTGGTTTGGATTGTCTTACACTATGTCAACATTAATGGGTTATTTAATGTTGATAAGATATTTATTGCTGGTAATATTTTGTTTTTCAAAAATCTATTGCAGGTAATCATCTAATGCTGGTAATAATTTTTTACAAAAATGTTTTGCTGGTATTAAAAACTATTTTTACACGTTTTGACCACGGTTTGGGGGTTAACTATTTGCCCATATCTGGGGCCCTAACAGGTGCTACCGGCCAGGTAATGGTGGTCCTGGGAACACCAGCAATTACGATGTGGTTCCACGCTCCTCAAAACCTTCTGTGAGGCCCCTGCTGTTGGACGTACTTTATCGTCTTACCCAGGACGCGGATGTAGTTTATCGTCTTACCCAGGACGCGGATGCAGTTTATCGTCTTACCCAGGATGCAGATGCAGTTTATCGTCATACACCGGACGCGGATGTAGTTTATTTTAAGTCCCAGGACAGCCGTTCTAAATGACCGTTCGTTAAATATAAAGTGATGAAAAATGGGTTCCATACGACAAGGGTCAATGTAAAATACAGTGGACTGACAAAGATACATCCCCACAACTAACTCCAAAAGCAGAAATACACGGAAGAAAGGTAATATTCCATTGTCATTAAGTGAAGTGATTATATTGAATCAATTGCTAGGTCTACTGTTAGGAAAATTATTTTAGCATGTCGTGTCAGACGGTTTTGTACATGTATAAATTTACCATTCGTCCATGCATTGATTACTGCTGTCATATATGGTCTGTTGCTCCGATTATATATATCGAAATTCTTAAAGAAAGATCTGTAATGTAATGGGTTCTTCAAACACATTCTCGCCGACATGACATAGCTTTCCTATGTCATTTATACAAATATTTTCACAGTAGTTCCTCTGACGAGCTTCTTTTTTCTTAGTCCCTCGACCTCATAAAATTAAGCGTACTATAAGACTGGGAACTATGTCTTACCGTTTTACTGTTAAACAACGTACAAGCAACCGTCTGTTTTGTTCTAATAATTTCTTTTCTCGCACTTCCCAACTGTAGAACTGCCATTCCATTTCTTACTTCCTGCGACATATAATCTTAAAAAAATTAAATACAAAGTCAATAGCCATCTTTCTCAAGAATGTTCCATTATTCTGCTCACTTCTTTCTACGAAAGTTTTCCCATTGTTTTACACCCTGTAATCCCCAACGTCCCAGTGAGATTATCGCCTTGCCTGGGGGAAATGATTAAAGAAAATAAAGAATATTGTAAACGTGGTGAGATCTTCGGGGTTTTATTCATTTGGATTTCTTAAAATGCAATAAAATAATAAATGTACATTTTAATATCCAGCAGGTGCAACGTGTCCATAAAATGTTGTTTTTCACGACAACGCAAGGTTGTTCTAGTTCCACGTGCCATGCCCCTTCCTTGATGTCTCTGTTATTTCCCTTTAACTCTACTCTTCAAGATTTTTGGTTCACCATTGCTGTAGACTGGTACTGAATTCACAACTTTTGGGGTCTAGTCAGAGGATCTAATCAAAGTCATTGTCCAATGTGTGTCACAATGTTGTAAGCACTTTTGAGATGTAATTTTCATTCCAGTGACGTGTTCTTGCAATCTTTTAACATCCGAATTATTACAGTGGCCTAATATTTTATGCCAAGTCCTTAAGTCGTGGGTGGCTGTTTTCACAGATTTAATACTTTTCAAATAATACAATCAAATGTACAATAATACATTTTGTTGTATATTAAATTCAGTTACGTCTGGGTATATCAACTTTGAATTGTCTCGGTGAAAATGAACTTTAACACGAGTTCTAAGAGCAGACTGAACCGAGAAAATATTTTGTTTAAATTTAGGGATATATAAAGCCCTTTTTAATAAACATTTACAAATATTTCCTTTAGTATCTCGTAAATAAATACAGGCATCGTTTCTTTTTAAAACTAAATTATTAGCTCTGGTACCGTCAGCCAACTCAATAAAGTGAAACTCTGGCTCGAAGTTGGGGTCAAAACTAATAAATTTTGTTTCATCTCTAATTACATGATTTGTCTCACCTGTATCGACTAGGTAAGAATTATAACTATTGGGTATAGTATGCAACCCAAACGAAGAAGCATGTTCGCTCATTCGAAAAAGCTTTTACATTTTTACGAAAATCAGTCCTTGTATAAAATTGGCATTTCGCACGTACACGTCCTGGGTACGACGTTAAACTGCATCCAACAGCAAGGCCTCTGATCAGGAGGTTTTGAGGAAGCGTGGAACCACCTCTTAATTGCTGGTATTCCCAGGTCCACCCTGACCCGGGGTGGTAGCACCTGTTGGGGTCCAAACTATGGGAAAATAGCTTTTCCAGCACAATGATGTTGCCAACTATACTTTTTTGAAACAATGATGTTGCCAGCTATACTTTTTTGAAACAATGATGTTGCCAGCTATACGTTTTCGAAACAATGATGTTGCCAGCTATACGTTTTTGAAACAATGATGTTGCCAGCTATACGTTTTTGAAACAATGATGTTGCCAGCTATACATTTTTGAAACAATGATGTTGCCAGCTATACTTTTTTGAAACAATGATGTTGCCAGCTATACGTTTTTGAAACAATGATGTTGCCAGCTATACGTTTTTGAAACAATGATGTTGCCAGCTATACGTTTTTGAAACAATGATGTTGCCAGTTTTTGAAACAATGATGTTGCCAGTTTTTGAAACAATGATGTTTCCAGCTATACGTTTTTGAAACAATGATGTTGCCAGCTATACGTTTTTGAAACAATGATGTTACCAGCTATACGTTTTTGAAACAATGATGTTGCCAACTATACTTTTTTTAAACAATGATGTTGCCAGCTATACGTTTTTGAAACAATGATGTTGCCAGCTATACGTTTTTGAAACAATGATGTTGCCAACTATACTTTTTTTAAACAATGATGTTGCCAGCTATACGTTTTTGAAACAATGATGTTGCCAACTATACGTTTTTGAAACAATGATGTTTCCAGCTATACGTTTTTGAAACAATGATGTTGCCAACTATACGTTTTTGATATATTTAGTAAATACTGGATCTGGTATTAAATAACCCATAGTGGTTGATATGCCATAAAACCCCAAACAACCAACCATCGACCGTACATACCCGGCTCTTTCACAACGAAAGCAGATGATATTTGATTTTCTATTATTATTGTTCCTGTTGTTGTTGTTGTAAGAGTTGTTTTTAAGCCCTTTGTTTTTAATATAATTTCTAGTTTGATAGGTTTGGGGGACTCGTTTTTGAATTTTTTAAATGACGTTCTCAGTTGCATTACGTTATTTCCTTGATTTGAGGGATTACACATTTTTTCAGTTTCTTCATAACTACGTAACGCAATTTTAAACTCAGTGAAAGTTAATTTTTTATCTTTTTAAGTTATGACTGTCGTGAATGGTTTGAATGTTGCTGGTTGTCCCTTTGAAACCATGGCTATTAGCAGCCCATTTTTAAGGCATTTGTGACATTCTCAGGTCGTATAATATAATATATTACAGATTCATTTTCTCGTCTCCTTAACGCGGTTAGTTCAGTATATAAAGCAATAATATTAGGCTTACCTTTTGACAAGTAATGTTCACGCAATATTCTTAGGGCTTGACGTCCGTCGTCCCTGGCTTCTCTCATTATTAAAGATAAACTCCTGTCCTCCAAGCATTGTATTAATTCGGAGAACACGGTCGCATTTCTTTCCATAAAATAATCATCTTCTTTCAGGTCATCTTGGCAAAGGATGATGGCATGAAGTTTTTATATTCTAAGGTAGCCTAAGAATTTCACTTCCCATAATTCGTATTTTGACTCGTCTCCGTCAAAATACAGTCGTAATCTGGGCTCATAACCTTTGTTGACCATGTTCACTGTAGTCTATGAATATAGAATCCAGTGCAGTACGTAATCCGTTCAATGAAACAATGTTAAAGATTAACACTCACGAGTGCGACATTCTACTGAATCTGACTATATTGCCAATAGCAGCAGCAGCTCTTGCGTAATCTTCAGTCTTCGATATGAATGGCTGGCAGTGGATATTCGGGAAAAAAACATTGCTGCCTTTATACACGTTGCATTGAATATTTTGACCCTTCTGATTGGTTAACTATTCTATTGGTGAACTATAAAAAGAGTCAGCTCATTTTGGTTGGCTCACTAGCACATAAGGGTACCCCAAAACTCTAACACACTGTGGCAATGCGTCGTTAAAGGCATCTGTGTATGAATTTCTGGGACTTATAAACCTAATGTCTCAGTAAGAGGCATGGCACATAGAACTAGAACAATCTACCCCGGTGGACGATATAAAGTGTTCCTTTCGAAATTCAAATCACCTGAAGAAGGCTGGAACTATAACAGCCGAAACGTTGGGTATATGGCAATGAAGATGGGGGTAACAGTCCGAATAATGTAAATAATCATAATAATCATCTCAGAGATATAGGCAGATATTACCCCTTTTCTCCTTACCTTACAATCTCACTCAGTAATACTCTACCTTGAGTGACCTTTGGGCCTTGTATTGGGAGAACTGTCAAAAAATGAGTGAGGCGCGAGAGCCAATAGCCTAGTGCATTCTGTAAATATAATAATAACTAATATTTTGCTGTACAGATGTAGACAGCTATTACCCTTTCAGAGACGAATTTAGAAACACCCGAAGAGACATTGCGGATGATATAACAGCTCGTTGGTAAGAATAATACTGTTGCTGTATACACTGCGAGGGAGGCAGATACGTTAGCAAGCGGCAGTTCGGTGAATAAACGAATACCATGCTTCTAAATAAGAACTTTGAAGATACCAACAAAACCATGTTCCTCTGAGGAAAATTACAAGTAAGACCTATTTATTAAACCCTTTTTATACTGCTTGTTTTTCATACGTTTTCAATTTCCGTGCAGGATAAAGTCTTGTGCTAATAATTTGTTTGTTTGTTTCGTTTGTTTTTATTTTACGGTATATCAACCTCAATGGTCTATTTGATGTCGACAAGGTAATGTTTCTCTTCCAATTTTTTATCCTTCAAAAATCTATCTTTGGTAATATTTTTTCTTCAAAATTGTATCGCTTGTAACTTTTTTTTTTGTAAAAAAAAGGATAGTTGGTAATAATTTTTTTCTTCAATTTTTTCTTCAATTTCTGCTATTAAAACCTGTTTTTACACTTTCATAGTTTGAAAGTTAACTATTCGCCAATAGCTGGGACCCTAACAGGTGCTACCACCTCGGGTCAGGGTGGACCTGGAATCACCAGCAATTAAGAGGTGGTTTCACGCCCCTCAAAACCTCCTGATCAGAGGCTTTGCTGTTGGCGTATTTTATCGTCTTACCCAGGACGCGGATGTAGTTTATCGTCATACTCAGTACGTGTTACAAATTTGTATTGAAATATTCTTGATAAAATCCAAAGAAGAATCTGAAATAGTATCCGTCCTGACGTAGCAAGCCGGCTTCAGTAACCGCTGTGACATAGAATCACAGTGACCTTTCTATAAATATCTTCATGGTAATCATCTTTCCTATGTTGTAAGGAATACTGTTGTATGTTTGGGTCAGTAATTGTGGCTAGCTAAGTTTAAGATAGATTGAAGACCAGCCTTTCTCTATCTCCCACCTTTTAGCTTTGTGCTGATTTATTGTATTTTTAAAATAAATATTACTTTTCTCTTTGATACTTAAACTTTATGAATTTAAATGCAGTAATAGTTTGACGGCAAGGTCTCATCATTTTACCGTTGAAATGGTTAGATATAACCGTAAGTTCTATGCTAACATTTTCTTCTCTCGCACCTCTCGGTTGTGGGGCTCTATTGTTTATTCTTGCTTTCCAGTCAAAATTGCTCTTCAAAAAATTAAATACAATGTCAATCGTTATCTCCGGTTTTCTTAATTTCTGTTCTTTAATTGTTCACTCTCCTTAATAATGTTTTCCTTTTTCTCATCAGGACTGTGGTATACTCGATGTCATTTCTGACAGCATAGACAAGGCCCTCTCTCTCCACCCGTTCGCTCACATATTTGTGTTTGGCGATTTTAACGCCCAACACAACAAGTGGCTTAAGAATGCTAATACCGACCTCGCAGGCATCCATACTCTCAACTTTTCAGTCTCTCAATCCCTCACACAGATAATTGATTTCCCCACGCGTTTTGCTTACAACCGGGACTGTAAGGCCTCACTCCTCGACCTGTGTTTTACCTCCATCCCTGAGTCTTGTAGTGCCACGCAGCTCTGTCCTATCGGTAACTCCGATCATGCTGTAGTGTCTGTTAGTATCTCCGTCAGCCCCACCCCCTGCAAGGAGCCTCCTACCACCAGAACCTCATTCTGCTACCAACGGGCTGACTGGGACTTGTTTCGTGATTTCCTCCGCGATGTCCTCTAAGATGCTATATTTAAGCTCCCCATTCAAGAATGTGCTTCAGAGGTCTCTTCCTGGGTTAAATCTGGAATCGACGCTTTCATCCCTTCCGGGAAATTCAAGGTCAAACCGCGCTCCTCCCCTTGGTTCACAGCTGCTTGCTCAGCCGAAATTTCCCATAGGAACCACTTCTTCCACCGTTTTCGTAGTGATATATCTGACTGTAATAGACACCTATTCACCTCTGCCCGTAACGAGTGTAAGCGTATCCTCAACGAAGCTAAGTCACTATTTGCTGCTCGGATGAAAAAACGTATTGTATCTCGCAAATTCGGCTCCAAAGATTATTGGCGCCTCTGCAAGAGCGTTCTGAACAATAGCAAACCCTCCATTCCTCCCCTGTTCAATCAGTTTGAGGTCCTTACCACCTCTGCCGACAAGGCTGAATGCTTTGCTCGGAAGTTTTCTTCCAATTCAACGTTAGACTGTTCCGAGGTACCCATGCCCGATTTCCCTCCCAGAACCGAGGCCCTTTTGAACGGATTGCACATATCCCCGTCGTTGGTATTGGGCATTATTTCTAACCGAGATCACCACAAGGCTACTTGGGGTGACGGGATACCAGCCATTGTCCTGAAGAAATGCGTGCCTGAACTGGCGCCTGCCCTCTCTAAATTATACAACCACTGCCTCAAGGAGTCTTGTTTTCCTGACTGCTGGAAGTCCTCAACCATTGTTCCTGTCTTTAAGAACTCTGGTGACCCCTCCGACCCTTCTAATTACTGTACTATCAGTCTCCTACCCATCTTCGGCAAAGTCTTCGAGGCCATTATCAACACCGAAGTGATTAATTACCTGATATCCCATGATCTGCTCTCAGACAAGCAGTATGGTTTCCGCTTTGCCCGATCTACAGCCGATGTGCTTATGGCCATCACTGAATTTGTCTACCAAGCTATTCATAATAACGGTGAAGCTCGTGCCGTGGCCCTTGACATCTCCAAATCGTTTGATAGAGTTTGGCATGCCGGCCTTCTTCGCAAGCTCCAGGGTTATGGCAACACAGGTCGATTGTTTGACCTAATACAATAATTCCTGTCAAACCGGGAATTGAATGTCGTTCTCAATGGATTCATCTCCAGCTCCTATCCCACTAGCGCAGGTGTTCCTCAAGGCTCCATCCTAGGCCCTACTCTGTTCCTCATATTCATAAACGACATTCCTGACGCAATAGTCTCATCTATGCGGACGACACCACAATTTACTCCTGCCTCAAACACAAATCTAGTGATGCTGACAAAGTTAATCTGGAAGTTCAAATAGAAAAGGACCTCCAATCGGTTGTGAACTGGGGCAAGAAATGAATGGTTAACTTTAACGCCTCTAAAAGAAAACTGCTTTCTATTAACCACCATAAGGATCCATCCCTGCATCCCATGAGAATGTCTGAAGACCAACTTCTCGAGAGCTCATCTCTGCGGCTGCTCGGTCTCACGCTGGCCGCAAATCTGATATGGAACAAATACATCGAGTCAATTGCATCATCCACCTCAAGGAAAGTTGGCTCCCTGTGCCGAGCCAGGAAATTTTTCTCCCCGGAATCGATCCCCCAAATCTATAAATCGACCATTCGCCCTTGCATGGAGTATTGCTGCCATATATAGTCTGGAGCCCCTGCTGTTTGCCTCAGGGTTCTTGATAAGATCCAGAGACGGATATGCAATGTAATTGGCCCTGATCTGTCATCTCGTCTGCAGTCGCTCTCTCACAGACGCGACGTTGCCTCGCTCTGTCTTTTTTACAAATACTTTCACGGTAATTGCTCCGAGGAGCTGCTTTCGCTGGTTCCTAGGCGTCATGAATTTAAACGTCCTACGAGGCTGGCATCCCGTTCCCACCGCTTCACTGTTGAAACTGTTAGATGTAGACGTCTCTTCTACTCCAATAGCTTCATGCCTCGAACATCTCGCCTATGGAACTCCATTCCTTATTCCTGTTTCCCTGACAAATACAATCTCAAACTATTTAAGTGTAACGTCAATCGACATCTCCAGTTGCCTTGATCTATCCACTTCCCTTCTCCACATCCTTTCACCTTTCATTCCTATCTGCTCTCGCTCCAAATCTTCTGTAACCCCTTGCCTTGATCGATCCACTATCTTTCTCCACATCCTCTACTTTACCACTCCAATCTGCTCTTCCTCCAAACCTTCTGTAACCCCTTGCGTGCTAGTGGCCTCCAGCCTTGCTTGGGGTGAAAAGCTTAACCCCCCCCAAAAAAAAACATAGTGACTCCATATATTCTTATTTGTTTATAGCCCTACTTTGGGTGAAATTATATATATATATATATATATATATATATATATAATCAGTACAAAAATCAGTACGAAAATCATTTATGAATATTAACCACGTGACCACGTGACAAAAATGAAGTACGGAGATTGAGGTTCCAAGTTTGGAATTTTCGAACACGCCTGTAATCTTCATCAGCAGATGCGAGTAATAAACAGAGGGACGGTGGAAACTATCCAACATTAGTTCATGAGGCTGGTTAGATTCCTGCTTGTAGGTCGATTTGTCAGTAAAAATCCGTTTCCTGTTTGATTTCTCAATGTGCGAAACTTTTTGTGAAAATAACCTTAGATTTAAAAATCGTGATTGGTGGTGGGTGAAAAGGTCTGCGAGATGTTGGAAATTGAGGATAAGTGTTATTGGACCGAGGGTGGGGATGATGTTAGTGCTGAGAGATTTAGTTAGTGAGGGAATATAGCGAAACAGGCAATAGAAATAAAATAAAAAGAGAAAAAGAGAAAAGAGAATCAATTGGAAAAGAAATACCACAAAAAGTTGATAAAGGATTCTTTTAGGAAAATCATTGTCAGAAAATGGTATGGTGGGGGGGGTTGCAAAAGAAATAAACTGAAATAAAAACGTAACAAAATACTACTACTAATAATAATGAAAATATAAAAACGGGGAATAAAACATACAAAAATAGATGTGTTGTGAACATGAGTGTATGTAACAGTGTGTATATATATATATATTTTTTTTTTTAATATATATATATATATATATATATATATATATATATATATATATATATATACAAGGTAACCAAAAAAGTTCTGTCCGTTTTTAAAGGAAAAAAAGAAAACGCTTCACAGTATGTGTAACTTATATTTAGTCTTCGAAGTAATCGCCATCGGCATCCAGCACCTTCTGTCAACGTGTCTCCAGGTTTTTCAATGCCCTTGCGGTAGAACTCGGTGTGTGTGTGTGGGGGGGACGCAAAGAAGTCTGTGAGGGTTTTGCGCAAGTCTGCTTAATTGGTGAAGGATTGCCGACGATGATGATTATCCAGGAAGTGGAAGATTTGGTAATCGGATGGCGCAAGGTCAGATGAATAATGTGGGTGACACAAAGTCTCCCACCCAGGTTGCGGTATGGTATCCCTGATGCGGCCTGGCGTTGTCATGTAGGAAAAGCACACCTTTGTGATTGACCAGTGCTGGCTCCTTCTGGCGCAATACCTGTTGCACACGTTTCAATTGCTGCGAGTATAGGTCTCCAGTGACCGTTTGGCCAGTTGGTAGCAGTTCATAATGAACCACTTGACGATCTGTCCAACAGACACAAAGCATAATCTTGCGTGGGTGCATAGGCGGTTTTGCGTTGTGAGGGTCAGCATCCTGAGTAGACGACCAATGTCTGGAACGCTTGGGAGTTTCGTACAGAACCCACTTTTCATCACCGGTAAGCACTCGATTGAATAAAGATGCGGTACGGTGGCGAGAAAGCAGCGATACGCAGGCTCCCACTCGTCCCTTGTGGACCTCCAACAGCGTTTGCGGAACCCACTTGCTCAGTTTGTACGTCTTACGAACTGTTTAATCGGAAACGTTGAATTGTCTTGCAAGTTCACCACACGTTAGACTACTGTCCTCTTCAATGGTCGCCTTCAGGACTCCGTCATTCAAGACCTGTGGTCGTCCACTACGTGGCTCATCATGGAGAGAGAAATCTCCCGACTTGAATTTTCGAAACCAACGTCTTGCAGTACGTTCATCCACAGCCCTATCCCCAAACGCTTGACATATGCGGCGACTTGATGCAGCTGCTGATAAGCCCACTTTGAAGTCGTAAAGAAAACAGCCCCGAACGAGATCTCTAGACACTTCCATCCTTCTAACAGATGTCCGGCTTATAACTGATGGCCGGGCACGGTGCGCGTTTTTTTTTATAACGTCTGATGTTCCTACTTCCGGCTGTCCGAATTTGAAAAGAATTGCTACACGCATTTCGTATATATTTCAACTTCATTCAATGACTAATAAAAAAAACGGACAGAACTTTTTTGGTTTCCTTGTATAATTAAGTAATTCATCGAGTCTGAAACCTCAACAGAAAGCAGAAAGCACTGGACGGGCGTTTTCTCCTATGTTTGGGACTCATCAGCAGTACGTTTCAGACTCGATGAATTACTTAATTATAATTATCAAATCCTCCTAATAATTTCTATCATTTATATATCATTGCTTGAACCGGCTTCTAATGCTCAAGTTTGAGAGACTTGGTGATAGTAGTCGTGGCTCCCGGGGGCACCGTCCTATGGTTAGAGAGAATCTCAGTTGAGTTCCACCACGGAATATGTGAGCGAGCGGCGCTATATTGAGTCTGATTTGCTACATCTTCGTCACCGAGACCCGTTGGAACAGTTGCTATGATATTTGCTTGACAACCTAACTGTCAGGGTTTCAATTCTCGGTAGTGGATGCGCACTGCTGATGAGTCCCAAACATAGGACGAAATGGCCTTCCAGTGATTTCTGCATCCTGTTGAGATCTCAGACTCGATGAATTACTTAATTATAATTATCAAATCCTCCTAATAATTTCTATCATATATATATATATATATATATATATATATATATATACTAACAACCACAGTCCTTTCGGGGGAATAATTAGTTGTTTGCGAGTGGTGAGAAAGAGAATGTCTGATTTTGTTTGTGTAACTTAAAGAAACGTACAAACATATTATTTCTTAACATTCTTAAAGTAAAAAAAATGGATACATCATTTGTCTAAAATGTTGCAAATTCCTATATATTTTTCAAGCTTATTCTGTTTTGTTCATTCTTTTTATTTGTGCAATGAGGTTTTGAGACTGTGCTGGGGTTGACTTGTCGCATTTCTCATCGCTAATTTTTTTTCTTTTCCTAATAATAGGCCACCCCAACTGATCGATGTTGATTGGCCGACACCTGACGTTATTTTGACCCGTCCATATCACATCACCTCCGTCGGTGATATTCATAACTTTGAAGACTGGGGTGGATCAAAACCAGTTCAACAAAAATCACCTAAACCCCTCAACCTTTCTTTCTGCAACATTCGTAGTATTCGTACCAACTTCTGCAGCGTGGAATCATTCCTCTTCGAAAAGTCTGCAGAAAGCCCAACTCTCTGCGAAACTAATTTTTAACTCTTAAATCCCCTCCTCTGATTTCTCGATTCCTGGCTTAGAAAGGACTCTAAAGTCCACATGCATGTCCTGGTAGTTTACGTCCGCGAACATCGCCCGCTGGCTAGGGAACTCTCTCATGAGTCTCCAGTCCATTCTTACATGTGTCTCCGTCTCTCTCTACCTAACTCGGTCAGCTATCTCTTCTTTCTCGACCGCTCCCATTTCCTCTCATATATAGATTATATTTTCGATAATATAGACAAGGTCATCTCCCTACACCCGTTTGCAAACATATTTGTGTTCGGTGACTATCAGGTGGCTTAAACACTGCCGTCACTGCTCTCGCTGGCATCTAAACTGTTTATTTTCTCAATTACTCAAACTCTCACGTAAGTGGTTGAATTTTCCACGCGTTTCTCTTGTAACCTTGATGGGCACGCTTCTCTTCTCGAGCTGTTTTTACCTCTATCCTTGTTGTACTACTTGTCGCAACTCTGGCCTCTTGGCAACTCTAATCATGCGGTAGTATGCCAGCCAAGAAACCCCTACTAACAGAATATCCTTCTGTTATCAACGTGTGGATTGGGACTCGTTCCGTGATTTCTTTCATCACGTCCTCTGGAATGCAGTTTTTAATCATTCTGTTCATAAATGCGCGTCTGAGGTCGCCGCCGGCATCGATGCTTTCATCCCAGGAAGGAAATACAAGATAATCCGCCCTCATTTCCTTGGTTCTCACCTGTATGCTTGGCCACTATAACCCACAGGAATCACTTCTTCTGGCTTTACCAGAGCGATACGTCTGATTACAACAGACGTTTCTTTGTCTCTGTTCGTAACGAGCGCAAGGGTATTGTCAAAAGAGCGAATTTACTGTTTGCTGATAAAATAAAACATTTCGCAAGTTCGGTTCTAGAGATTATTGACGGCTCTGCAAGGTCGTTCCGAACGGCAGCAAATCCTCCGTCCCTACTCTATTCAATCAATTCGAATTCCTGATATCTGCAGCAGATAAGGTTGAATGCGCTGCTGGGACATTCTCTTCCAACTCAATACTCGGTTAAGCTGGAATACCGACACCTGATCTCCCCCCTTGAACAGAGACTGTACTGAGCGATATGTGCATAACCTCGTCACAGGTCTCAAACATTATTTCGGACTCCTATAAGGCAAGCGGAGGTGACGGCATCACAGCCGTCGTCCTAAAGAAATATGCTCCCGAGCTGATCCCAATTCTCGCCAGACTCTCCAACTATTGCTTTGCTGCTTCCGCTTTCTCCTGCTTGTCGGAAATCATTCTTTATAAGAAACCTCGGAGAACATTCAGACGCCACTAACTATCGCTCTGTTAATCTCCTACCGCCTTTTGGTAACTTATTCGAGGCGTTAATCAATGCTGTCCTTAACATTTTTTTCTTTTGCTTATTTCTCCTAAACCTTCTTACACCATCCATTTACTGAAGCTTTCTAGGTAGGTTATGCGTTGTTTTTCCTCTGTCCCTGTTGCTTTTAATCTATCCTGTGAGTATCAGATTCTCCAAGCCCTCTTTCCTCATTATGCGCTCTAGAAATTTCAACTGACACTCCCTGATGTGAAGTATAAGTGTACTTTTTATTCACATTTTCTATAAAACTTCGTCGTTGCTCACATATTCGGTCGAGGGTATTGTAGCATCTGTCTGTAGAACTAAATTTCTGTTGCTTCAGGTCACTTCTTCATCTTTGAGGTGATTGTCCAGCATTCACTGTCATATAACTACATCAAGTATCGCTCGCTCGTTTCAATCCCCGCTTCAATCCACTAGTCCATTGTACCGTAGACAGTTTGGTAGTTCGTGAATTTTGTGACATATTAGCAGTGAATTCAATCTCTGGGTCGGACATTGTGTACTCGCACCCAGTGGAGACATGCGCACAATAGCTGAACAGTACTAAATAAAAGTAAGAACTAGACGGGATATCCCTAGACAAGGGCAGTGAAACGGGAACAGTCTACTCCTGTAGATCAAATAAGGGGTTAATTTCAGAATTTCTTGTAGGTTACTCAGATAGATATCAATCTGAGGAAGACCGGACGACACAAAGCCCGAAACGATAACGGCTACGAAAAACAATTATCCAGATATAAATAGTGTAAATAGAAAAATGCAATATGATCAAATTGTTAACTTTCCACACGACTATAAAAAAAGGTTCGGAAGGAAACTCCTATCAACATGAGAAAGAGCTATAACAGTTAAATTAATTTCCTGAAAAAGGTCTTGAAGAAAAAGATTTTATAATTTTCAACCGCCCTTAACACAAACTGTACGGTCTATGTATGGAAGCGTTTTCGCCATTATCATTTAGATGCGTGAGTCACCTAGTGAGGATCGAACCGACTGGCGAGATTTTACTCATAACCAGTGCGCTAATCAAAAGCACCAGTATGAACTTTCAACTTGATGTGTGGAATTGTTCAATTTCTGTTTATTCTTTTCTTGCCAGAACCAGACGCAAACATATGTTTCTTAATAAAAGAAATGTCCCAAAACACCAATAATAAAATTTGCTTGACGTTAATTTAAGTCTGTTTTCTTTCAGGGCTGTGAAAATGGCGGCACTACCTTATGTTTTTTATCATTTCAGGAAGTTTTTTTTTGGTTTTGTTTCCTTATTCGATTCAGGGTTATGTTGCTGTTTTTTTTTTCTCTGAATTCTTACCGTATTATTATTTTATTATTATTTTTATTAATGTCATTTTTATTATTATTAATTTTCTGACTCAAATACATTCATTTTTTTCTTTTCTGATCTGAATGATATATTCGCTTTGTTCTTGTTCATGTTGCTCTTGACACTTTCTCATTCCAATAAAATTCATCTTCACTTTCTTCTTCTTCTTCTTCTTCTTCTTCTTCTTCTTGTTCTTCTTGTATTTGTATATCTCTTTTACTTCTTCATCCTCTTTGGTTGTCCTTGTGCTTTTTTATGGGCCTCATTCTTCTTCTTCTTTTCTTTTCTTTTTCTTCTTTGGGCGTCTTCCACTTATTCCCGCTTTTTTCTTCTGTTCACTTCTTTCTCTCTTTTTCTCTCTATTCTCTCTCTCTTTCTATTGCACATCCCCCTCTTTCTTTTATTATTACTATCTTTTTTTTTATTTCGTCATCCTTTACCGCTATTTTACTATTATTTCCAATTTTATTAAAGGATTTTTTCGGTTTCATCTAACCAAGAAATGCAAGACATGATACTTTGTTTTTTTATCTCTATATTTTTTACAAACACCTCAAGACAGAATAAACTGAATGACGCATGCGTAGAAAACGAAAAACGATATGAAGTAGACAGTAAACTAATATGGCTGAAGACATAGTCTGAAACTTTGAGAACATCGATTGACGAGATTTTTAGACAAAACGTGGTACCGAAATTCAAAGGTTCATTGTAGTAGCTGAAGGTTACATTCAAAATCTACAAAAAAAGTATGAAAAAACAGGAACCTTTCATCAGAAACATAAACAAATGTACTATTAAGCAATACTCTATTTACATTATTCGGACTATTGTCCTCATCTTTGTCACCATGTTTATCACAACGTTTCGGCTGTTGTACGCTCCGGCTTTCTTCAGGTGGTTGGCCATGTGTCCTTTATATGGATAAAGGCGTTAGTTAAATCCAGTGACAGGACCACAAAAGAGTGTGAGTTTAATACCCGGTTAAGGCAGTGGAGAACTTGGAGAGGGGAATTAACAGGAGATAACTGATAACTGGCATCCATTAAACATGGCACGTGGAACTAGAACAGTCTACCCCAGTGAGCGAAATAAAGGGTTCAGTTCGACATTCCAATCACCTGAAGAAGGCTGGAGCGTACAACGACCGAAACGTTGTAATAAATATGGCGACAAAGATGAGGACAATAGTCCAAATATTGTAAATAATGTAAAAAATAAGGTATTTCACCAAAGAAGCTAATCAGAACTCAAAAACGAAACAAATAAAAGTTTATTTGCTTTCCTTTGATCTGTGTTTTTGTATGATATTCAACGGCTTCTGTTCCGTTTTCCTGTTCAGTGGGCGTGGCTTGATGCATAAGGCCTCGGCTCTTAGTCATTGGTTATCTCAGTTCCTTTACCATTATCATACTATCATCCAAGACAAACGTCTTATCCTGCTGCCTGGCCAAAATCGTTTCGAGTTCTCAACATTTTTAGAGATTAAACCACAAATCACCCGCTCAAGTCTCATGAACTCCTTCAAATACGTTATTGATTTTTAAATATAAACTCACAAACTCGGACAACATTTAGCGTACAGACGGACAAATAAAACTCTTTCTAAAATTGACCAATAATAATATCGCTCGAAGAGACAATGGCAGTAATATCAATATATGTATAGAAATCAGTTTTTTTAATCATTTGACCCCTTGCAAGACAATAAATCCACTAAGACGCATGGGGTTAATGCGTGCGAAAGTATATAAGAAAAAGAAAAACATTATTAAAGAGAGAGAACAATAAAAGAACAAGAATTAAGAAGACAGAAGATAACGATTGACATTGCATTTAAATTTTCACCCAAGCAAGGCACTAAAGTCACTAAGACGCAAAGGGATTACTGAGTGTTAGAGTATCTGAGAAATTTACTATTAAGGAGAGAGAACAATAAAAGAACAAGAATTAAGATGACAGAAGATAACGATTGACATTGCATTTAAATTTTTGAAGATCAAAATTTATTGGAATGCAAGAAGTCGAATGAGATTTCCACATGCAAGAAGTGCGAAAAAACGAATTGTTAGCATATACCTTACGGTTATATATAGTCATTCCAACTGGGAAATTATGAGACCGTGCCGCTAATCCAGTACTGCGCATAAATTCATTAAATCTATGTACTATAGCGAAAAGATCACACGAGGAGTTACCATAATATATTAATAAAAAAGGGTCCTATCTGGCGGTTTTTAGAAAGCAGTTTCGCTTTGGAGGCGTTAAAATTAACATGCTACACAAAATTAACACGCTACACAAAATTCAGACAAAATTAACACGCTACACACAATTAAAACAAAATTAACACGCTACACAAAATTAACACAAAATTAATACGCTACACAAAATTAATACGCTACACAAAATTAACACAAAATTAATACGCTACACAAAATTAATACGCTACACAAAATTAACACAAAATTATCACAAAATTAACACGCTACACAAAATTATCACAAAATTAACACGCTACACAAATTTAACACAAAATTAACAGTCTACACAAAATTCAGACAAAAGTAACACGCTACACAAAATTAACACAAAATTAATACGCTACACAAAATTCAGACAAAATTAACAAGCTACACAAAATTAACACGCTACACAAAATTCAGACAAAAGTAACACGCTACACAAAATTAACACAAAATTAACACGCTACACAAAATTAACAAAAAATTATAACGCTACACAAAATTCAGACAAAATTAACACGCTACACAAAATTAACACGCTACACAAAATTAACACAAAATTAACACGCTACACAAAATTCAGACCAAATTAACACGCTACACAAAATTAACACACTACACAAAATTCAGACAAAATCAACACGCTACACAAAATTCAGACAAAATTAACACGCTACACAAAATTAACACAAAATTAACACGCTACACAAAATTCATACAAAATTAACACGTTACACAAAATTAACACGCTACACAAAATTCAGACAAAATTAACACGCTACACAAAATTCAGACAAAATTAACACGCTACACAAAATTCAGACAAAATTAACACGCTACACAAAATTAACACAAAATCAACACGCTACACAAAATTAAGACGCTACACAAAATTGACACAAAATTAACACGCTACACAAAATTCAGACAAAATTAACACACTACACAAAATTAACACAAAATTAACACGCTACACAAAATTAACACGCTACACAAAATTCAGACAAAATTAACACGCTACACAAAATTAACACAAAATTAACACGCTACACAAAATTAACACAAAATTAACACGCTACACAAAATTCAGACAAAATTAACACGCTACACAAAATTAACACGCTACACAAAATTAACACAAAATTAACACGCTACACAAAATTCAGACAAAATTAACACGCTACACAAAATTAACACAAAATTAACACGCTACACAAAATTCAGACAAAATTAACACGCTACACAAAATTAAGACGCTACACAAAATTGACACAAAATTAACACGCTACACAAAATTCAGACAAAATTAACACACTACACAAAATTAACACAAAATTAACACGCTACACAAAATTAACACGCTACACAAAATTCAGACAAAATTGACACGCTACACAAAATTCAGACAAAATTAACACGCTACACAAAATTAACACAAAATTAACACGCTACACAAAATTAACACAAAATTAACACGCTACACAAAATTCAGACAAAATTAACACGCTACACAAAATTAACACGCTACACAAAATTAACACAAAATTAACACGCTACACAAAATTCAGACAAAATTAACACGCTACACAAAATTAACACAAAATTAACACGCTACACAAAATTAACACAAAATCAACACGCTACACAAAATTAAGACGCTACACAAAATTGACACAAAATTAACACGCTACACAAAATTCAGACAAAATTAACACACTACACAAAATTAACACAAAATTAACACGCTACACAAAATTAACACAAAATTAACACAAAATTAACACGCTACACAAAATTAACACAAAATTAACACGCTACACAAAATTAACACAAAATTAACACGCTACACAAAATTAACACAAAATTAACACGCTACACAAAATTCAGACAAAATTAACACGCTACACAAAATTAACACGCTACACAAAATTAACACAAAATTAACACGCTACACAAAATTCAGACAAAATTAACACGCTACACAAAATTAACACAAAATTAACACGCTACACAAAATTAACACAAAATCAACACGCTACACAAAATTAAGACGCTACACAAAATTGACACAAAATTAAGACGCTACACAAAATTAACACAAAATTAACACGCTACACAAAATTAACACAAAATTAACACAAAATTAACACGCTACACAAAATTAACACAAAATTAACACGCTACACAAAATTAACACAAAATTAACACGCTACACAAAATTCAGACAAAATTAACACACTACACAAAATTAACACAAAATTAACACGCTACACAAAATTAACACAAAATTAACACAAAATTAACACGCTACACAAAATTAACACAAAATTAACACAAAATTAACACGCTACACAAAATTAACACAAAATTAACACAAAATTAACACGCTACACAAAATTAACACACTACACAAAATTAACACGCTACACAAAATTAACACAAAATTAACACGCTACACAAAATTAACACAAAATCGACACGCTACACAAAATTAACACGCTACACAAAAAAATTACAAGCAGGATGATTTCTTGAGGAATGGTTCAAACGAGCTAAAATAAAAATTACTGCTAGAAAGGGAGATTATATCGATATCTGAGCCTCAATGGTTTTGTGATGGACGTGACCGTGTCGGCGCTCTTTAAAACTGGCATAAAAACAAAAAACAAACTTATATTAGGAGAGCCAGGTACAGCGACATTAGACTCTGATTGTAACTGTTACTATCAAGAGACGGACTTGTGTCATAAGCCATATTTGAACATATAGAATTACTGTCCACTTGATTATATCATAATTCGTTAATGTGTTTGGTTGTATGACTTGTGTGGAAAAGTACAGACATTACCAAAAGTTATATTTATCAGTGTTGTGTAGTAGTTTATACTGGAGAATAAATAGTAGACGGTTGAGAACACAGACTAATGTAATTAACAGTTAATCGTTAACTCTTCTTCCATCAGTAAGATAGAGTGATGTTTAAATAGTCTAAATCTAGTCCATGTTGTGGGGGTGTTCAGCTACTCCACAACAATTTGATATTTGCATTACCTTGAATCATATAAGATTTCAAGATGCAACAGCTTTTTATTATGGCATAAGTCACTATTGAAACATGATTTATGGTCAAAAACTTTTTGTCATAGCCATTGGGATAGTATCTGTTGTGGCCTGTTATAGGCCAGAAAGAAAGACACGGTAAGAAGAAGGTAGGTTGAACAAGTGTATTGAAATAACAGAACATATATAAAAAATAAGGGTGTTATTAGTCAGCAGATAGATGTGTCCGACCGAATTGTCAGGTTAAACTGCATCCTGACTACCTTCTTGGGAAGTCTCGCAGGTTAGTATTTATGAAGGAGTTCATTCTAATGTAGAGAGGTCACCATAACAGTATGTTTGCTTAGAATGAGGCTTATAATGTGGACAAAGAATCATTTTGAAGCAAGTAAATTGTGGTTCTATGGGATGAAGGCTATTCTGAACGTGAAAATATTGTAAAAATAGGTTGTAATGAAACAATTGATTATTGTAACAACTTATGCTCCAACACATCCAAGCAATTTTAGAACAAATCTGATCCTATCATATATAATGACTAGCCACTTGATTAAAAAGATAACCATCTCTACACCATAGTTATATGTGCCTAGTTTTATAGCGGGTATGGAAATTCTATATCACACAACAGGTACACATTTAAATCTTGAATGTTTTTTTTTACTCAAAGACAAAATCATTTTATATACTTAACTGAAGACGATATACTGATGGGTGTGACCTTGTCACACATTCTCAGGAGGATATGACGTTTTTAATGACTGGTTTTCTGCAGTTTTAACTGATTTGGTTTGACAATAATTGGTTGGTTGGTTGTTTGGGTTTTTATGGCATGTCAACCACTATGGGTTATTTAATGCCAGATCCAGTATTTACTAGATATATCAAAACCGTATAGCTGGCAACATCATTGTTTCAAAAATTTATAGCTGGCAACATCATTGTTTCAAAAAACCATAGCTGGCAACATCACTGTTTCAAAAGCGTATAGCTGGCAACATCATTGTTTCAAAAACGTATAGCTGGCAACATCATTGTTTCAAAAACTGGCAACATCATTGTTTCAAAAACGTATAGCTGGCAACATCATTGTTTCAAAAAAGTATAGTTGGCAACATGATTGTTTCAATGTGCTGGAAAAGACCTGGAAGTTCACTATTTTCCCATAGCAGGGACCCCAACAAGTGCTACCACCCCGGGTCAGGGCGGACCTGGGAACACCAGCAATTAAGAGGTGGTTCCACGCTTCCTCAAAACCTCCTGATCAGAGGCCTTGTGTTTGACAATAAATTTAAAGAAAACTTCTTTCATATTTCAACCATCACCATATAAATTGTATGCATTGCCTAAAATTTATGTTGAAGACTGGTGGTAGGAAGTTTTTGAAAAGTATTCATACGTTAGAAGTACTTTAAACAGTTACGTAGCTAGAGTGAGCGGTCTGCCCCGGGCGGCACTTTTATGGGGGCGGCAGTAGGCTATAAGCCTGTATAGGCTGTACTGAAATAAAAGTGGTTTTAATGTCGGTACAGTATTCACAGTTGAAGGATCTTTTCGATTTTGAGAAACTTAAACTATGGCATATATATTGACCTATCTACTGTCTAATGAGTGACAATTGACAGATGAAATAGTTTTTGACGTGGCCATTGAAGAAGTTGCCAACAGAAAAGCAAGAAATATTACTTTCAGAATAAAGATGGTCCTCATTTTTACACCTTTTTTCCCTGTACGTCGTTTTTGATTATTAACGGTTACTGATAAAGTTTAAGTCTATTTGATACGTATTTAATGCATACTATATTTCTGTATGTGAAAGTAATATTGCACAATCTAGTTTTATAACTTTAAGAGTGAGTCACTGTACCATATGTATTTTCTGCGGGGGCGGCAAACTCAAGGGCTGTTCCGGGCGGCATACACTCTACGTATGTCACTGACTTTAAATCATTTTCATACTGAAGAAGACTACAGAGACTGGCATGTCACTTGAAGCTTGTTTTTGGTCAGTCCTCCAAGATGCGTGTTAATCACAGACACCAATATATGAGATTTGCATCAAGGTTGTATCAGAAAAAATACTAAATGTCTTGCTATATTCTTTTTCTCCTATGTACCGAACTTTAGCGGCCATGGTTCTCCACAACTTCCTGTCCTTTTCATCTCTTAATAAATTTTGTATTTTTGTTATCACTCCTAAACATTGTTCCGTCATCCATTTACTCAAGCCCGTTCTTTTTCTTCTATGTGCCGTGTCCCTTCAGGACTTAGGTGATCATGGCTCTCCACAACTTCCTGTCCTTTGTAGCTCTTAATAAATTTTGTATTTTTGTTATCTCTCCAAAACATTGTTCTGTCATCTATTTTCTTGTATGTGCCGTTTCCCTTCAGGACTTAGGTGATCATGGCTCTCCACAACTTCCTGCCCTTTGTAGCTCTTAATAAATTTTGTATTTTTGTTATCTCCCCTAAACATTGTTCCGTCATCCATTTACTCAATCCCATTGTTTTTCTTGTATGTGCCGTGTCCCTTCAGGACTTAGGTGATCATGGCTCTCCACAACTTCCTGTCCTTTGTAGCTCTTAATAAATTTTGTATTTTTGTTATCTATCCTAAACATTGTTCCGTCATCCATTTACTCAATTACATTAGGTAGAATATGCGCTGTTTTCATCTGTCCCCTCTTACCTTCAAACTATCCTGTGAGTATCAGATTTTCCAAGCCCTCTTTCCTCATTATGTGACTCAGAAATTTCAACTGCCTCTTCCTGATGTCAAGTAAGAGTTTCCTTTTTGTTTCCGTTACATGTTGATCACATGTTCGGTCCATGGTATCCTCAGCATCTTTCTGTAGAACTACATTTCTGTTGCTTCAAGTCTCTTCCTCATCTTTGAGGAGGCTATCCAGCATACGCTGCCATACAAGACAGATAACACGTAAGAGTTCAGTCCTGTTTTCTTTGTTTCCAACAAAAATTTCCTGTCTCTTAATACTCTGCTTAGCTTTTGGAATATCAACTTTGTGTGACAGAGAAGAGAGTCGGGGAAACACACACACACACACACACACACACACACACACACACACACACACACACACACACACACACACGTATATTTTTTATTAAAATTGGGGTGGATCTGAGTAGCGAAATTAGATCAGGGCATTTTTGTTTATTGGTGAGAAATCTGATCTAGGGCAGGAGTTGTACCCATTCTGAATTGGGTCATTAGAAAAACAATGGAAATGGTCGAAATAATTTTATCAGTTAAAATTATAAATAGAACTTAGTAAGCTATGAGGAATCTTGGAATTCACATGATTTGGGTTGAAAGTGGGCAGAACTCAAATTTAAACAAGGAGACCGTCCAGATGAGTGGCAGGAGATTCCGAAATTGTCTGGAGGCCTTGGTTGAAGCCAATGGCGATTTTATTGAATAAATTTACTCTTTCCTATTGTAAGATATTTTTGTGTAATTTTGGTAAATATATTTGTTAAAATGAGATGGCAGTGTTATTTTCATTTTTGTCTCATTTAGACGACAATTTATCCATCCCCTCTTGTATATCTATTAAAATGAGACGCCTGTGTGATTTTCATTTTCGTGCAATTTAGACGACAATTTATCCATCGCACTTTGTATATCTATTAAAATGAGATGGCAGTGTTATTTTCATTTTTGTCTCATTTAGACGACAATTTATCCATCCCCTCTTGTATATCTATTAAAAGTAGACGCCAGTGTGATTTTCATTTTCGCGCAATTTAGACGACAATTTATCCATTCCCTCTTGTATATCTATTAAAATGAGACGCCTGTGTGATTTTCATTTTCGCGCAATTTAGACGACAATTTATCCATCGCACCTTGTATATCTATTAAAATGAGATGGCAGTGTTGTTTTCATTTTTGCCTCATTTAGACGACAATTTATCCATCCCCTCTTGTATATCTATTAAAATGAGACGCCAGTGTGATATTCATTTTCGCGCAATTTAGACGACAATTTATCCATCGCACCTTGTATATCTATTAAAATGAGATGGCAGTGTTATTTTCATTTTTGTCTCATTTAGACGACAATTTATCCATCCCCTCTTGTATATCTATTAAAATGAGACGCCAGTGTGATTTTCATTTTCGCGCAATTTAGACGACAATTTATCCATCGCACACTGTATATATATATATATATATATATATATATATATGTATATATATATATATATATATATATATATATATATATATATATATATATATATGTGTGTGTGTGCGTGTGTGTTTGAATATTTTTCTTTGTCGACGTTTAGAGGAAACCCGTACGCCATCAGTATTGCTAATCAGTACATGCTTGTTTTTATTCAAATTTGTTTTTACCACTGAACAAAAATCGTCTTGTGATTAAAAAAAAGGGTAACATTTAGAGACGAACAGTTTTGCTTTCGCTCTTGTCGTTGTCGTAATGGGCGATTATTTTTGCTTTATTTGGATGCGTCAATATCTTCTGTTTTGCTCATTAGGGAAACACTTAAAGGCGCTGACATTGATTTCCGCTGACGGAGAAAGCAACTAATTTTCCTATTTGTCGAAAACTCCTGGGAGAACTTTGGCGGATCCGAATGATAACAGTGACAATTGGAAGCCGTGGGCGGCGAAAGACTCGTGAGGGTTTAAGGGTGTAAGCGCTTTGATTTCAGAAGGGAAACAGGAAAACAATGAAATGACTTTCTTATCCGGGAAAGAAAAAGCAATAAACATTAACAAACTAAAATTTGTTTTCTCAGTAGATCGATAGATAATTAGATAGATAGATACATACATACATACATACATATATAACTGACGATATATAGAGAAAATAATAATAATAGATAGATAGATAGATAGATAGATATTAAGAGACCAGATACATAGATAGGTAGGTAGGTAGATAGATATATACATAGTAAACAACAAACCGATATATATATATATATATATATATGTTGATAGATAGATATATAATAAGAGACCAGATAGATAGATAGGTAGGTAGGTAGGTAGATAGATAGATAGATAATAAACAACAGGCCGACATATATATATATATATATATATATATATATATATATATATATATATATATATATATATATATGTGTGTGTGTGTGTGTGTGTGTGTGTGTGTGTGTGTGTGTGTGTGTGTGTGTGGTTAGATAGATTATAAGAGACCAGATTCGATAGATAGATATACCAGGTAGATAGCTACATATATAATAAGAGAGAATATATATATATATATATATATATATACAGAGAGAGAGAGAGAGAGAGAGAGAGAGAGAGAGATAGATAGATAGATAGATAGATAGGCAGGTAGGTAGGTAGGTGGGTAACAGAATAAACAGATGAATAGATAGATACTAACTGGCAAAATAGATAGATTATAAGAGATCAGGTAGATAGATACATACATAATAAGAGACGATATATATATATATATATATATATATATATATATATATATATATATATATATATATATGAAGTGGTACTCGCTTGGAAAAACCTTAGGTATTTCAGCTTGTAATTGAACAAACCAATACACAAGGAAAATGAGGAATAAAAAAAAGAAAGAACTAAGAACATGAAATTCAGGCGAAAACAATTATCCACAATTCAAGCTCAGAGTCCAAAGAAAAAACCCTCCAAAACGAGTAAAAGTAACTACGTAAAGTGCTCAATACACTAAGTAGAGCAAATCTAAGTATGAACCTAAAGAGCCAGGCAATCTATCTATCTATTTATCTCTCTCTCTCTCTCTCTCTCTCTATATATATATATATATATATATATATATATATATATATGTATATATGATGAAAAAATATGGAAAAGACAAAACAAAATCCGAATATGCAAGTTTACTGTTTTAATGTTGTTTCACTGTCGATGTCAGACATTTCGGTCTAGTAGACTATCTTCAGGACATAGTTATTAGAAACATACTTAGGATTAGACGATATTTAAGTCAACATGAAGAGACGATAGAAACAAGACTAGTCAGAAATTCTAAAGTCAGCATTCCCTTTTTTTGGGGGCGGATTCGGTCACTTTGGCGTGACGTTGGCGTTATTTTGGCGTCGCGCGGGCGATGCTGTGAAAACGCGCTCCCAAGAAAGAGACTTTATCTTAAGTGAAAAAGAGGAATTCTATTTGAATCTAGAGCTTATCAGTACGTTTGTTAAGCATTAATCTTTCATCATACCGTCGAATCTACATCCACATATTTGCTTACATATGTATATATATATATATATATATATATATATATAGATGGATAGATAGGCAGGTAGGTAGGTAGGTAGGTAGATAACAGACTAAATAGACGAATAGCTAGATAATAACTGTCAAAATAATTATTTGCCGATCAACCGGCACTGAAACGGCATTTTACCAATTATCTCCCTTGTTTTTCATGATGTTGATTTTGCATACAATTTCAGTCAAAAAGTCTCCGCTTCAAACTGATATCCACCGTAAGACGCTGAAGAGACGAAGCCCGCCGGGCCCTTGGGAATATCACCGCAACATCATTATCGTTTCGATTGGGTCGTTCGTCTTCTCAATTCATTTAACTAAATTGGAAATCTTGGTGCTTCTTGCAGGCTTCCAGACATCAAACATTTTCGTTTCTGTTAGAGAAAGTTTCGAATATGATTTCTACTTCTACCGTTGAAATATTGCGGGACTCAAATATTAAGATGAATAAATAACATTAAACGATATACAATGACGTATGAGAGAGTAGTGCGAAAAAAGATAAAAAGATAGATAGCTGGAGAGAGAGAGAGAGAGAGAGAAAGAGAGAGAGAGAGAGAATTATGGTTTCACTTGTAATATGTAATGAGACTTGTACAAATACTTTCCACTAACCCGTATTCCTGGACTACTAATCTTCACTTCAAGTCTGTATTCTTAAGTTTAATACACATATTTTTCTGTAATACTGACAGAGAGAATACCTGCAGGTTGAGATACGTTGAGTCAGGGTGAGAGATATGAAGACAGTACACGGGGTGTTCACAGAGAGTTATACGAGAGTCCAGAGAGAGAGAGAAAGAGAGAGAGAGAGAGAGTGAGAGAGAGAGAGAGAGAGAGAGAGAATTACGGCTTCACTTACAGAGACTTGTACATATACTTTCTACTAACCCGCATTCCTGGACTACTAATCTTCATTTCAAGTTTGTATTCTTACGTTTAATGCACTTATTTTCCTATCTCAATTACTGGCGTTGTTTATTTATTTGTGCAGGATTCCATCCCCGGAATGCACAACAGTAAAATTACAAGTTCTATTTGCATTGTTTCTGGAAGGGAACGCTTAAGCCCTTTATCTGCAATTGAGTGAGGACAATCAGAAGGATGTAAAGGGAGTAGAGCATGCGCCGAAGAGGCATTTTCAGATTAAATAGACCGCATTATCAGTAGACCTGCGCACACCAAACATCCGGAGATTGGCAGGATTGTGGGATTTGTAAGATGAGGCCTGGATCAGATTGTGAAATTGGAATTTGTCAATGGCTGGCCAGAAAATATCTCATTAACCCTCAAGCAGTTGCCCGGATATAAATGCAATCAATATTAGTGCGTTGATCCCTAGGGTGGAGATCGTCCGGGATATGACGATAAACTACATCCGCGTCCAGGGTAAGACGATGAACTACGTCCAACAGCAAGGCCTCTGATCACATTTTAAAGAGCGTGGAACCTCCTCTTAATTGCTGGTGTTCCCAGGTTCACCCTGACCCGGGGTGGTAGCACCTACTAGGGTACCAGCAATGAAATAGTTAACCCGTAAACTGAGGTAAAAAGCGTTATGAATGTGTAAAAATAGGTTTTAATAACAGAAATACTTTGTAAAAAATTATTACCAGAAATAAATTTTTGAAGAAATAATAATATTCGCAGCTATACATTTTTGAGGAAAAAATATTACCAGAAATAGATTTCTGACAAAGCAAATATATTACCAGTAAAAAGTAAGTTGTCGGTAATAAATAACCCATTGAGGTTGATATACCGTAAAACAAACCAAACCAAACCAAACCTAGAGTAGTGACGGTACAGTAAAACACAAGAGCTTGAGACGGCAGTGATTGCAAGGCAGAAGCAGGCGGATAGAGATATAGAGAGAGGGTCCGACAGAGTTTGAGGGACTGGCGATACCACCCAGATCATTTAGCGTGCAGTTTTCTTTAGATGCAACGATCCGCACATGTTGGGCGTCTGTAAAGAATCGCCACGATCCAAACTAACCTGGTTCAGATGTGGCAAGACAAGGCATATTGTGAAATGATGTTCAAATTGAAAATGACCGATGGTAGCCACTGATATAGATATATTGGTAGAGAGGAGAACAGTAAAAGCTCTTGTTTATACTGGCTGTACTAACACGCTACTATCCAATCTAGTGAATAGATGGCATAGACGGAGCAATATAAAAGCGGTTGACGGGAGAAAAGTGTGATGCATAGGGTCTGGCACCGTGCCATCGTAAATGACCGTTTGATTACAAATATCGATGCCGTGTTGTAAATGGATGTGATCATTCATCTTAGAGGAGTCACCATTATTAAAGTACAGTAGAGTTTGGTGAGAAATATTCTACGATAGGTATGCGATGCCAAGTGAAAGACGTTAAAAACAGTAAAAGAAACCATTGTAGAATTAAAGATAAAGACCTTTGTGCAGAATTCGATGGTAAGAAGTGTGCAGTTGAACAAAACAGCAGTGGCCGTGCAAAGGGTCCTGGAAGACCATGGCAAGTTTGGCTTCGTAACAGAGCCACCAGAATCATTGGAGTATGGGGCAGTACTAGGATCTGATAAAATAAGGATACGGCAGGAGATCTGGCATTGAAAAGGGGAAACGTCATTCCAGAGCTGTTTTCAATCTGCGTAAAACTGATAGACAATTACCCTATCGATAGATGGCTTAGGACGACGTGTTGCTATATAAACAGGAAGGCTGAGGAAGTAAACTGGGAAGAGGAAGTAAGTAGTTAGTAATGGAGAGTTGAGTTGGGTGGAACTGGACAGCAAGGCCTCTGGAGGCCTGTAACAAAAGTCAACAGTAGGAAGAAAAGAAAGCAAAGTTTGAGCAAGAAGTGAAAAGGAGGATTGAATAGCGAATTCTTACTCTCAAGACAGATGCAAAATATTGTGTTGCCACACATGGCTGTGGTTCAGCCAGCAAGAAATAAGGTCAGGCCAGAGAATTGAATGAGTCCATGCCATGACACTCAGGTAGAGAGATTATAGACGAGTGTGGCAAAAAAATACGGAAGTGGAAACGAATGACAGGAGCTTCCACCAATATGGACCTAAAAGCTGCCTATCTGCAGATACACATATCAAGGGAATTGTGGAAATACCAGTTTGTACAGTTTAAGGAAAATACTTATTGTCAGACACGCCTAGCGTCTGAACTAAATGTTTCGTCAAAAGTCATAGCAACTATGCTGAAGACTTATTGGAAAGACTTATTGTCTGACCTGCCTAGGGTCTGAACTAAATTTTGTGCCAAAAGTCATGGCAATTATACTTAAGAATTACTGGAAAGACATTGTCTGACCTGCCTCGGTTTTGAACTAAATGTTGCACCAAAAGTTATAGAAACTATACTGAAGACTTATTGAAAAGACTTATTGTCAGACCTGCCTAGAGATTGGACTAAATTCTGTGCCAAAAGTGATGGCAGCTATACTGAATAGTTATTAGAATTACTTATTGTCTGACCCGCGGCTACTCTTAAGACAGTCCTAGAAAAATGGATAGCACAGAAAATTCCGTGGATTTATATATCGATGATATCGACGTCAGTCCTTGGTTTAATTTAACCAAATTTGTTGATATATATATATATATATATATATATATATATATATATATATATATATATATATATAGGGTGACCCCAAAAAACGGGAACTATTTAACAATACAATAAAACCAAGAGTGATGGAAGAAAAATATTTCATTCATAGTAATTGAAACCTTAAAACATACCATTTAAGAAACAATGATGGAATTTTCATTTTTTTAATATTACGTCCTGTAGATGGCGTCCTCCTGTACGAATGCATTCTTGAAATCTGCTGTTGAGATTCCTCATTGACTGCTGCAACATCTCAGCTGGGATACTGTGAATTTCATTCTCGTTACTAAAATGGCGAAATGTTTACTTGCTCAAGGTCACTGTCTTACAGTGTTGGCATTTGCTCGTGTCTGGCAATACGCACTTAAAGAATTCCCGTTTTTTTGTGTCGCCCTATATATATATATATATATATATATATATATATATATATATATATATATATATATATATATATATTAAATAGAAACATACCACTTTAAGGTTCCATGTAATAAATTATTTCACCACAGCCCTTTTAAAGGACCGCGGATCATCAAACTTTACTTCCAAAGGTTGAAACGAAAAATGAAAAGAAATTTACACATTTTTGACGGGCAGTACTAAGTATATGTAAATTAACGAAGTGAGGAAGTGAGGGGGGAGATAGAAATCATTGAGTTAGATGTAACATTTCTATTCTTTCAAATTTAAATTGTTTGAGGAAATCCAGACATTGACACATTAAATCGGTTAACTTAACGGAAGTTATATATTGATATGGAAGGGGGAGAGGAGAAAAAGGCATAAAGAGAGAAAGAAGTTATAAGAGAAAGTGTCATTAACTTTCTTTGGAATGAAATAGACGCTGTTGTTTTGCTTTACTTTGAGAGTTCGTAAATATTATGTTTGATATAAGTTTGAATGTTTAAACAGTCTAAGGAATTTAATTATATGTTAGTTAAAGATTTTTTTTAAAAACTTTATTACAAAAATTTTTGGGATTTAATATGAAATAGACGATTAGAAAAATATTCATAGAATTTACATTAAAACACTAAAATATTAGCTCTGATTTACATTGAGCTCTCTGCATTTTATCCTCCTTGGGTCTACCTATACGGATTACGTAGTTTTTCGTAAACTATATATATATATATATATATATATATATATATATATATATATATATATATATATATATATATATCGTAAGCATTTTACCCTAAACAAGGCGAGAGTGCCACTACCACGCAAGAGGTTATAGCGAGTCAGAGCAAGAATAAAGAGGAGTGTTTGAGGAAAGGATAAAGAGAAGGACGGGGATCAAGTTCAAGGCATCTGGAAATGTCGATTGACATTACATTTGAATAATTGAAGATTATAGCTATCAAGGAAGCTAGTAAGAGGAAGGAAGTTTAACAGACGGGAAGTGCGAGATATGAAACTATTGGAGTAGAAGAGACGGCTACATTTAACCGTTTCGACAGTGAAAGGGTGGGACCGAGATGCCAACCTAGTAGCACGTATAAATTCATGCAGTTTGGGAACTAGCGAAAGTAGCTTGTCGGAGCAGTTACCGTGAAAGTATTTGTAGAAAAGACAGGGGGAAACGATGTCACATCTGTGAGAGAGCGACTGTAAACGAGATGAGAGATCAGGGATATATATATATATATTAAAATAATGAGAAAGAACAGTGAGATCTATAATCCGGTGTTCTTCTTTAAAATGGAAATTTTAAAGAAAAGCTAGAGTTTGTAGTTCATTAAATGAACCATGCCCTTTGTGCATACATTAAAAATTATATATTGTTAATTTTATGAAAAATGAAAATTTGCTTAATCAAAGAAATGAAATAGATATTTTCTGCAGACACTGTCAAAGATTTTCCTTAAGCAAAATTAAATATGATAAAAAAGATGAAAAATCAAACATACATATTTAAACTTGATCATTGAATAATAATTTTTAAATAAGAAAGTAATTCTAATATATTTATTTGTTTTAAAAACACGTGTAGTCAATTAGTTATTACAAGTTGGACTAATACTTTAAAAATGAGGGAACAAATTTTAAATATTAAAAAAGCGACATGCTAATATTCAAAGAAACCTTTTGAAAAAATCTTTCTTTAAAATTTGAAATTAAACAGAAAAATAATGATGTAAAATATTCTGTCATTAAAAAACCAGACGACATGCGAAAAACGGATGTCATCATTTGTTGAACAGGCACCCCTACCCTACATTAACTGATTTTGAAAGTAGCTTAGATTTGATACAGAAGCAGTCGATGGAAACGAATACCCTACCACCCTTTATTAATAATGATTAAATTTCCCGTAACCTTGACAACTAATAATATCAAGATTGTATGTGCTTAAAAACCCAGTATATTTCAAAATAAGTTATTCCAGGTTTCGCTTGAAAATGAATCAGAGATAAAGATTTTAAATTTAATTCTATAATTAAATTTAAGGTTTAGTTTTTTGTTTTTGAAACATGGTAATTCTTGGATAGCGATGGAATTATATTTTTAAATTAGTAAATCCCCATAGCTGAACACTTTATTCAATCAAGACACTCATTAGACAACTGTAAATGTTTATTGATAGATTCCGATTTTAGTTCCATATACACACGCAGAAAAAAAGAGAAATACTGGATTTTAAAATTAGACACATATAAACTAGGGTTAAACAAAGACTTGGGAATTTTAAATCTGTATAAATATTTCAATTTTTTTTTTAGATATAGTTAAAAGAACCTTTTTAAACAACATCTAAAATATTATCGTTAGATTTACGTTAGAAATATTCAAACACAGTTGCTTTCCACATCACGTGACGTCCGCCTCTCGCGACGGAGGCTACTTGAAAACAAACTTTTGAATAGAGTTATTTAATTTATTTCTGAGGAAAGATCGGGGCAGATCTGAAATATCAAATATATATATATATATATATATATAAAAAAATATAAATAAATACTTTCACAAAAAAAACATTAAATTTCTTTTAATTTGCAACTTTTCAGTTGTTTTCTCCATATTAGATACATATGAAGAAAGTATACTTGGCTTCTCATTATGCTATATATATATATATATATATATATATATATATATATATATATATATATATATATATATATATATTCCAGTTCTGGAAAATCCTTGTTGAAAACACAAATACACTTAAACATGAAAACAATAAACAAAAACTAAAAATTCTTTAAGCTATATACAGAAAACAGTTGAAACCTAACCTAAACAAAATAAACTATGAAATCTCGACAAATATTCTTAAATGCCTATAATTGGTACCAGAAGACATTGGTTTATACCAATGGCTTCCCATACTTAATTCTTCTCGTTTTCACTCTCGCGTGGTCATGTGTGATGTCATGAGCTGAGGTGCGATTTTCGCTTCCAGCGTCTTATATGCACGAGTTTGTCGTTTGTTGGAAATCTTCCATGTAAACAGAAACAGACTATCATCACAGTTTGTCCGTGTATTGCTTAATATATTGTAATATATTTGTCATGTTTTATAATGGCTTATGTATGCTGAAAGCTTAGATAGGATTAAAAAATATGTATCAATATTGTGATTTTCTTTCATTGTTTAATTATAATGTTATTAAGCTTATCCGACGATATGAAAAGAATTTACATAAAATAAATAAACAACACTTGTCTATATTATTTAGTGAAACATGCATCAATATATATATATATATATATATATATATATATATATATATATATATATATATATATATATATATTTAGTGCACATTGAGTGCTTAGAGTAAAAAGGAAAGTATATAGTTATCGATAATGCAGTTCCAGCGTTCTAGAGAAAATGTTCGTGATGAAAGATTAACAGAATCAGTTCGACTGTCTTCACTCAAGTGCCGTTTCTGCCTCAGCTGAAAATATACTTTAGATATGACATGTGAACCTCTTTTAAACCCAAACACACGTTCTGCGATCGATTCGCTGTCATGCAGTGATGTCAAATTGGGGTTTTTCAGAGAAGGGACTCTTAACACTTATTTGATGGTCGACCGAATAACGAAACGACGCCACTGGTCGGATTTTAGAATGACCCTTTCTGCAAATGACATGTCTTCTTTTGTTTGCTTTGCTTAGCATTTGGCTTTCAATAGAAATAGAGCCATTAACAAAACACGTGCGACTGTCAAGCTCAATGGAATCAAAACAGCATTTCGCCAGAGCGTGCCACACGTTAAGTGATTGGTCAGCAGTCGATGAAATGACTCCGGGAGTCCGGGTGTTAATGCATATGTTGAAACCAATACATGTACATAATCGATCAGAAGTATAACACATCAATCGGTATGTGCTATTATTCCGAACGGCTTGCAATATATAAAATGTAGTTCAAGCATTTTGTCATTAAATAGCCAAATGGCTGGATATAAGATTCTAATGGGAAGGAGATCATCCCGTTTGCTTAGAATTGTCACTATGACAGAACGACAGCTCAAATATGGCGGTGAATAATTGAGTTCTAACATACGCTTTCCGTCGCCTCGACGTGGTGTAGTGTTTAGCAGGCTAAAACAATTACGACTAGTTTGTGAGTTCCACTATATTTATATAATAATTAATAATTAATTAATAAAGATACATATTATGCCCAACAACACAGTCTTCAGGTGTTGAGTAGAGACTGACTGTTACATAATTTACATTTTAATAAACATTAACACTTCTTTAACAAGATAAGTATACTAAAATAATAAATTATGTAAAGGTCAGTCTCTACTCAGCACCTGAATATTGCGTTGTGCATGAAACTCGGAGACGTGCTACCTGTGAAGAATATTATATATATATATATATATATATATATATATATATATATATATATATCATCCATAGACAGACTTTTTCGCTGTTTCACATCTCATCAGTGTGGCTAGACGTCCGGTTGCCTCTAGCTAGGTTCGAAACCCCGACTGATTTGGCGTCAGTCGGAACTTCTACCACTAAGTCGTCGGCGCACGGCAGGGATGAAGGTGAATTTTAGCGTGTTTATTTTTAGATTTAGATAAACACACAGTGACTGACAGTGACTCAATTCTGCCGAAGAGTCGTGCTATATTAGCTTTAATAGTCACTGTTTACAAACGCGCACTTCACACCCACAGAGCTCAACCGAAATTAATTTTATATTTTTGTCATCCACAGACAGACTATTTCGCAGCTGATCAGTGTAGCTAGACGTCCGGTTGCCTCTAATTAGGATCGAAACCCGACTGAATTGGCGTCAGTCGGAACTTCTACCACTAAGCCGTCGGCGCACGGCAGGGATGAAGGCGAATGTTACCGTGTTTATATATATATATATATATATATATATATATATATATATATATATATATATATATATATATATATATATATATATATATATATATATATATATATATATATATATATATCCACAAAACAGATATTTACAGGGAAATAAAGAATATAAAACACTTATTAATAATAGCTTTCCAAACTATATAGTTGATGAACAAATAAGATGCTTTCTTAGAAGTCTCAATACTAAGCAAATAGAACATAATACTGCTTCAACTAATCCCAAACATATTAATCTCCTATATTGTAGTTAAATGCATACTAATTATAAACAATATAAAAATATACTAAAAAATTAGTAAATACTAATATATCGACAACAGATCCTAGCAAAAAAATTAAGTTAATCATATACTACACTAAATCTAGTATATCAACTCAATTATTCTCAATGATTCTTCCCCACCCCGTAACTGATTTGCAAAACAAAAATATAATTTACAAATTCAAGTACCCTTTGGTAGATTGTATCTCCAATGGATTAAATAATATTTATGTTGGTCACACCACAAACTCGCTTTCACGACGCTTGACACTACATTTGAATGATAACTCTCACATTTTTAGGCATTTAAAACAACATGCCTGGCCGCATACACAATTCTGGAAAATCCTTGTTGAAAACACAACTATACTTAAACATGAAAAATAATAAACAAAAACTAAAAATTCTTGGGGCTATATACAGAAAACAGTTGAAACTTGAAAATATTTTTAAATGCTTATAATTGATACCAGAAGCTACCCATACTTAAGACTTCTTGTTTTCACTCTCGCGTTGTCATGTGTAACGTCACGAGCTGCGGTGCGATTGTCGATTCGGCATCTCGAATACACGAGTTTGTCGTTGCTTTAAAATCTTTCATGCAACAAAAGCAGACTACCATTATTGTTTCGTCCGTGTATTGTTTAATATATTGTAATGTAATTGTCATCTTTGATAATGGCTTATGTAAGCCGAAAGCTTAGATAGGATTAGCAATATGTATCAATATGGTGTTTTTCTTTTTTGTCTTTTGCTATCTCCCTCTTAATATTAAAACTTTTTCCTTTTTCTCTCTTTACCCCCATTTTTGTGCCTGGATAGATTGAACTCCATTTATTAAATAAGAACTGGTCTAAAGAGATAGACCATCAAATAAATTTATAACATGACCTGATAGATTTTTAAAGATTTTGTATTCATTATTATAGTGGTCTGTTCTTACATTGATTTATATCCAACTTGGAAATTATCCCTACTAATCATCAATTGATATTATATATATATATATATATATATATATATATATATATATATATATATATATATATATGTATATATATATATATCTATCTATATATATATATATATATATATATATATATATATATATATATATATATATATATATATACGAGGGTCATTCAATAATCATGGTGAATTTTTCGGTATAAGGACTTCTAATACAGATAGAAGCTTACTTTTCAACGTAGTCTCCCAGCACTGTCACACACTTTTCCCATCTGTGCACAAGCTTCCGTATTCCCTCAGCGTAAAAATCTTTGGACTGATGTCTCAGCCAGTCGTTCACAACACTTTTGACTTCATCGTAACTTTTAAAGTTCGTGCCGCTCGTGAACGCTTTCAAGGGACCAAACAGGTGAAAGTCTGAAGGGGCAAGTTCTGGGCTGTAAGGGGGATGAGGGAGCAGTTCCCAGCCCAGCTTGTTGATGGTCTGCACCGTTTGGGATGCTGTGTGAGGCCGTGCGTTGTCATGATGCAAGATGACTCCTTCTGACTGATGACTCCTGCGTTTGTCCCAACAGATAAGCTCAAAATCCTTGCAGTGTCATCCACTGTCCCCCTTCTGTCAGACTGAATGAGGTCATTGACTGATTCGATCACCTCAGGAGACTTCACTTCTGTAGGCCTCCCAGGCCTGTCTTCATCCTCAACACTGCTCCGTCCTTCTTTATACAATTTAGCCCACTTGTAGACATTCTTTTGGCAGAAACATGTGGCACCATGCACAGTTTACATTCTCCTATGAATTTCAACTGGTTTGCACTCTTCAGCAACCAAAAACTTGATAATTGACCGCTGTTCAATCCTGGAGCATGCTTCTTGTTCAGCCATCTTTGTTAATCGCCAAAACTCTGCAAAAGAAATTAAATCCACGTGAAAAAGAAGTAAAACAAAAAAAATAAAAAAGAGTAAGCTTCTATCTGTATTAGAAGTCCTTATACCGAAAAATTCAACTTATTTATTGATTGACCCTAGTACATATATATATATATATATATATATATATATATATATATATATATATATATATATATATATATATATATGGATTACTTTTTCTCTATTTTGTTTGGATTTATGTCTTACCTATTTTATACCGAAATTATTTTTCAATTTGACCTTCGACCGTAACATTGACCCAAAAAACATAATGTGAGTAGAGCTTCGGTATTTAAATCCATCGTGACCCATATAGATGTATCATACCGGTTTTCGCCACAGGAAAGGAATCAGAATTCAATTTTCTTTTTCTCATTATTTTCCACTTTCTCCCTCTGAAAAATATGAATCAATCTGTTTTTGAAAAATAAATGAAAGGCCCAAGAGCCTCTTAGTATTTTTAATACACACACGCGTGCACATAGAGTGAGAGATGTAACAGTTCTGCTGTTGAAGTTAAGAAAAATAATTGAAATAAACTGTAATGTATTAGCAGCCAGATCTATTCAGCCCAAGAAAGGCGATAAGGCCACTAAGGCACAAGGGGATCACTGAGAGTGAATGAGAACGAGAAGACTTTAGTTAGGAAAAAAATGGCGATTGGTCCTGTATTTAAATTTTAGAATGTCATAATTGTCAGGGAAGCAAGAAACTGGAGTTCCACAGGTAAGAAGTGCGAAAAAAGAAACAATCAGAATATTACATACGGTCACATCTAGCTACTTCAAGAGTAAAGATCACCAAATGTGATTGTTTTACGGATATAGGAGATGGAAACGTGAAAGTTAGGGAGACGCTTTACTTTTGACTTGATGCATTTTGGACCGGATGAAGCACATGTTTTATGCCAATCAGTTCAGAAAACACTTAGTCAAAATAAACTGATCGCCTAACTTCTTCCTTGGATAATTTTTAAACTTGGATTAATTTCATTTAAGTTCCATAAATCTTCTAAGCCCTTCTTATTTCACTTAGTGTGATCATTGGATCGATAAATCGATGTTCATAACACTTAGGCATAATCAATGAACCAATATTCAACTTACATCCAAATACTCATTCGTTACATACAAAAAATACTTGGACTTAAATATATATATATATATATATATATATATATATATATATATATATAAAAGTGGACATGGAAGTCAGCACTTAGAGGCGACAGTCTGTTTCATGCTAGTGCAATCGTCAGGCGACTAGTGCTGTTATTTTTCTCGGCTATTTATATAAGGGTCAGTGGTGCATTATGGGTAGTCTATTTTGGCGGTTACTTTTACCGGAAGTGGCTTATTTGTTTATTTATTTATGTCAAATTGTTTTGCTTGTTTTTTTATTTTTATTTTTATTTTTTATCTTATATATTTATTTATTTATTCTTTTATTTTGATCGGTGTTTTTGGTTAACGTAGTAAAAATTTGTTTATATAGCTTATTGTTGGTAGTCTATAATGGCCGTCATTACCGGAAATCGCTTGTTCGCTTATTTATTTGGGTCAAATTGTTTTGCTTGTTTTTATTTATTTTCATTTTTATTTTTTATCTTATATATTTGTTTATTTGTCATTGATTAAATCTGTTTGTTGAATTTGTGGTTTTTTCTGACTATTATTTAGGTGGGAACAGTTTTTAATTTATCTATTTAGGTTGGTTATCTTTATTTGTTTTTGTTTTGTTTTGTTTTTTAAACGGCTAGTTTATCGTAATCCGTTGTTAGTTTATTTATATATTTGGATGTATTTAGATCGATTTATTATACTTGTTGTTATTTATTTGTTACACTATATCTTTTTGGCTTTCGGTTTTTAAGTAACGTAGTATATTATCTTTTATTAATGTTTTTTTTTTTATTATTATTATTTTTATTTGTATAACAGTTATAACTTTCGTCCGTTCTTTTGTTTTGATTTTGTTTCGTATATTCTAACAGGTGTGGTTTTATGATTTGTTTGGAGTAATTTATTTTGCTTATTTTATTGTTGTTTGTTTATATATTTATTTATTTTTCTATTTTAAGTTACGTAGTAAAAATTTGTTTTCATGTCTACATTTTGAGATTAGCTCGGATCTTTTATTTAATAATTTATTTTCATCTGGGAAGGTAATGATAGCTATTTTTTCCTCCAAGCAAAGTTTGCAGGTTTTTGATAGGTTGTTGTAGGCTGATGATTTTTTCCTTATTTTCCAAGATATTTTTGGTGTGGTGTGTGTTTTGCTTTTTATTTCCCAGATATACTTAGAAAGCGTTGTGCTGTTCGCATATTTACTATTTGTGAAAGACAATTTGTGTACATAATTTCTTTGTTTCCATGGTCCTTCGGTTACTCCTATATATACTTTTTCTTCATTATCTGCTGATTTTGTCGTGGCTTGGTAGATTACGTTGTTTTGTAAACAATTACCGTTTAAGGGACATTCGTTTTTTATTCTGCAGTTGCACGTGGGTTTAATTTGTTCGTGTGGTTTGTTAATAATTTTTCTGTTGTGCTTTTTTATTATTTGTGCCATGTTCTCGGTGCAACTGTAGCTGATTTTTACTGTGTTTTTGTTGAATATTTTGTGTAGGGTGCTTGATTCCGGGAAGTGTTTGTGTAAAAGCTTGAAGAATATTTTTCCTATGTTTGTTTTTACGTTTTTGCTGTACGGTGGGTTGAACCATATGATATTTCTTTTTCTGTTGGTCTTTTTTGTGTTCTGTGGTGAGTATGTGAGTGTTGCTGGGAATCCGCTATCTTTTAGGGCTGTTGCGTAGTCTTTCTTGGCCTTGTTAAATATAGATTCATCGGAAGAATTGTCGGAAAGCCTGCGGTTAATCGATTTAGGTATCTGTTTGATTATAGAAGGCGGGTGGTTGGAGTATATATGTATGTACTGTGGTTTATCATTCGGTTTTCTGTATGGTTTGTGTGTGCCTTTTCTTAGGTTGAAGGTGACATCTAGAAAATCTACTTCGTTTAGGTTAGTTTTTATATCTATCTCGAATCCGTTATTTTTGAAAATTTTAATTATTGCTTTTCTAGTTTTATCAGTCTTTTGTTTGTTGCAGTTTCTTAAGATTATGAGACCGTCATCTCTGTAGAGCCCTGTGTCATTTCTATCTATTATTTTGCTTAGTTCGTGTAGTAAGTAAATGCCTACGATTTCGCATGTCTCTGCACCGTCAAAGCTTCCCATTGTAGTGTCAAATATCCCATCTTTCTTTATCCATGCTTCTTCATGGTGAAATAATAATGATTTACGTGAGTGCTTAATGATGTCGATTTCGTTTGGTTTTATTATTATTTGTTCCTGAGCTAAGTTGATGGCCTTATCTAGTGTACGTTCTGTTATGGATGGGTAAAATTCTTTTATGTCTAATTGTAGGAAGTGGCAATTTTGTTTGTTATTTATGCTATTGAACCAGTCAATGGTTGTTTTTGTGTTTTTCCACTGGTTTACTCCTAACTTCTTCCTAAGTTCAGAATTAATTCTTTCTAGTATTGTTTTACTTATTTTACCTAGTTCGCTTTTGGCTGGGTTTATGAGTCTGCATGCAGGGTTGGTTTTGAAATTTTCCTTGTGGTCTTTTAGTGTGATAAAGGCTTGCGTCTTGCTCATGCAACTTATTCGGTCATCTAGGTCTAATTTTTGAGCGATTGCTTTAGCTTCTTTATTTATATCGTGTTCTATTGTTTTGGGTGCCTTTTTGTATGTTTTGGTTATGTTGTTCTTTAGTAATTTATTGTGCGTAGGAGGGGTTAGTTTGTATAAATTTCTTGTTTTGTCGGCTGCGATAAATACATTTGCTGAACTGTTTATTTTAGCTATATCTTCTTTTAGCTTTTTTTGGAATGCATCTTGTTGTTTATGGAATTTTATGTTTCTAACTAGGTCAGTTAAGTCCTTCTCGAAGTTATCTAATTCTTTTTGTTGCGGGGGACATTTTCTTGTTTTGAACCCGTATTTTTCCTTGAGTGTATTATTATTATTGTGAAGATCCTGGTTTAAAAAATGTGCTTTCCATCTCATTCTTTTTATGAAACTTTCTGTTTTTTCAAATAATTTTAGTTTATATATGTAAGGGGAAGGGGTGGGTATGTTTTTTAGTGAGTAGTCGAGGCTAAATTTTTCTATGTCCATGTTGTGTTATAAATGTAGCGAAAGTGCTCTACTGATAATCAGGAGCTGAATATGCAGAAATATAGTCTTAAAGTGTGCTATATTTATGGGGTAAAGTGCTCAATATCAGAGATAGAGCGTGTGTAAATATAAAAGTGGACATGGAAGTCAGCACTTAGAGGCGACAGTCTGTTTCATGCTAGTGCAATCGTCAGGCGACTAGTGCTGTTATTTTTCTCGGCTATTTATATAAGGGTCAGTGGTGCATTATGGGTAGTCTATTTTGGCGGTTACTTTTACCGGAAGTGGCTTATTTGTTTATTTATTTATGTCAAATTGTTTTGCTTGTTTTTTTATTTTTATTTTTATTTTTTATCTTATATATTTATTTATTTATTCTTTTATTTTGATCGGTGTTTTTGGTTAACGTAGTAAAAATTTGTTTATATAGCTTATTGTTGGTAGTCTATAATGGCCGTCATTACCGGAAATCGCTTGTTCGCTTATTTATTTGGGTCAAATTGTTTTGCTTGTTTTTATTTATTTTCATTTTTATTTTTTATCTTATATATTTGTTTATTTGTCATTGATTAAATCTGTTTGTTGAATTTGTGGTTTTTTCTGACTATTATTTAGGTGGGAACAGTTTTTAATTTATCTATTTAGGTTGGTTATCTTTATTTGTTTTTGTTTTGTTTTGTTTTTTAAACGGCTAGTTTATCGTAATCCGTTGTTAGTTTATTTATATATTTGGATGTATTTAGATCGATTTATTATACTTGTTGTTATTTATTTGTTACACTATATCTTTTTGGCTTTCGGTTTTTAAGTAACGTAGTATATTATCTTTTATTAATGTTTTTTTTTTTATTATTATTATTTTTATTTGTATAACAGTTATAACTTTCGTCCGTTCTTTTGTTTTGATTTTGTTTCGTATACCAACAGAAAAAGAAATATCATATGGTTCAACCCACCGTACAGCAAAAACGTAAAAACAAACATAGGAAAAATATTCTTCAAGCTTTTACACAAACACTTCCCGGAATCAAGCACCCTACACAAAATATTCAACAAAAACACAGTAAAAATCAGCTACAGTTGCACCGAGAACATGGCACAAATAATAAAAAAGCACAACAGAAAAATTATTAACAAACCACACGAACAAATTAAACCCACGTGCAACTGCAGAATAAAAAACGAATGTCCCTTAAACGGTAATTGTTTACAAAACAACGTAATCTACCAAGCCACGACAAAATCAGCAGATAATGAAGAAAAAGTATATATAGGAGTAACCGAAGGACCATGGAAACAAAGAAATTATGTACACAAATTGTCTTTCACAAATAGTAAATATGCGAACAGCACAACGCTTTCTAAGTATATCTGGGAAATAAAAAGCAAAACACACACCACACCAAAAATATCTTGGAAAATAAGGAAAAAATCATCAGCCTACAACAACCTATCAAAAACCTGCAAACTTTGCTTGGAGGAAAAAATAGCTATCATTACCTTCCCAGATGAAAATAAATTATTAAATAAAAGATCCGAGCTAATCTCAAAATGTAGACATGAAAACAAATTTTTACTACGTAACTTAAAATAGAAAAATAAATAAATATATAAACAAACAACAATAAAATAAGCAAAATAAATTACTCCAAACAAATCATAAAACCACACCTGTTAGAATATACGAAACAAAATCAAAACAAAAGAACGGACGAAAGTTATAACTGTTATACAAATAAAAATAATAATAATAAAAAAAAAACATTAATAAAAGATAATATACTACGTTACTTAAAAACCGAAAGCCAAAAAGATATAGTGTAACAAATAAATAACAACAAGTATAATAAATCGATCTAAATACATCCAAATATATAAATAAACTAACAACGGATTACGATAAACTAGCCGTTTAAAAAACAAAACAAAACAAAAACAAATAAAGATAACCAACCTAAATAGATAAATTAAAAACTGTTCCCACCTAAATAATAGTCAGAAAAAACCACAAATTCAACAAACAGATTTAATCAATGACAAATAAACAAATATATAAGATAAAAAATAAAAATGAAAATAAATAAAAACAAGCAAAACAATTTGACCCAAATAAATAAGCGAACAAGCGATTTCCGGTAATGACGGCCATTATAGACTACCAACAATAAGCTATATAAACAAATTTTTACTACGTTAACCAAAAACACCGATCAAAATAAAAGAATAAATAAATAAATATATAAGATAAAAAATAAAAATAAAAATAAAAAAACAAGCAAAACAATTTGACATAAATAAATAAACAAATAAGCCACTTCCGGTAAAAGTAACCGCCAAAATAGACTACCCATAATGCACCACTGACCCTTATATAAATAGCCGAGAAAAATAACAGCACTAGTCGCCTGACGATTGCACTAGCATGAAACAGACTGTCGCCTCTAAGTGCTGACTTCCATGTCCACTTTTATATTTACACACGCTCTATCTCTGATATTGAGCACTTTACCCCATAAATATAGCACACTTTAAGACTATATTTCTGTATATATATATATATATATATATATATATATATATGTATGTATGTATGTATTACAAAGAGTTAATCATCCCTTCTCTAGTAGACATAATTATAAGCAATATACTACTATTCATTCATTATAATCCACTGAATGATGAGATCCTTATGTATAAAATGGATATGGTGTATTTTTTAATTCAGCTAGTACTTTCAAATGCATCCCACATTCATCTTCGGGCTGTATTTTTTTCCTCCATAATCAAAACTGGAAGACGAAATAAATGTGTTTTTTCGATCGAAAGATGTTTTTAAGAATGAGCTATTTATTAACGCCTATGTATTGTTGGAGCGTGCAAATCGCAACGCTAAATTTCATATATTACAACTGAGAATTACCAAATTCAAAAAATTATATGCTGCCTATTTTATTATATATATATATATATATATATATATATATATATATATATATATTGATAAAATTACATAGTTGCATAATATATGTATTTTAATATTATTAGTATGAAAGATTATAATAAAAACATCTTAAACCGCTACATAAAAGCTTTCTCACACTATTTACATTACTCAGACTATTGGATGGCAACTGTTCTAGGAGAAGGACAACTCTGAATTCAAACCTGCGGAGGGTCGTTTGGGGACCTTGCGGCATTCGTTGCACCAGGTCCCTGTATTCGTCCCTCCAAAAAGTGTGGATGGCCCTGCACAAAGCCTTCACCACTATAATCAAATCCTGTGTGGGTGTCCGGCTTTCAGTTTATATATACGTTATCTATTGTTTCTATTCATCTTACAATCCCAGTGCATCTTTGTTTCTTTATATATATATATATATATATATATATATATATATATATATATGTTAAATATTAACATATATAGATGTGTGTGTTTGTGAAAAAGTGGATATTAAGCTCAACCACCAGAAGTGTCAATTGCTTTCACACGCGTGTATCAAACTAAATCTTACATTGCCTTGATAAAGGACAAAATGCATCCACTACAAGCTGTTTTTCTTTTGTCTCTTTTTATTCATACTTTACAGGTATACTTTCTCTCTCTCTCTCTCTCTCTCTCTCTCTCTATATATATATATATATATATATATATATATATATATATATACATATCGGTGATTGTTTATTGTCTTAGTGCGTACTTTTACCGATCTTCGGGTGTCGTATTTTTCTTTTCTTCCTCGGTGTCAATTTGCTATCTTTCTATCGGGAAATATTATATGTAATTTTCGATATAATGTAATGAAAATTACTGACAAAATGGAAAAAAAATAGATCCCGAATCGTGTCACACAATTTATTTTATTTTGGCCCTAATTTTCCGCATATACATCTTCTGAAACTATATATGATGTCACCAGTGGATCTGCGTCCAGAAATGTTTTTTCAAACAATTATAAGACCATTATTTATCAACTGTGCACAGAATGATCCAACACCTAAAGGCACCGCTCAGATTTTCATAATTAAGCTTATATATTTCACTTATTTTTCCGCTGTTTCATATTTCATTCGTTTACTGGTGATATTTGGTGAATTTATATTTTATGTCTGAGGCTAATTTGGCACTCATTCATTGAAAGCACATTAAATAGAAACAAATACTGATTAATCCTGCGGAAAAGGAGGAATAACGAACATCCGGTTTCCATGACTGGTTCGTATTTCACCTCAACAGATCATCTAATCGATGATTTGACTGCTTCAGCATAATCAATTATGATCTTTATGTTCGTCGTATTATGTTCAATCTCTGAGATGTTCATTTTTGTTGCTTTCTTTCTCTTCTGCTTCTTCTCTTTCTTCTTCTTCTTCTTCATCTTCTCCTCCTCCTCCTTCTTCTTCTTCTTCTTCTTCTTCTTCTTCTGCCTGATCTTTTTTCATGACCTTGTGCGTGTTTTTTTTTTGTTTTTGTTCTACTTTAAATGCTTCTCATTCGTCTTCTTTTTCTACTCAAGCAACTTCTTTCCTTCTTTAAATCTTTCCCCTGAGACGACTTCTTCTTCTTGAACTTCTTCTTTTCTATCGCTCCATATTTTTTAAATGAGGTATTATGTACACTATTTACATTATTCGGACTATTGTCCTCATCTTTGTCGCCATATTTATTGCAACGTTTCGGCCCTTCAGTATCTCCCTATATTTCTGAGATGAGGTTTTATGTACACTATTTACATTATTCGGACTATTGTCCTCATCTTTGTCGCCATATTTATTGCAACGTTTCGGCCCTTCAGTATCTCCCTATATTTCTGAGATGAGGTATTATGTACACTATTTACATTATTCGGACTATTGTCCTCATCTTTGTCGCCATATTTATTGCAACGTTTCGGCCCTTCAGTATCTCTCTATATTTCTGAGATGACATATGTACACTATTTCCATTATTCGGACTATTGTCCTCATCTTTGTCACCATATATATTACAACGTTTCGGCCGTTGTACGCTCCGCCCTTCTTCAGTATATGTCTATATTTCTGAGATGAGGTATTATGTACACTATTTACATTATTCGGACTATTGTCCTCATCTTTGTTGCCATAATTATTACAACGTTTCGGCCCTTCAGTATCTCTCTATATTTCTGAGATGAGG
>OZ038511.1:15178885-15208885 GCA_964036315.1 Acanthosepion esculentum | reverse complement strand
GGGTTTTTCCTTCCGGATTCTTCTGGGAGGATTGGCAGTGGATGCTGCAGTTGTAGTATCTGTTCCGTGACGGACGCCTTCGCCCTTACCTTGTGTAAGCTCCACCGGTGCGTGACATCCGTGTCGTAACGGTGTTATGACCGGCGATTACCAGCTTAGACATACTATGACCAGCTTAGTCCAGCGGACCGAGTGGAAATGTTCAGGTACCCCACATAAAAGACCGACCTTGTGTCACAACCTGGCTCAGTTGGAGGACAAGGTTAATATCGGGTTATTTAATGCCGACAAGAATTTTATTGCTGGTATCTTTTTTCAAAAATGTATTGCTGGTAATAATGTATTGCTGTAATAATTTTTTTCTTCGAAAATTCATTACTGGTTATAAGTTTTTTCTTCGAAAATTCATTACTGGTAATAAGTTTTTTCTTCGAAAATTCATTACTGGTAAAAAGTTTTTTCTTAGAAAATTCATTACTGGTAATAAGTTTTTTCTTAGAAAATTCATTACTGGTAATAAGTTTTTTCTTTGCTGGTATTAAAACCTATTTTTACACATTCATAACATTTTCAAAACTAGTTTGGAGTTAATTATTTGCCCATAGCTGGGACCCTAACAGGTGCTACCACTCCGGGACTGGGTGGACCTGGGAACAGCCGCAATTAAGAGGCATTTCCACGCATCTCCTGATCAGAGGCCTTGCTGTTGGATGTTGTTTATCGTCTTACTCAGGACGCCAGGATTGAATTGACTTGTTTCTTACGATTTATCAACTCTTTGTAGGTTAAACCTAAACATATTTTGGATTGTATGAAAAACATTTTTGCGAGTAAATATCGCATAAACATTTTTTAGAAAATAAAAGTCCTGTTTTTCAGGTACATCCGACTATTTAACCCACACTTTGGACTCAAAACTTAGAGTTTCTTGCTTGGAAAGAAAGAAAGAAGACTGGATGGATTCATGCCTTTCCTAAGGCAGAATATTTGCGTTTAAGTGAATATAAGGAACCCGATTGGAATTCGAACTCTGCTATCCATTACATCGCATTATGAAAAAGATGGCGGCTTGTTGAATAAGACTAAACATAAAGAAAAACTGATGATGAATGGATAACAAACGAATGGGGCGTCAAAAAAGACAGGCGATGAATGAAAGAGATAAAAGATAGAGAGAAGCAGGAAGACTGCTGTCTGACATTGTTAGTGGGTTCATATGTTTATAACGAGTAAGAATTTATAAGATTTAACGGGGAATGGTTTAGTGTCTATTTATTTATTTCTTATTCTCTTTCTTTCCAGAGTTCGGTAAATTTGATGATCGCTAGAATTTATCAAATGCCACGTCTGCGAAATCAATGGCTGCTCTTCAGAGCGCACAGAAATGTGTCGCCAGGGCGAAAGCGAGAAAATCGATAACAATCATAGTAATTTTACAATCGCGGGTCTTTATTCTCAATATTCCATTTTATTTTACGCATTTCTACCTACGAATTTCTCTGGATCATCTTCTGTTTCGCCATTTTCTTCTGGTCGTTCAAAACATCCCGACGTGGAGCCTATGGCTAACAAGCTTATCTCACAAGCCACCCTTAGCGAATAGTCCACACTTAGGAATTAAAATAAGTCTATGTTTAGCGTTTATTGCCATGGCGAAGTGGTTAGCAATAAAAGGATTTTTGTAAAAGAAATATATATATGTTTTACTCCACACTCCAAGGTCCATTAGAGTCCTTAGTGTATCAGTGATAAACTAACACTTTAACATAACGGTTGAAAGGCCAAAAGGAACCAATTCCAAGAATGAAAACATTTTATATCTCTATCTATAAAAGGCAGGATGCGTGTGTGTGTGTGTGTGTGTGTGTGTGTGTGTGTGTGTGTGTGTGTGTGACGAATGCACGGCCACAATTTTCGACGGATTTGCACCAAAATTTACATGCACATGCTCCAAGTTAGTGGTAGAGCCAAGACCGACTTTGCATTTCCCAACTCCCATCGATAGTGGAAATAATCGATATTTTCATGCTTGTACGGCAGTTTTCATGTAGTTTGCGGTCATTTTCTACTGGCCTGAGTGAGAGACTATAGCTGGCTGCCACGAATAGGCAGGAAGATTCTATTGACCAGCGTGAGAGCCAACAGCTGACTGACACGAATGTTAACTAGCATGCAAAAAAAATCGATAGCTGCATTCGACACAAGTGGGAAAAATTTAAATCTGCATGGCACTTTACTCCAATTGACTCATTCGCTTGCTTAAATTCAACGTTGATTCTGATTCCGCACAACTGGGTTGGGTGTGAAAATATATTTGTCGTTAACATTCTTTTTTCATTCGGTTTTTCCAGTTACGAGTCCTGTTTTTAAGGTGATCGTTTTGTGTTCATCTTGTTTAGTTCTTTTATCGTAACAGATTTAATGTTTAGTATAGAGCTTAGAAAAATTTCGCAGTGTGAGATAGGCAAGAAGTAAGGCCTGTAGCAACATCAGCACGGCAAAGGGCACTCTTTTAAAGGCAAGGAAGGGCAAAAATATTTTAAGTCAAGTGATAGCGATTGCTGTATGAGTCGTACGATTTTTGAATCAAGCACGAGCAACGCCGGGCCATGCTGCTAGTACAACAATAAATTAATTTTTTTACATATAACCTTGGGTGGCGAACGGTCTAGGAGAAGAACAACTCTTATTTTACATTTGGGGAGCTTGTTGCCTATTGTGCACCAGTGCTCTGTATTCGGCTCTTTCCAAAAAAAGTGTGGGTGGTTCGAATTCTAGCCGAGTTCATTACATACATTTACGTGCCAATACAAGTGGGAAAGGTATGAAACGATCTATTGTGCCCCCAGCTATAGGTAAATAGCAGGACAGAATGGGTTCTATAGATTTGGGTGGCGATCTAGTAGAAGGTCAGCTGTAAATTCAAAACCAGCAGAGGATTGTTTTATGGACATTCTGCGCACCAGTTATGTTCCCAAAAGTGTGGTTGTTTTTGCACAAGTCTTCAGTCAATGAGCTGCTAATCAAATGATATCTGTGAGTAGTCTGGCTTTTGGCTCTAAGAACTCAGCTGCTTGACTCTCCTACGTCGACAACGACCTGAGAGTTCAGTATATATATATATATATATATATATTGCCATATATATATATATATATATATATATATATATTGCCATATATATATTTATATATATATATATATATATATATATATATATATATATATATATATATATATATATATATATGAATATAAAGAGAGAGAGAGAAAGAGAGAGGGAGAGAGAGGAGGAGGAGGCACGGTGGAGTAATGGATAACGGCTTGGATTGAGGAATCGGAGAGCCGAGTTCGAATTCCAGTAGAATCCATTACATTCACATGCTAATACCCTTGGCAAAGATGTGAATTCTCTTATTCTCCCTCCAACTATGGGTAAATAGCAGGACAGACTGGGTTCTATAGCCTTGGATGGAAACTGGTCTAGGAGAAGGACAACTCTCAATTCAAAACCTGCGAAGGGTCGTTTGGGGACCTTGTGGCACTCAGTGCACCAGTTCTCTGTATTCGTCCCTTCAAAAAGTGTGGATGGTCCTGCACGAAACCTTCACCACTATAATCAAATCTCATGTGTCGGCGTCGGGCTCTCAGTTTCTAGGAACTGATCTGCTTGACCCTCATACGTCGAATTCGACGTTAGATTCGATGATATATAAACTAGCCGAAATAACCGCACCTTGACGAGTGTCGCATTTTTTTTTGTAAGAAAATGATGATTGATTTTAAATCATTGTTATAATTTGTGGAGAGAAAAATGATGCATTTACATATTACTCAATGATCTTGCTGATGTGACCTCCATCTTCTGGCTTTCTCCTTCAATATATTGGATAGATGTTGTTCCCTTGTTCCGATTTAAATTTAATTTAAATCAAAGTGAAAAAAAATTCAATGCGGGGTTTGTGTACTCCCATCCCATCGGGACAATTTTGATCAAAATGAAATATACTTATCCAAGTATCCAGGATAATGCAAGTTCAGAATATATATGATTATGGGGATCTACCTCCAAAACCTTAGGAAGAGTTCGATAACAAACAGAGGCTACAACTTTATATTTATATATATATATATATATATATATATATATATATATATATATATATATATATATATATATATATAAAAGGTGAAAGGAAAAATGAAATGAAAATTTACACTTTTGACGGGTGAAGCGTTCACGAGAGGCACGAAGTTTAAAAGTGACGATGAAGTCAAAAGTGTTGTGAGCGACTGGCTGTGACAACAGTCCAAAGATTTTTTTACGGAAGCTGTACACAGATGGGAAAAGTGTGTGACAGTGCTGGGAGACTGCGTTGAAAAATTAAAAAAATGTAAGCTCACAATACTTTTGACTTCATCGTCACTGTTAAACTTCGTGCCTCTCGTGAACGCTTTCAAGGGACCAAACAGGTGAAAGTCTGAAGGGGCGGCAAGGTCTGGGCTGTAAGGGGGATGAGGGAGCAGTTCCCAGACCAGCTCGTTGATGGTCTGCACCGTTTGGGCTGCTGTGTGAGGCCTTGCGTTGTCATGATGCAAGATGACTCCTTCTGACTGATGACCCCTGTGTTTGTCCCAACAGATAAGCTCAAAGCTAATTGCAATGCCATCCACTGTCACGCTTCTGTCAGACTGAATGAGGTCATTGACTGATTCGATCACCTCAGGAGACCTCACTTCTGTAGGCCTCCCAGGCCTGTCTTCATCCTCAACACTGATCCGTCCTTTAAACAATTTAGCCTACATATAGACATGTTGAAACATGTGGCACCATACACAGTTGACATTCTCCAATGAATTTCAACTGGTTTGCACCCTTCAGCAACCAAAAACTTGATAACTGACCGCTGTCCAATCCTGGAGCATGCGTCTTGGTCGGCCATCTTTGTTAATCGTGAAAACTCAAAGTTTTTTTTTAATCTGCAAAAGAAATTAATTCCAAGTGAAAAAGAAGTAAAACAAAATAAAAAAAGAGTAAGCTTATATCTGTATTAGAAGTCCTTATACCGAAAAATTCAACTTTTTTATTGAATGGCCCTCATATATATATATATATATATATATATATATATATATATATATATATATATATATATATCCTACCCCTATGCTAGCGTCTCACAGTGGAGAGCAAGGGGAATTTTAACGTTTTTCTATGCGAAATACGCTAGTGGATTGGAGAACTCGATTCGCACTTGAAGCAGTAGTTGCTGCTGTTTTTAAAACCACTTTTCTCTCAAGAGCTCAACCCGATACAGATATTGGTGTTCTGTATTGTCGTATGCAGGAATCGATTGTTAGTTAATCATCTGGACCCAAACAATATTTGTGCGTTAATTAGGCCTCTAAACAATAAATATCGAGGAATCTTTTTATTTTTGTCCAAGAAAAATCAATCAAGTAAACATTTGGAAAATCAGGATTATTCCAAGACTGATGACAAAAAGATCAGCAGATATAAATAGCGAGAAATATTTTCAAATCAAACTCCTAAAGATATGTTCATTAAAATTCATTACTAAAGCCGTGATAAGAAAAAAACATTATATTTGTATTCGGAATAATAATGTTGTGGCCTGCAGATTCTGCAGATGGAACACTTCAAGAATTTTGAGCAAACAAGTCTAAGTGGAATTCGTTGCAATAACATTTGACCTGAGCTGCTGATTTTGTCTGTTCATTCTACATTAATTTTTCCTCTGTTTAGTCTTACACAAAACCACACAAAAACAAGACCCGTGAAAGATCTAACTCTATAGGATTTCACTGCAAGTAGGAGAATAAAGTTCCTAAGACGTAAGGAGTTGCTGAGTGTGAAAGAATATTCGCTGAAGAAAAAAAAACATTATTAAGGAGAGAGAGCTATACAAGAGCATGGATTAAGACGACAGAAAATAACAATTGTCATTGCATTTAAAATTTTGAAGGTCAAAGTTGACGGGAAAGCAAGAGACCGGAAGTGAGATTCACTAGCGAGAAGTGAGTGTAGAAGAAACTTTTAACATAGAACTTACGGTAGCATATAGCAATGTCGACTGTAAAAAGATGAAACCTAGTTGTTAAACCAGAATTGCGAAAGAGGAAAGCTTATCAGAATATATTACTATGAAAACGTTACGGCACTGTGATAGAGACTCAAATCGAGATGCCAGGTCAGGATCCATAATATTGCAGATTCCTCTTTTGATTTTATCATTAATCTCTAAATCTATGGCAGAGCACACAACCGGATATTACAATACTACAAGGTAACCAAAAAATTTCTGTCCGTTTTTAAATGAAAAAAAAAGAAAACGCTTCACAGTATGTGTAACTTATATTTAGTCTTCGAGGTCATCGCCATCGGCATCCAGCACTTTCTGCCAACGTGTCTCCAACTCGGGGGTTTTGACGCAAAGAAGTCCGTGAGGGCTTTGCGCAAGTCTGCTTCATTGGTGAAGGATTTCCCACGAAGATGATTATCCAGAGAGTGGAAGAGGTGGTAATCGGATGGCGCAAGGTCAGGTGAATAAGGTGGATGGCACAAAGTCTCCCAACCAAGTTGCTGTATGGTATCCCTGACCACTCGCGCGACATGCAGCCTGGCGTTGTCATGGAGGAAAAGCAAACCTTTGCGATTCACCAGTGCTGGCTCCTTCTGGCGCAATGCCTGTTGCACGCGTTTCAATTGCTGCGAGTATAGATCTCCAGTGACCGTTTGGCCCGTTGTTAGCTGTTCATAATGAACCACTTGACGACCTGTCCACCAGACACAAAGCATAATCTTGCGTGAGTGCATAGGCGGTCTTGCGGTGTGAGGGACAGCATCCTGAGGAGACAACCAATGTCTGGAACGCTTGGGAGTTTCGTACAGAACCCACTTTTCATCACTGGTAAGCACTCGATTGAATAAGGATGCGGTACGGTGGCGAGAAAGCAGCGATACGCAGGCTGCCACTCGTTGTCCCTTGTGGACCTCCAACAGCGTTTGCGGAACGCACTTGCTCAGTTTGTACGTCTTACCTTGGCGGTGCAGGTGAAGTCTAACTGTTTCATCGGAAACGTTAAACTGTCTTGCAAGTTCACCACACGTTACACTACTGTCCTCTTCAGTGGCCGCCTTCAGGACTCCGTCATTCAAGACCTGTGGTCGTCCACTGCGAGGCTCATCATGGAGAGACAAATCTTCCGACTTGAATTTTCGAAACCAACGCCTTGCAGTACGTTCATCCACAGTACTATCCCCAAACGACATATGCGGCGACTTGATGCAGCTGCTGATAAGCCCACTTTGAAGTCCTAAAGCAAAGAGCCCCGAACGAGATCTCTAGACACTTCCATCCTTCTCATAACTGTCCGGCTTATAACTGATGGCCGGACACGGTGCGCGCGTTTTTTTATAACGTCTGATGTTCCTACTTCCGGCTGTCCGAATTTGAAAACAATTGCTACACGCATTTCGTATATATTTCAACTTCATACAATGACTAATCAAAAAATGGTGGGACTTTTTTGGTTACCTGGTATTTAATGCATGATCAAATGGTAAACTTATAAATGTGTAAAATAGATTCTGTCAAGATAAATTGTCTAGCAGGACATAGTGAAGAGACTTAACTAAAAAAAGACCCAGCAATTGATTCAATATAGCCTTTCTACTTCATATCAGCGAAAACATTTAGTCTTAGAAAATGCAACAAATCACTCTCCTGGAGGTTAGCATCAGCCCTGCTGATGGAAAGCAGAAAATGGTCTCTCAGATGATTAACAGAGAGAACTTTTGTTTTGGAGGCGTTGAAATCAACAAGCTATTCCTTGCCCAATTTAACAACAGACTGTAGGTCATTTTTTTTCTAGATTATTCTAGATAAGTTGCCAATTTGACCATATAAAACTTTGTCGGAGTTAGCTCCTCCTTAATTCCCTAAATGTCACTCGGGGTCATTCTCTCTATACTATAAATACTGGGCGACTTCTCGCCTCGTCCTCTTTTTCCTCCAGGCTTCGTGCCGCATCCCATCTCGCGTGGAGGTGAGATAAATCCTCTTTTTCATTTCTTCATTTCAGCGTCTACAATGCAAGCTCTTTTAGAAGATCTGCGTCTTCCCACTTGTGGAAGACGCCGTGAACATTAAACACACATACACGTACGTACGGACATTCACCAAATCACCAAAGAACAAACACAAATGTTCACACACACACACACACACACACACACACACACACACACTAATGTCATTGTCTGTATCCATTGTGAAATTGTTTTGTTTAATACATATATTTGTTTATATATATATATATATATATATATATATATATATATATATATATATATATATATATATGTCGGTCAGTAATTATCAGTTGGGGAGATGAAACTTGAAAAAAGTAAAGAAAGTAAAAAGAATAAAAAACCGGAAAACACATAATTATCTTTCGAGTATCTTATGAGTATCCACATGAAAAAAGAAAAAGTAAAAGATCCCCCGTAAACAACTTAAATAGAGCTCACACCGCTGCGATTGGCTGTTGGTCAACTTCCAATCAAATGCGTGACAGAGGGGTATGGTTCGCCTAATATAAGTCAGTGTCTGCAGGCTGTTAATTTAGATGGGGGGGGGGGGCGAGCGCATCAGAGACAGATCAGCTCTGTTGGGGGTCGACTTGGTGAGGGGTGTATGATGTTTGAAAGACCCGAAACTGCCCAATGACCCAATTCAGAACATCACTGACGACGCCCTCTAGCGCTAAAGAGCGTATATTCAAAGTAATTTTTTTTCTATCTATCTATCTATCTATCTATCTATCTATCTATCTATCTATCTATCTATCTATCTATCTATCTATCAGTCTTGTTTGTATGTCTTCTTTATCTTCAGTTCGACTTTACTTGAGTTCGGCAATTTTCTCGTAGTTGGACCTTTGAATATTCTACCAGGGGTTATACATGTGTTTCTTATACAACAACACGTAAATACACACACGGTCCTCTACAACCTGATTAGACTTACCATTAAGACAGGAGTAAATAACCGTGTCATCTGTAAAGATGATATGAAACTATATTGACTGTGGGCGAGTATGATTTTTTTTGTCATCCACAGACAGACTGTTTCGCTGTTTCACAGCTCATCAGTGTGGATAGACGTCCGGTTGCCTCTAGCTAGAATCGAAACCCGACTGAATTTGCGCCAGTCGGAACTTCTACCAGTAAGGTGAATTTTAGCGTGTTTATTTTTAGATTTAGATAAACACACAGTGACTGACAGTGACTCAATTCTGCCGAAGAGTCGTGCAATATTAGCTTAAATAGTCACTGTTTACAAACCCACACCTCAAACCAAAGAGCTCAACCGAAATTAATTTTTCAGGAGCCAATATTTTTGTCATCCACAGACAGACTGTTTCGCTGTTTCACAGCTCATCAGTGTGGCTAGACGTCCGGTTGCCTCTAGCTAGGATTGAAACCCGACTGAATTTGCGTCAGTCGGAACTTCGGAACACACACACACACACACACACACACACACACACACACATATACATATACATATATATATATATATATATATATATATATATATGTGTGTGTGTGTGTGTGTGTGTGTGTGTGTGTGTGTGTGTGTGTGTGTGTGTGTGTAGTAAAAAGAAAGAACAGTAAGATAGATATATAATCCGGTATTCTTATTGATATTTTTATTTTTACAAAACAGTGCTCAATGTAAATTTACAGAGCATAAATATTATAAATTAAATGATTTAAAAATATGGTTCCTTCGCTACACAGGAATTACCATGTTTCAAAAAACGAAGCCCCAAAACTTCAAATTTAATTATATAATTAAATTAAAAGCATTAGTTCTATTTCATCTTCAAGCTAATTTTGGAATAACATTAAGTTTTAAACACATACAATTCATAATTTTTTTGTTGCCAATCATACAGAGAAATTCAATCATTTAGACAGGGGCGGTAGCGTGTTCATTTTTATTAATTATTATTGTATCAATTGTGAGTTAAGTTCGTAAAAGAGGTTACGTTTAGGTAGCGTAGGGGTGCATTTTTCAACGAATTATGACATCCGTTCGACGCATGTCGTCTGGGGTTATTTTTATTGACGAGAAAAAGATTTTCGGCATTTTTTCCGTTAAATTCCTACTTGTATACATAAAGATTTTTTCTAAAAGGGGTGTTTGGGTTAGAATACGTTATATTGAACTACATTTTTAAAATATTATTTTTACTCTCAATTACTAGTAGACTATATTTCTTTTTAAATTAAGTAAATGGAATGGAATTACTTAAATTATTTAAAAATTATTATTACATATCAAATATAAGTATGTACATTACCAGCTCCCATTTAAAAAATAAATCATAAAATAATTCTAAAAAAGAGAGCTGGTAATATACATGCTTATATTTGATATGTAATAATAATTTTTTAAATAATTTAAGTAGTTCTATTATGAATTGTATGTGCATTTAAAACTCAGTAAATTTAAAAATAAGTCATTCCAAAATTCGCTTAAACATGAAACGGAACTAATCTTTTTAATTTAATTAAGCAAGTCATATTCTCAAACAAGTTCAGTTTTTCTCTTTTCCCAACTTCCGGGCGAGTTTATGTGTGGAGGGAGCCCCAAAAAGCTTACAACCCTGACTGCCTTCTTCCAACAGTGAAGCATGGAGGTAGATCAGTGATAGTTTGGGTCGCCATATCATGGAAATGTCTTAGTCCAATAGCTGCCCTTCATGGTAGAATCAACAGCAAAGATTACCTGAACATTTTGGGATATCATGTTCATCCAATGGACAAGACTTTATTCCCTGATGGTGACTGCATCTTCCAAGACGATAATGCTCCAATGCATACCGTTTGAGTGGTTAAGAATTGGTATGACGAGCATACCTTCCTTCCATCGTTCCCACGATTCCTTCCTTCAAGCCATTTCTTCCTTCTTTTCCACCCTTCCTTCCTTCATTCTTTCCTTCCTTCCCACCAATCCTTTCTTCCTTCTTTTCCACCCTTCCTTCCTTCATTCCTTCCCACCATTCCATTCTTCATTCATTCCTTCCTTCCCGCCATTCCTTTCTTCCTTACTTCCTTCTTTTACACCATTCCTTCCTCCATTCCTTCCTTCCTTCCCACCATTCCTTTCTGCTTTCCTTCCTTCTTTTCCACTCTTCCTTCCTTCATTCCTTCCTTCCTTTCCACCATTCCTTTCTTCCTTCCTTCTTTCTTTTCCACCCATCCTTCATTCCTTCCTTCCCACCATTCCTTTCTTCCTCCCTTCCTTCTTTTTCCACCCTTCCTTCCTTCATTCCTTCCTTCCTTCCCATCATTTCTTCCTTCATTCCTTCCTTCTTTTCCACCCTTCCTTCCTTCCTTCATTCATTTCTTCCTTCCCACCATTCCTTTCTTCCTTCTTTTCCACCCTTCCTTCCTTCATTCTTTCCTCCCTTCACACCATTCCTTTCTTCCTTCCTTCCTTCTTTTTCCACCCTTCCTTCCTTCATTCCTTCCTTCCTTCCCACCATTCCTTACTTCATTCCTTCCTTCTTTTCCGCTCTTCCTTCCTACTTTTCCGCCCTTCCTTCCTTCATTCCTTCCTTTCTTCCCACCATTTCTTCCTTCATTCCTTCCTTCTTTTCCACCCTTCCTTCTTTCATTCCTTACTTCCTTCCCACCATTCCTTTCTTCCTTCCTTCCTTCTTTTCCACCCTTCCTTCCTTCATTCCTTCCTTCCTTCCCACCATTCCTTTCTTCATTCCTTCCTTCTTTTCCACCAATCCTTCCTTCCTTCCTTCTTTTCCACCCTTCCTTCCTTCCTTCCTTCCTTCCCACCATTCCTTTCTTCCTTCCTTCTTTTCCACCCTTCCTTCCTTCCTTCCTTCCTTCCTTCCTTCCTTCCTTCCTTCCTTCCTTCCCACCATTCCTTTCTTCCTTCCTTCCTTCGTTTCCACCCTTCCTTCCTTCATTCCTTCCTTCCTTCCCACCATTCCTTTCTTCCTTCCTTCCATCCTTCTTTTCCACCCATCCTTCCTTCCTTCATTCCTTCCTTCTTTTCAACCATTCCTTCCTTCCTTCCTTCCTTCTTTTCCACCCTTCTTTTCCACCCTTCCTTCCTTCCTTCCTTCCTTCCTTCCTTCCTTTCTCCCTTCCTTCCTTCTTTTCCACACTTCCTTCCTTCATTCCTTCCTTCCTTCCCACCATTCCTTTCTTCCTTCCTTTCTTCATTTCCACACTTCCTTCCTTCATTCCTTCCTTCCTTCCCACCATTACTTTCTTCATTCCTTCCTTCTTTTCCACCCATCCTTCCGTCCTTCATTCCTTCCTTCTTTTCCACCATTCCTTCCTTCCTTCCTTCTTTTCCACCATTCATTCCTTCCTTCCCACCATTCCTTTCTTCCTTCCTTCCTTCCTTCCTTCCTTCCTTCCTTCCTTCCCACAATTCGTTCCTTCATTCCTTCCTTCCTTCCCACCATTCCTTTCTTCCTTCTTTTCCACCATCCCTCCCTTCCTTATTTTCCACCCTTCCTTCCTTCTTTCCTTCCTTCCTTCCCACCATTCCATTCTTCATTCATTCCTTCCTTCCCGCCATTCCTTTCTTCCTTACTTCCTTCTTTTCCACCCTTCCTTCCGTCCTTCCCACCATTCCTTTCTTCTTTCCTTCCTTCTTTTCCACTCTTCCTTCCTTCATTCCTTCCTTCCTTTCCACCATTCCTTTCTTCCTTCCTTCTTTCTTTTCTACCCTTCCTTCATTCCTTCCTTCCTTCCCACCATTCCTTTCTTCCTTCCTTCCATCCTTCTTTTCCACCCATCCTTCCTTCCTTCATTCCTTCCTTCTTTTCCTTTCTTCATTCCTTCCTTCATTTCCACCCTTCCTTCCTTCATTCCTTCCTTCCTTCCCACCATTCCTTTTTTCATTCCTTCCTTCTTTTCCACCCATCCTTCCTTCCTTCATTCCGTCCTTCTTTTCCACCATTCCTTCCTTCCTTCCTTCCTTTCCACCCTTCCTTCCTTCCTTCCTTCCTTCTCACCATTCCTCTCTTCCTTCCTTCCTTCCCACAATTCGTTCGTTCGTTCCTTCCTTCCTTCCCACCATTCCTTTCTTCCTTCTTTTCCACCATCCCTTCCTTCCTTATTTTGCACCCTTCCTTCCTTCATTCCTTCCTTCCTTCCCACCATTCCATTCTTCATTCATTCCTTCCTTCCCGCCATTCCTTTCTTCCTTACTTCCTTCTTTTCCACCCTTCCTTCCGTCCTTCCCACCATTCCTTTCTTCTTTCCTTCCTTCTTTTCCACTCTTCCTTCCTTCATTCCTTCCTTCCTTTCCACCATTCCTTTCTTCCTTCCTTCCTTCTTTTCCACCATTCCTTCCTCCATTCCTTCCTTCCTTCCTTCCCACCATTCCTTCCTTCATTCCTTCGTTCTTTTCCACCCTTCCTTCCTTCATTCCTTTCTTCCTTCCCACCATTCCTTTCTTCCTTCTTTTCCACCCTTCCTTCCTTCATTCTTTCCTCCCTTCCCACCATTCCTTTCTTCCTTCCTTCCTTCTTTTTCCACCCTTCCTTCCTTCATTCCTTCCCACCATTCCTTCCTTCATTCCATCCTTCTTTTCAGCTCTTCCTTCCTACTTTTCCGCCCTTCCTTCCTTCATTCTTTCCTTGCTTCCCACCATTTCTTCCTTCATTCCTTCCTTCTTTTCCACCCTTCCTTCTTCATTCCTTACTTCCTTCCCACCATTCCTTCCTTCATTCCTTCCCTGTATTCCACCATTACTTCCTTCATTCCTTCCTTCTTTTCCACCATTCCTTCCTTCCTTCCTTCCTTCTTTTCCACCCTTCCTTCCTTCATTCCTTCCTTCCTTCCCACCATTCCTTTCTTCCTTCCTTCCTTCCTTCTTTTCCACCCATCCTTCCTTCCTTCATTCCTTCCTTCTTTTCCACCATTCCTTCCTTCCTTCCTTCCCACCATTCCTTTCTTCCTTCCTTCTTTTCCACCCTTCCTTCCTTCCTTCCTTCCTTCCTTCCTTCCCACCATTCCTTTCTTCCTTCCTTTCCTTCTTTTCCACCCTTTTTTCATTCATTCCTTCCTTCCTTCCCACCATTCCTTTCTTCCTTCCTTCCTTCTTTTCCACCCTTCCTTCCTTCATTCCTTCCTTCCTTCCCACCATTTCTTTCTTCATTCCTTCCTCCTTTCCCACCCTTCCTTCCTTCATTCCTTCCTTCCTTCCCACTATTCCTTTCTTCCTTCCTTCTTTTCCACCCTTCCTTCCTTCATTCCTTCCTTCCTTCCCACCATTCCTTTCTTCCTTCCTTCCTTCTTTTCCACCCTTCCTTCCTTCCTTCCTTCCCATATTCCTTCCTTCCTTCCATCCTTCTTTTCCACCATTCCTTCCTTCATTCCTTCCTTCCTTCCCACAATTCGTTCCTTCCTTCCTTCCCACCTTCCTTCTGAACATTTTGGCCGCAACTGTAATATCCTGACGGTAATTAATATTTATAGAAAAGCCAGGTACTTTGCATTGTGAAAAGGATAAATCATTTAATTATTATTTAACTAAAATCAATGCTTTAAAACAAATATTAAACATAGATTTATCTCAGAATAGATTATTTAAATAATACCTTCTTGATTGAGGATATCAGTTTAAATATCTTGAAATTTGTCAAATATGGAAATATAATTTTACTGTTTTCAATATTTAATTTTGAAAATAGAGAGATACTTTACGACAATATTGTTTTGTCTTTCAGTTCTTGAACGATTCTGCAGTGCCATTGTTTTCTTTCGATTTCCGACAGTTCTTTACAAAAGGAAAACAAAAAACCTTTTTCAACCGATTCACACACACACACACACACACACACACACACACACACACACACACACACACACACACACACACACACATACCGAGTGCAATGGACAAATTGACGTCTAAATTACGTCAAAAAGAAAATAACACTGATATCTCAGTTTTACAGATATATTTATCAAATATATACAAAATTAAGAGACCAAATATATTCAATAAAATCGCCATTGGCTTCAACTACGGCCTTCAGACGACTTCAGAATCTCCTGCAACACGTCAGGACGGTCTCCTTGTTGTTGAATTTCTGCCATATTCCTTGCCTTCAGTTCATCTTTGGTGCTAGAAGGAGTTTTGTTTATATCTAGCTCAACTGCGCTCCATACATAATAAACAAGGGGGTTGCAGTCTAGGTAATTCGGTGGCCAGATGTAAGGGCTGATGTGGTCGCAGAAATTGTTTGACAGTCATGACTGGGTTCCCTTGCTTGTGTGGCATGGTCCAGAGTCCTGTTGCTAGATAAAGGGTTTTCCTGTATCTACCCAGGGCAGAACTACCACCTCAAGGCAAATGATGTAGGACTCCGTTTTGCGTCTGTGGCCCTGTAGAATGATGAATGGAGCCCATTCCTAGTGACCACTCCAAATACCATGATGTTGATTGGATAAATCATCCAGCTCTTTACGAATCCACTACACTGACCTCAGATTAACGCCCAACGCCCTGAAATGTTCGTTTTGGGGGCGAATACCAAGCATGCGGTGTCCAAATTTCTGGTGGAGTGAATCGCGTCATGTTGCTCTTTTTCTCACAGAGGGTATCCAAGCCTACCATATTATACTGTGCAAAATCAAAAACCAACAACGCGCATGCGCGGAATTAAAATATAAAATGCCGGAAATTTACCCATGGCGTCCTGTATATATGAATTTTTCAACGAAATTCCGATCAAGTGTATCGCAAAGATTTATTCGTAAAAGTTAGTACCGTATTTTTCGAATTATTCATTGATTAATACGATTTTAGGGTTTTTAGGGATTCCCGACCTTTTGCAGGGTATGTAAAGCCGGGAATATTTTTAGATTCTATGATTTTTTACATAATAATGGTTTAGTGATACACGTCTTACTAAATAAACCCATAGATGGGGGAGCAGATGTGGATTCATCCCCTTCCAAAGATTTTGCAAGTAAGTGAATATAAGTAACGCAATAGAGAATTGGATTTCGGGTGAAGATTGAGGTAAAGCATGAAACAGTTTATCGCCGTTGGTTGTTGATATCATTGTTCACTTTTATATTTCTATTTGCATTCGTTCAATTCCTGATATTGAACACTTTAACCCATAAATGTAGGACACCTTAAAACTATATATATATATATATATATATATATATATATATATATATATATATATATACACGATGCAATGAGAACGAAAATAATATATAAATTCTAACGTTAACAGCATGCATCCAATAGAGGGCTCGATACCGATAGTATTCATTATAATTTTTTCATATAGACAAAAGCATTTACTCACTACTAAGATGCAACTTCGTTTCGGTGCATTTAAAATTGCACCTCGACTGGTGAGAACCAAAATTGGTTAACCAAATGGTTTTGTCTATATGAAAAAATTATAATATATATATATATATATATATATATATAGATAGATAGATAGATAGATAGATAGACATAGATATATAGATATATAAAATTATAATATATATATATATATAAAAGTGAACATATATATGTATGTATGTATATATATATATGTTGTCCATATGGTGCATGACTGAATTCCAAAACAATGTATGGAGAATTGGATATGGGAAAATGTTATGGGATCTTACCTGTAACGAAAATGAACTCTTCCTGACACTATAACGACTGAGACTCTCAAGAGAGACGAGAGAGAAGTGGAACGAGTCGAGACAATAGTAGTTCACTCTAAACCAGACTGACAGTCATACTAACACCTTCAACTTCTTGTATTATTATTATTCTGTTTAATATATCCTTGTTATTCATACTCTTGTGTTCGCGTTGTTCTTCCTTGGTCCTAACCTTCGACCATAACTGTGGTGCGAAGATATTGTACCATAACAGTGGCGACGAGGAAATTGGACCATAACAGTGGCGACGAGGAAACTGAAGAAACGAATTCTACGCGGATAATCTACAAAAAGTGTCGGTCGTCCGTAACAGAGGCGATGTAGGTAGTGAGAGAAAAAAAAACAAGTTCTACGCGAACATAAAAAAAAAGAAAAATTTTCTTTTTGGACACCAACTTTACAGTGGTAACAAAGACACGAATTCTAAGCAGGAAAATTTTTCATACTAAAGTTCCAGAACAACAGGTAACAAAGACCTGAAGTCTACTCTGAAGAAAAATAGTTACACAAAATTATGTGTAAACATGGAAGACTTTAAGGCAATCATATTGGAACTTATGAAAATGCAATTCGAGCAGCAACAGAAAAACGAACAGAAGCATCTTGAACTAAAAGAATTACTACTACGGGCAGTAACAAATAAAGGACAACGTTCTGGAAATGAATAGAGCATTCTCGCAAAATGCTATATGGAGCTCTATCAAAGACTTCACTTATGCACCGGACGAAGACAAAACTTTCACAGATTACTTCAGAAGATATGAACATTTATATGAGTTTGTTTGCGGGAATTGGTCAGACGCGAAAAAAGTACGTCTACTACTGAGGAAACTAGGGTCAAGCGAATACACTAAATGCGTAGACTACATCCTACCGAGGAAAACGAATGAGTTGACTTTCAAGGAAGCCATGAAACTTTTAACAGAATTATTTAGTCCGAACACTTCACTATTCCACAAAAGGTGGAAATGTTTAAATTTAACGGAAAAGGATAGAGAAGACTATATAACATTCGCTTCCATAGGAAAACAAACACTGTGATGACTTTAAGTTATCTGAACTCAGCTCCGACAATTTTAAATGTTTAATATTCGTCCAAGGCCTGGTTTCGACTAAAGACGCGGAGATCAGACGGAGAATTCTAACAAAATTTGAGAGTGAACCACAATTGACGCTACAAAAATTGGCTGAAGACTGTCAGAGATGTATAAGCGTAAAAAAGGACTCGAAAGATATAGAAGAGTCTGGCGTCGCACATATACGAACAGTACAACGACAATTACGTTTTTGTCCCTCCTCAAAAACAAACCAAACCAATTATTCTACTGCAAAAAGAAGACGAACAAATTATTCTACTTCAAAAAATCAAATGAAATATCAGAAGAAGCTACCACCCAGTCCATGTTATCGCTGTGAGACTTTGCATTGGGTCAAAGATTGTCCATACCACTTTAAGACTTGTCTGACGTGCAATAAAGTGGGACATAAAAGTTCGCATTGTTGGACTCGGAAAGAAAGCAGAAGCCGAGTAAGAGTCACTAGAACTGACCAAGCGGACGAGACAAATATACGAAAATACGTACAAGTAGAAATGTTAAACAAAAAAGTCAGACAACAATTGGATTCCGGATCAAATTTAACGATTATTAACTTACAGACGTGGAAGCAATTAAAGAAACCGATCATGTTGAGAACCAAAAAATAGCCAGGTCTGTAAAAGGAAGAAAAATCAAATTTGAGGGAGAAGTTATCATAAATGTGACATTCAACGGGATGACCAAAAAATTAAAAATATACGTTCTTAAAAATACGCAAAATTTATTTGGAACTGACTGGATGCAGAAATTCGACCTCTGGGATTTACCAATAAATACATTCTGCCAAAACGTTTATCGACCGAGGCAGAGAAATTGAAGGAGAAATTAAAGGAGAGTTTCCCAACGTATTTTCAGCCGGCCTCGGGAGGTGTAAAAATTGGCGGCAAAAATAGAACTGAAAGAAAATGTACAACCCATTTTCAAGAAGAAAAGGAATGTACCTTTTGCATCACTAGAAAAAATAGACCAAGAGTTGGATAGACTCGTGAAAATCGGTATATTGACACCCAACACAGTTCTGCGGAATCAGAATCAACGTTGAGTTTATGCAAGCGACTGGGGCAATTGGAGTAAAGTGCCATGCAGATTTAAATTTTTCCCACTTGTGACGAATGCAGCTATCGAATTTTTTTTGCATGCTAGCATGCTAGTTAACATTCGTGTCAGTCAGCTCTTGCCTCTCACGCTGGCCAATAGAATCTTCCTGCCTATTCGTGGCAGTACTCTGGCCAATAGAAAATGGCCGAAAACTACATGAAAACTGCCGTTGAAGCATGAAAAAATCGATTATTTCCACTATCGATAGGAGTTGGGAAATGCAAAGTCGGCCTTGACAATAACTTGGAACTTGTGCATGTAAATTTTGGTGCAAATCCGTCGAAAATTGCGGCCCTGGATTCGTCACACACACACACACACACACACACACACACACACACACACACACACACACACACACACACACACACACACACACACACACACACCCTGCCTTATATATATATATATATATATATATATATATATATATATATATAAGGGGATATTGAATTCAACACCCACCGTCGAGAGTCTGTTTAATGTGTATACACAATCGCCAGTGATGATTTCAGTGTCCACTTTTATATTTACATACGCTCTATCCCTGAGATTAAGGACTTTAATCCATAAATATCAGTCAGTTATGTGGCATACACGCTTAGGCGATCATGTACCTTTCGATACATGACTGACGAGGCAGATTTTTTTTCTGCGGTAGACCAGTTGTCATTGAAGGTTACAGAACCCGGTGTTTTATGCTACTTACCCATAACTTTAAGAAAAGGATTCCTACCTTTCCCAATTATTTCTCACAGAATCCATATTCACGATAGAATGTACTTTAGAAATTAGCATTTAGAATAGAAATCTAAAAAGCATCCACGATTTCTTTGCTTCTACACTTCGAGATAATTAGAAGTATGTTTTCTAAACTCTTCAGTCAGCAATTATGTATTTTGCATCTATCGTTCCATCTATATGTAAATATATTACCCTAGTTTTTACCCTTTCAAATTTCGCTTACTTTTATATGTAAATTTAGAAAGTATTTTTAAATTATTTCTTCAGGAGATATTATGGCTTGTTGACATTTCGTTAGTTTGATATTTTCTTTATTTAATATTCTCTCAGTAAACATTTAGTCCGGGAAAGAAACAACAAATTACGACTTGATTATCCTACAAGCCATTGGTCGACTGAACGACATCATCACCAGAATTATCAGCAAAGTTCCTTAACCTCTCCCCGTGGGACATGGAGCTATAGGCTCCCCAAGTGGTTTCCATGGCAAACTCTGTTCGCGCACTGTGCTGTCGAAACCTCTGCCTTGAGCAGTGAGGAACCCCGACGAGGCTAAGTTTCGTACGGGGAAGTAGACAGGCCCCGAACCCATTTATGCGGTTTCTACGGGAAATTTTTGGTCGAGCCTACGGGCTCGGATAACCCATGTTAAACTTGGTGTTGTGTCACATACAACCCTCGTGGTGGTGGTGGTGGTGGTGGTGGTGGTGGTGGTGGCTGTTAAATATAATAGACTCATTTGCGGGGTGCAGTTGGCAGCACGACACACAACGAGTTAGACATAGACTGGTTTTCAGACAAGGCTAGCGATTCCAGTCTGCACTGTTATTTAACCCATAGCTGGAGGAGGACAGAGACCCATGTCTTTCCTAGGAGCATGTTCGTGATCGTGAACGCAAAGACGTCGTAGGCCGGAATTTGAACTCGACAAAAGCTGATTCCACTTCTGTGCTAATAACCGCCATGCTACACGTACATCGTTTTGGATAAAAATGTATTGGTAAATATACAACTGCTTCACTTGAAGTCGTCTGTTCAATCCCCGTGACAAGCAGTGTGGCAATATAAAACGACTCACCGAGATATTAGATTGGGGTGCCGATCATAATGCAAAATCTTAAAATCCCAAATGTCAAAATCGTGAAATTTGAAATCCTGAATTTATAAAACCCCGAAAGATCAGAATCCCGAAATATCAGAATCCTGAAAGATCAGAATCCCGAAAAATAATCTTTGGTAGAAATTAAAAAATAATTTTTTTTCGAAATCACTTTATTTCTAAACATTTACAAAATAGAGTTTAAATAGCGTTTATACATTTGAAATATTTAAAATTCATTAAAAAAATATAAAACCAGAATATGGCGTCAGCGTTGAGAAAATTTAGTAGGCATGCTTATGTTGGTGTTTAACGTCTTATTGGAGAGTTTCACAAGGAGCAGCGGGACGTAGGAAATGAATGTGAATGCATTCTCCGAGGAGAACATTGACAAAAAAAGAAAATGTGTTTTATCGTGAAAAAAATATATTTAACGATCGTGAAAACCGAAAAGATCTTATAGAATACTAGCAGTATGTCCCGGCGTTGCCCGTGCTTGATTCAAAAACCGTACGAATCATACAGCAATCGCTATCATTTGACTTAAAATATTTTTGTCCTTGCTAGCCTTTAAAGGAGTGCCCGTTGCCGTGCTGATGTTGCTACATGCCTTACTTCTTGCCTATCTCACACTGCGAATTTTTTCTAAGCTCTATACTAAACATTAAATCTGTTACGAAAAAAAAACTAAACAAAATGAACACAAAACGATCAGCTTTAAAAACAGGACTCGTAACTGGAAAAACCGATTGAAAAAAGAATGTTAACAACAAATACATTTTCACACCCAACCCAGTTCTGCGGAATCAGAATCAACGTTGAGTTTAAGCAAGCGAATGAGGCAATTCGAGTAAAGTACCATGAAGATTTAAATTTTTCCCACTTGTGACGAATGCAGCTAACAATTTTTTTTGCATGCTAGCATGCTAATTAACATTCGTGTCAGTCAGCTGTTGTCTGTCACGCTGACCAATAGAATCTTCCTGCCTATTCCTGGCAGCCAGCTATAGGCTCTCACTCTGACCAGTAAAAAATGGCCGCAAACTACATGAAAACTGCCGTAGAAGCATGAAAAAATCGATTATTTTCACTATCGATGGGAGTTGGGAAATGCAAACTTCCCGCTAACTCGGAGCATGTGCATGTAAATTTTGGTGCAAATCCGTCGAAAATTGCGGCCGTGCATTCGTTACAGACACACAGACACATCCTGCCTTTTATATATAGAGATTTTAGGGCTCTTGCTCATAATCTTTCATAATAAATTATTCATATATTCATAGTTTTATAGTTTTTAATGAATTTTGAATTTTTTCAAATTTATAAACACTATTTAAACGCTATTTTGTAAATGTTTAGAAATGAAGGTATTTCTATTTTTTTTTTTAAATCTCTCAAAGGCTTTTTTCTGAATTCTGATATTTCAGGGTTTAAATTTCAGGATTTTGATCTTTTGGGATTTTGCTACATTCGGGATTTCGCCATTCGGGATTTTTTGATTCAGGTTTATAATCCAAATCCATTGGATTGATATCAGTCAGATCTCCCAAAGAATTCATTAAGAGGTGAGGGAATAAAAGGCTTTGTTCAAAATTAGCCAAAGTCTTATTAACTTCGAAATATACATGAAGTTAGAGGGCAAAGTTCATCAGCCGAAAATTTGTAAGGAAGACGAAGTAAAGTGTAGAATTTATTCTGTTATTAATATTTTCTCATTTTCCTATATTCGATTGTCAGTAGAAGCACAACTCGAAATAAAAATTTGATCAATAATAGTTTTATGGCCTGTATATCAGTTACTGGTCTGCTGAGTGATAAAAAAATAACCTATTTCAAGGTCAAACATATGTAGGAGAATTAGTCAGATTAAAGGTTTTTTTTCTTTATACAAGTGGTCAGGCTTGTTCTTGTCAAAGCTGTAACATGAATACAATATCCTTTTAGGAATGAAAGCATTGTATTAGTTGTTCTTTCAGTTTTCCATCCACATCCATTCTTTATAAAAGTGTTCTCTAGTAATATAAAATAAAATATTTATTCAATGTAGTAGTAATATGTTACAAAGGCAACTCCATTTTATAATTTTTAATACTTTGAGGAAGGTATGAATCACTCTCTTTTCCCCAGTTAGAAGGTAAATAACAGGGCATTTGGGGACCTTGAGCCTTGGTTGCCAACCAGTCTAGGATAAGAAGAACTCTGAAATAAAACTGGTTGCGCCTTGAATGAAAACTCTTATTTCAAGAGCCTGCTTCAAGAGCAAACATCTGAGGGAGGGTTTCTCAGATTAAAGGGTTTTTTTTTCATGCAAGTATTTTGACTTGTGCTTATAAAAGCTGTAACATGGACACAATATCCTTTTACGAATGACAGCGTAGTATCAGTTGATGCTTCAGCTTCTCATGCGCATCCAAACCTTGTACAAGAATTCTCTGGTTATATACAATAAATATTTTAATCATCATAGAAATAATATGTTGCAAAGGCAACTCGATTTTATAATTTAGAATACTTTAAGAAAGATATGAATCCATTTCTTTTTCCCTAACTAGAGGTTAAATAAAAGTGCATTCGAAGATCTTGAGCCTTTTTAGAAACCATTCTAAGAGAAGAACAATTCCGAATTCAAAACTGGTTGGTCGTTGTCTGAAAACACCACCCAGGAAAACCCAACTTGCTACAGAAACGATATCAGCAACACATGGTTTGGGGATACCGTAGATATTTTGCAGTGGTTATCAACCGACCTTTGGCCATGCCCCACTTTGGTAATTCTAAAATTCTGGTGCGCCCACACTGTAATATTTAATTCTTGCATATTCAAAATTAGTCTGGTACAAGCTAGTTATGTACATGTCATGATTACATCAGTTTTGACCAGTGGTTCCCAACAGATTTTTGGTCATGCCCCACTTTTTTTTGTTTCTAAAATTCTGTTGCCACAATTTTAATATTTAATTCTGACATATTTAAATTTTTACTGCAATTCATGTAAAGGAAGCAAACTGAATGCTCACACGCGCTGATTGTCCGACAAACATTGGCTCTTCCAGCGACATGCATCACGCCCTCTACTTTGTTGACCGAGACACGCGAGTGTTGTGAGACGGGAAATACCCTGTATGCCAATTATACAATTATATACATACACACAAAATATTTTTATATGTGCATACTGTATATACATCGTATGTATGAACAAACATTAACATTAACACTCTCACTCAGACCCACTAGAAAACAATTCTTTATTAAAAATTCATTCTCGGATTGTCCTCTTATTCTGTTGGTATTGTAAGCCGAAGGGTGCGCATCCTACGCATGCTCCACCAAAATATTACCATGCCCCACCGGTTGGACATGACCCCCACGTTGGGAATTATTGTTTTACTGGGATGTATGATGACATTAATTTGATGATGGAAAGTGCAATGTTATGTAGGTTTTCATGTTTTAAATTACTGATTTAGGTACTAAATGCAATTTATTGTTGAAGTTTTTCTTCCTTAGCAATCATTTTTGAAAGAGATAAGATCGTTTCATCCAGTACACGGATGTTTTTTCAGAGCTCTCTCGGTAATGTTCTGCGACCCGAACTTTCAAATATTCCTTGCTCCTAAAGAACCTCATCGCCAAACGCGAAGTTTATATTCCTCGACACTTTAGGTCTGTTGTGAACTCAGCTTGAAATCATTGGAGTATAAAGACTCAAGAAAAATCTCTTGAAACTCTTTCGATTTCTTAATTCATTGAAGCGCTCTGGGGCAGATTTTAAACATTTTAAGCGTTGCTGACTGCACCGCAACTAATTTTGAATAATATCTTTTTATATTATATCTAGAATAACATTGTTGCGTTTTTTTTTTTGACTGAATTTTCTCTACTGAATATTAAAGTGATGCTGGATAACAAATAGATAATATTTAAATATCTGGGAATTGTCTTCCAACTATTTCTTCTGTCGCACTTCTTGCATGTGGAATTTTGTTTATTTTCTTCTCTGATAACTGTAATCTTCAAATATTTAAATGAAACGTCAATCATCATCATCTATCTTCTCGGATCCCGTTCATCTTTTGTCTTTTCTTTGATCCTCCCTATGCCCAGTCTTTTCTCTCACTTTCACTCCCTATAATCTGATGAGTACTTGTGGCATTCCCCCCCCCCACTTGCTTGGGGCGATAATTAAAAAAGAAAAAGATAAAACCATATTTTTAAATCAGTTAATTTATAATATTATATATTATATATATAATATATATGCTCAGGTAAATTTACATTGAGAATAATGAATAAGAACAGCGGATTATATATCAATAAGAACAGCGGATTATATATCTTACTGTTCTTTCTTTTTGTTATAATACATACATACATACATACATACATATATATATATATATATATATATATATATATATATATATATATATATATATATATGTGTGTATATTAGTAATAATCTTATAAATATAAGGAATTATACTCGTCCGGAAAACCCTCGGTGTCTTGATTTGCCAATAAACAAACCAATACAAAAGGGGAAAAAAAGGTACAAAAAAAAAGAAAGAACAGAGAACATCTACGTCAGCCAAAAATAATCGTCTAGCATCCAAGTTCAGAGTCCAAAGAAAAAAATCTGATACGAGTAAGCAAAATAACTAAATAAAGTGCTCGATACGCTAAGTGGATTTCAAACCTAAGTTAAACCTAAAGAGCCAGACAAACCTACGACAGTTTCACCTAAGCGGCTCGTCAGGGAGTACTGGCCAGAAGTCTCTGACGATCTGTGGTAGGTTTGTCTGACTCTTTAGGTTTAATATATATATATATATATATATATATATATATATATATATATATATATATATATATATATATATATATATATATATATATATATATATATATATATATATATATATATATATATATATATATTGAGACATTTTTATGCTTAGACTTTCTTTTTATAGATACAAACATAAAAAATGTCTTAAAATAATTGTCGGATTTTGTCCATTTCATAATACATATATAAAGACATTTTTATGTTTAACGTTCTTTTTATAGATACAAATATTTAATTAAATGCTCTGCTTATAATAAACAGTATTAAATAACATTTACTGGCCTGAATGTACGAGAAACTTTCATAGAAAATATTCGTCCTTCGACAGGATTCGAACCTGTATCCTATACGGAACCGTCATATAGCCTGACGTGTCTTACCGCTCGGCCACAAAGGATCATTCTATGAAAATTTCTCGGACATTCAGGCCGGTAAATGTTATTTAATAGCTTGCTTAATCAAGAAAAAATGTCGTATGGAAAATGGAAACAAAAAAATAAAACACTTATACTTAACATCAGGGAGAGGAAGTTGAAATTTCTAGGGTACATAATATTTAGGAAGGAGAGCTTGGAGAATTTGATACTCACAAGGTATAGAATAAGAGGAATGCAATGGTAGATCTATCTGAAGAATTTATGCGGACGGATGGGGGAACGGAGTTGGGAGGGGTGGCAAAAAGACAATACTCAGTCTTTTCTCTCACTTTCACTCCATATACTAGTGGCATTCGCCCCCTTGCTTGGGACGAAATTAAAAAAGAAAAAGATAAAAAATGGCAGTTGAAAATGTGACACTGAACTCCGAACGCTTACTGGGATAGCAAATGATGCCTATCTGAAGAATTTATACGGACGGATGGCAGAACGGAGTTGGGGTGGGGATGGAAAAAAGACAAACGTTATTTAGCGATAGGAAGTCGTTGGAGAGCCATGGTCACAGACATTCTGAAGGAACACAATACATAGACGAACAGTAGTATTTTGACACATTGGTGTTTCTCAAAATTAGAGTAACAATCAATCGACAAACAATCAGGTATCGTTTATTGCCTACTCAAACTAAACAGAAAGAAATATAAAAGGTGTGAATGAAGGCTCGTTTATGCTGATATCCGTATTGTACGTAGGTATGCATAAAGATCCTGTTGTAACCTAGGAAAGGTTACTGAATTGAATAATCATAAGAAGGTTGATAATGAACGATAATACTTAGGACAAGAACAACACATATAAGATTCGACAGCGGCGCGTAGAAAAAGTAGTCAACTGTTATCAAGTGAATTCCACAACAAATCTTCAACTGAAGAATATCTACCAATATCCCCACGCAGTCATATGCGGCACAAGGCCGAATTTAATGTGGGGTTTCCGAGCCTGTCGGTCCGGCCAAAAATTCCCCACAGAAACCGTATAAAATGGAGTCGGGAAGCTGTTTCCCGTGATGAGAGACTGACTTTCGACATAGCCTCCTCTGGGAATCCTCTTTTCCAAGCTGCCAGAGAATTTGACCAGCACAGCTGGGAATGATTCTCCAATTGCAGGATATCTACCAACCGCCCCACGGAGTCAGATGTAACACAAGGCCGAATTTAATGTGGCGTATCCGAGCCCGTAAGCTCGGCCAAAAATTTCCCGTAGAACCCGTATAAAACGGAGTCGGGCAGCTGTTTCCCGTGACGAGACTCTGCCCTTCGACATAGCCTCGTCTGGGGATCCTCTCTGCCCGGAGGCAGAGAGTTTGACCAGCACAGCTGGAGACGAATCTCCAACCGCAGGATATCTACCAACCGCCTCACGCGGTCAGATGTGACACAAGGCCGAATTTAATGTTGGGTTATCCGAGCCCGTAGGATACACATACACATATCCGTATGTGTATGAAGGAATTGTCAACATCTTTTTTGAGGACGCTGTAAAAATACGCAACATTTTTATTTCTCGAAACATAGTGTTGAAGGAATTATGACTTTTGATAGAAAGAAATGTATACCAGGATCTTATTTTGGAGAACAAAAACAAAACCAAAAAATACCGAAAATTACACTCGTGTTTATGAGAGTAACTGTTTATTTCGTACAGTGTTCGAAACTGGAAATTCAGGATTGAATGAATCAGGACATAGAGTAGGACTTACGGCTGTCCACAGTATGGCGTTTTTGTCATCTACGATGATACCGCGGAAGGTGCTGGAGACTGAATAAAAACATTTTATCGTTACTCAGATAGGAACATTGATCCATCTGGAACTGTGCAAACAGCTTAGGTTTGATCATATGAGTAAATAGCGTTAATGCAAGCTGTTCTTTAAATAAGATACTCTGGGTCTTGTAATCCAAATCAATCACTCTATCCAAGCATGCCAATAGGATCTAATTACCACATTCCTCCCACCACAAGAAACCCTGTCAAATTGTAAAAATGGCTGTTCTATCTATGACTACAAACAGAAAAGGAAATAATTAAAAAATTTAGACCTTTCCCAAGAACTGAGGAAGCTATGCTACGTGAAGTCCATGATGATATCCTCAAGAGAGAAAAGCGTTACCCCCCCGCCAAAAAAACAAGATTTTGATGAATAAGAAATTCGAGGAAGAGTATTGCCTAAGTCTGTGATGATACTGAGGAAGGTGCTGGAAAGTTGGATCTATAGCGGTAATCCCGAGGTATCTGATTGTAAATAAGCCTGGACATGCATGAAATAACAACACCATAAATGAACCGTGCAAATTGTCTCAAAAGAAAAATAAGAGACAATACGACAGTACAGGAACTGTTGTATACGCGGAACTGTGAAAACGGCTTCGATTCGAGTATATAGAAAAATTGACACAGCAAAATACACAACGTACCCTCCAAAATTACGAAGACTAAAATATTATGTTTTTTTTTCAGATCGAAAATATTTAAAATATGACTGGCAATTGAGAATACTTAAAAAAATAGGAAGATATAGTATCAATTATAATTTGCCCACTTGGAAACAAGCTAAAATCGTCAAAACTGAAGTTAAACGTGTTGGAAGTTTTAAGGAAGAAGAGAAAGCACACAGAACAAGATATTATTAGGATCAGGATGATACTGCGGAAGGTGCTGAAGATTTGAGAATCCTTGTCATTTAGTCTCAAATGATAACCACCAGATATTTGATATACGTACGCAAATGTATGAAATATGAATAGTGATGCTTGAATAGTCTTAATGTTCAACGTCTTTTTAAGATATGAATATCTTAATAGTAGTAGATAGGTTCGTCTATCGCCTGTTAAACTTCTCAGCTTTTTGAGCAGGAGTAGAGATTTACCCTTTACTAGCAGCATGGCACGGCGTTGCCCGTACTTGATTCAAAAATCGTACGACTCATACAACAATCGCTACCATTTGACTTAAAATAATTTTGCCCTTCCTTGCCTTTAAAGAAGTGCCCTTTGCCGTGTTTATGTTGCTACATGCCTTACTTCTTGCCTATCTCACACTGCGAATTTTTCTAAGCTCTATACTAAACATTAAATCTGTTACGAAAAAAGAACTAAACAAAATGAACACAAAACGATCAGCTTTAAAAAAGGACTCGTAACTGGAAAAACCGAATGAAAAAAGAATGTTAACAGCAAATACTTTTTCACACCCAACCCAGTTCTGCGGAATCAGAATCAACGTTGAGTTTAAGCAAGCGAATGAGGCAATTCGAGTAAAGTGCCATGCAGATTTAAATTTTTCCCACTTGTGACGAATGCATCTATCGATAGTTTTCCATGCTAGCATGCTAGTTAACATTTGTGTCAGTCAGCTGTTGGCTCACACGCTGGCCAATAGAATCTTACTGCCTATTCGTGGCAGCCAGCTATAGGCTCTCACTCTGGCCAGTAGAAAATGGCCGCAAACTACCTGAAAACTGCCGTATAAGCATGAAAAAATCGATTATTTCCACTATCGATAGGATTTGTGAAATGCAACGTCGGTCTTGGTCTTATGTCTCACTTGGAGCATGTGCATGTAAATTTTGGTGCAAATCCGTCGAAAGTTGCGGCCGTGCATTCGTCACACACACACACACACACACACACACACACACACACACACACACATACACACATACACACACACATATCCTGCCTTTTATAGATAGAGATTTACCGTTGGGATTGGGTTTCTGGTTCCTTGTAAAGTGTACTTCAACACTATACTTCTAATGACTTTGCCTAAACTCTGAAATTTTATTTTCTGTTTATTTTTTTCTTAATAGGAGTAGATAGGTTTGCCTATCGTCCGGTTCACGCTCTTCCCCGCGCTTTTGAACTGGAGTAGAGATTTAACCCTGTTCCCTATTTAGGATTTGGTTT
>OZ038511.1:15146385-15173885 GCA_964036315.1 Acanthosepion esculentum | reverse complement strand
AACAGAATGAGATAGATATGAACAGGCTGGGAAATACGAGTATCAAACTACAAAAATAATGTTTGAATTATTAAACAGACTGAGATAGATAACGTGAAAAAGACTTCCATAAAATGATACATATATCTTTGTGAACTGACTGAGATAGTTTCGGTTTGAATTATTTCGATTGGAGATTGACGGAAATGTTTTCTTTTGCTGATGCCGTCACGCCGCTCTCTTGTTCATGCGTCAATGCAGGAAATATAGGAAGACGCGCCGAATTAAATCGACTAAGAAAAATAGAGTAACGCTAGATAGAAAAAAAAAAAAAGAAAAAGAAAAAGAAAAGCTCACGCGAAAAATTGATCGTGTGATTTTCATTTGTAGACACTTGCTGAGTAAACACTGTAATCAGTTGTTTATTGAAGAAAAATTAGAGAAACCGGAATTTTCTTTTTCGATAACGCGCACATCATTTTGGGCGGAAATCAAGCTGGAAATGAACGTGTGAACGCGGGAAAAATGTTTCAGGTGGACGATTATACAAAGCCGAACGAAGGAAATAGAGAATTGTAAACACAGAGAGAGAGAGAGAGAGAGAGAGAGAGAGAGAGAGAGAGAGAGAGAGAGAGAGAGAGAGCGAGAGCGAGAGAGAGAGAGAGAGAGATCGTACAGAGTTCTATTCTGTCAATAAAATATGCTTATATTACTAACAACTGAAAAAAGATTTCTTCACGAGTTTCAATACAAAATGTCGGGACTGAATGCTAAAATAAATTTAGCTGAAAATTTTGAACATGTTTAGCTTCATAAATCAATGTTAATTTAAGAAGATAGTAGGTAGAAGCAATCTTAAATATTTACTTTTCTGTCACAAAGGCAATTATGTTGCAGAAACAGGCACAGAATTCCGTCTTCGGTTCAACAACCATAAAAAAACCCATAAAAGACAGCAATAACAATTTTTCGCTCTCGATTCACACTTCAACCAAGCTTTCCATAGCATTAATGACATCAGATGCGTGTTTTTAGTGTTTTCATTTAAAAGCCGACAACAATGACAGGTCGGTGTTAAAATACACTTTCAAAATAGAATTACATATTAAAGAATTACACAGGGATTTGGGTTTACTCAGAGAATATCGTTTCCACAGGGAGACCTCTAACCAACAACAGCAACATTCCCAAATAAAGAGAGTCCCACTTCTTTTTTGTTTATCGTCTCGATGAAAAAGGACACAGGCGTGTCCGAAAGTTCCAACTTTATCCTTGGAAACAATCAATTATGAATCTTTGCCGTGCCTTTAAAACTGTAAATTTAAAAAAAAATAAGTTACTCCAAAATTCGCTTGACGAGGAAATGGAACTAACGTATTTAATTTAATAACAAAATTAAATTCGAAGCTTTTAGCTCCCATTTTTGAATCAGCGAAAAAAAAACATATTTTAAATCAATTAATTTATAATATTAATGCTCTGTAAATTTACATTGAGCACTATTGTGTAAAAATAAAAATATCTATAAGAACACCGGATTTTATATTTTACTGTTCTTTCTTTATATATATATATATATATATATATATATATATATATATATATATATATATATAACAACGTAAGCAAGTCAAACACAATTTAAACAAAACCCTGAAGTTTTATCTATCAAGATGGATAGGTGTTCTCCTGAAGATGATACTTGCCTTGGCCGTCTATTAGGGCTAAAGATCCCCAAACCTCAAGCTGTAACGCATGCATATATATACATTGTTAAAGATGCCGGAAAAATGATCGGTTCATTGTACTACTCCAGTCGGTATCTGACTCCTCTTGCTATCAGATCCAAAATGGAGTATTGCTGTCATATCTGGGCTGGAGCTGCTCAGTCCTTACCTGACCGTCTTTTCCACCCACAATACCTTTCACACAAACGAAACGTTGCGAGCCTCTTGCTGCTATATCACTGTTTCCATGGTATGTGTTCGGACGAGATGCATTCCTTAGTCTTACCACCCCTGTCATTTATAAATGGGTCCCGCCATGCCACGGGCACAATGGTGAATTATTCCTATTCGCTTTATATTTCAAGTTTCTTTCGGACAGCCTATTTCCAAGAACTGCTTTGTGGAACAGTCTACAGGCAAAATCACTAAAATCTTGACTTCTTCAAGTCGAGGCTTGACCGTTATCATTCTTGTATAGCCACATGAATTTCATTTCTTGCCCTTTCTCATGCTAATACAACACGACATGATAATCTTCTACCTTGAGTGCCTACTGGCCTTGTATTTGTTGAACATTAATATAAAAATATTAGAAAGAGTTGCTGTTTGATTTGAACAGTCTACAGGCAAAATCACTAAAATCTTGACTTCTTCAAGTCGAGGCTTGACCGTTATCCTTCTTGTATAGCCCCATGAATTTCATTTCTTGCCCTTTCTCATGCTAATACAACACGACATGATAATCTTCTACCTTGAGTGCCTACTGGCCTTGTATTTGTTGAACATTAATATAAAAATATTAGAAAGGGTTGCTGTTTGATTTAGAAGTGGATTGATTAAATTATCTCCCGATTCCAAGACAATGAGAGCCAAAATTTTCTGTTTGCAATTTTATAGACAATGTATTCTAATTTACACCCTTGGACAAATTAATTGAAACGACCGCTTTAGTTTCTTTTCTTTCACCATACGTTCAGATTTAGACCCACTGGAGTGACAGGGTTTAATCGATTTCTATTTTTTTCCTTCAGATTAGGTCATTTGCAGTGCTGTGCAGCAATATGAAACTGTTTTCGAGGTGTATGCTGAAATTTATTTGGCGTGAAAAACATTCCGTCATCCGTGATTGCATCAGATTTTCATCACGCCCAGTCCATATTGTTTCGACTGTCGATTAGTTGTCCTACGGCCATTATCTAAAATGGACGTTACTCCAAGGAAGCGTACGAAAATTGTAATGCTGCACGAACACAATGGCAAGACTTATAAGTGAGCAAATCAAAGTACTTTCTACTAACTCTCCTAATTTAAATCCAATCGAGAATCTGTAGTTAATCTGTAAGGAACGTCTTCCTTGAATGGACATACGAAGTGCTAATATGTGCACTGGATCATGTTTTATTGGAAAAATCCAAAAAGAGTAAATAATAACGGAATTATTTGTTTTATTTCAATTAATTTGCACAAAGGTGTATTTTATTTTATTATTTATCACCCGACACCGTGCGAAAGCACGAGGTAATTCTTATAAGCATTTATGATGTATGTAAGTATTTTCTGTTCTAAATTTAGTCCTAGAAAAATAATCTCTCGGGCGTTAATTTTATATTAAGATTGGTTAAAGAAATCTGTTCGGCGGTAATTAGAAACAAGGAAACTATTAGAAACTATCACTATTGTTTCAACTGTCGATTAGTTGTCCTACGGCCATTATCTAAAATGGACTTTACTCAAAACAAGCGTACGAAAATTGTAACGTTGCATAAACACAATGGCAAGACTTACAAGTGAGCAAATCAAAGTACTATCTACTAACTCTCCTAATTTAAATCCAATCGAGAATCTGTGGTTAATCTGTGAGGAATGACTTCGTGGAATGGACATACGAAGTGCTAATATGTACACTGGATCATGTTTTATTGGAAAAATCCGAAAAGAGTAAATAATAACGGAATTATTTGTTTTGTTTCAATTAATTTGCACAAAGGTGTATTTTATTTTATTAATCACTCGACACCGCCCGAAATCACGCGGTAATTTTTATAGGCACTTATGATGTATGTAAGTCTTTTCTGTTCTAAATTTAGTCCTAGAAAAATAATCTCTCGGGCGTTAATTTTATATTAAGATTGGTTAAAGAAATCTGTCCAGCGGTAATTAGAAACAAGAAAAATAATAGTAGCAGGGAAAATAATAGTGGCTGTAATAAAGAGGACATGATGTTGGTAAGAGGGGGTTTAATGGATTGATATAAACAAGACGACAAGAAAGAATGGCGGAAGTGGAATTAAAACGGCGGGAACGACTAAAAATGATTGTGGTAGAGGTGGAGGGTGTTTTGAGCGCAGCAGATTGAAGAAGAGAGGATGAGTGAGAAGGGTATTAAGAAATGGAATTGCTCGTTTTCACTCGGCGCGAATAGCAATAAAATCTTTGCGGACTGCTTTGAAAGTGGCCCAAGGGAAGGAAGTTGTCGATTTGCAATTGCTTGTTCATCAATCCTTTCTACATAATCGACTTCAAATGGACAATGTTTTTTTTTTTGTTTTTTTTTTTTCAATCTACTGGGAAAGAAAGAGATGGATGGGGTGCGGTGGTTCAAGGAGAGGACGAGGCTGTAAAAGAAAATCAGAAGTTGAGGTGCAGAGGAAGAAATTGACAAAGAGAAAAGAAAAATAACGACAGAAAGTGGGAGAGGTGAAATAGAAGAAGAAGAGGAAGAAAAAACAATTAGAAGAAGAAGAAGAAGAAGAAGAAGAAGAAGAAGAAGAAGAAGAAGAAGAAATAGTGAGGAGGTGTCAGGAAGAAAACAAAAAGGAACAAGAAGTATGAGAAAGACAAAAATAAAAGATGAGATAGGAAGGAAATAAAGAAAAAACTATCATTGACGAGGAAAAAAAAGAAGAGGAAGAAGAAGACAAGACCAACAAAGAACTAGTGAATAAGGATAAAGGCATGTAACAAAAACGAAAATGAAGAATGAAAAAGAAGAATGGGAAGACTAAATAAAAGATGAGGTAGAAAGGAAATAAAGAAAAAAGTATTAATGACAAGGGTAGAGAAGAAGAAGAAAAAGGAGAAAAAGAAGAAGAAAAAGAAGAAGAAGAAGAAGATGAAGAAGAAGAAGAAGAAAAGAAGAAGAAGAAGAAAAGAAGAAGAAGAAGAAAAGAAGAAGAAGAAGAAAAAGAAAAAGAAGAAGAAGAAAAGGAAAAAGAAGAAGAAGGAGAAAAAGAAGAAGAAGAAGAAGGAGAAAAAGAAGAAGAAGAAAAAGAAAAAGAAAAAAAAGAAGAAGAAAAAGAAGAAGAAAAAGAAGAAGAAAAAGAAAAAGAAAAAGAAGAAGAAAAGAAAAAGAAGAAGAAAAAAAGGAAAAAGAAGAAGAAGAAGGAGAAAAAGAAGAAGAAGAAGATGATGAAGAAGAAACGGAAGAATAAGATGAAGAAAAAGAAGAAGAAGAAAAGGAAGAAGAAAATGAAGAAGAAGAAGAAGAAAAAAAGAAGAAAATGAAGAAGAAGAAGAAGAAAAAAAGAAGAAAAAGAAAAAGAAAAAGAAGAAGAAGAAGAAGAAGAAGAAGGTAGCAATAGGGGGCAGTCGTGAGAGCGGATATTGTTAGTCTTTTTCTTTAATTTGTTTAAAAGACTTTTCAATACACGCGTTTCTGTCCCGTGAAAACTTTTCTACAAACGAACACTTCTAAAATACGGTAGAAATCGACCAGGTTTCTCAATTTTCGCAGAAGGGAAACAGGTGTTAACGATTTTATTCTGTTCAAAATGGCAGTCGATATAAATATTTCCTTGATTGTGTGTCCCTCTTGAAGACATGAACAGAACTAGATCTTCGAAAGACAATCTAAGAGAAAACACTAACAATTACTATTTAGAAAATATTCGCATCTGTTTTTTATTCATCCCTAAACCAAATTCACATCTGTCAACGCTGACAATGGATATATTATCCGCATGTTCCTCCATGAAATAAAAAGTCCAATTTCATTTAAAGACCATCAAAGGCTGCGTATAAACGTGCAGGATGCCCTCCAGCCGAACGGGGCTCTTGGAAAATGAGAAAACACTGGCAGGAAGCAGAAGTATTACAGATGATTAGACAGATAGGGAAGTTGTTAGCAAACATACCGCTCGTAAGCGAGCTGCAAATTCTATAGGATTCCACCATGAAAACATATGAGAGCGTTCTTCAATCCCAGCTAAGACAGAACTGCTGGAATTTATTCTCAACAATAGAATCTACATAAAGCCTCTCCATGAGATAACGCTTATTCAAGCGAAGCTTTATCACGATGGCAAGCACAATGGGCAAAATAGATATGTCCTAGCCGGGAATCTAAAGCGAAGGCAATGAAGACCAGGAGATGCTCCAGGTGACCAAGAATGATAAAACTGTCCTTGTAATATTTCGTGAAGGAAACCGAAAACATAGCCACCATCCAGAACTAGCAATGGGGAATCATCTTGGACTGTCATGAAGATACAAATAGCGGGGAAATGGTGGCAATCTTTGAACATTTTTCTTTTCATTTCACCCCAAGGAAGGTAATAAAGCCGCAAGTTAGAAAATATGAGAAAAACTACTATTAAGGAGAGAGAACAATAAAAGAACAAGAAGACAGAAGACAGAAGATAACGATTGACATTGCATTTAAATTTCCTCCCAAGCAAGGCACTAAAGCCACTAAGATGCAAAAGGGTTACTGAGTGTTAGAGAATATGAGAAAACCTACTATTAAGGAGAGAGAACAATAAAAGAACAAGATTTTAAGAAGACGGAAGATAACGATTGACATTACATTTAAATGTCCTCCCAAGCAAGGCATTAAAGCCACTAAGACACAAATGGGGTTGCATTTAAATTTTGGAAGATAAATTGACAGGAAAGCGAAGAGAGGGAGGAGAGTTCCACAAACGAAATCTGCAAGAGAAGAAACTGCTAGCATAGAAATTACGGTTACATCTAGTCATTTCAACTTTAAAATGATGAGACCTTCCCGCTAATCTAGTACTGCGCTTAAATTCATAAAGTCTGGGTACCATAGAGGAAAGTAATATTTATTTTGTATGATAATCCAAAAGTGTGACACAAGACCGAAATGTGGGGGTGGTCTTCAATATTTCTTATCTTAAACTTAGCTAAACAAAAACATTGACCCAAACCATAATATTCCTTGCACCAAAAAAACAAATTCTTCCTTACCATTCTTACTACAGCTGCTACGATATTTAACAACCCGCCCACACGGGTCAGATGTGGCACAAGGCCAATTTAACGTGGGCTTACCGAGTCCGTAGGCTCGGCCAAAAATATGCCCATTTACAACCCGTATACACGAGTTTAGGGACTGTCTAACTCCAGGGACGAAACTTTGCCCTATGGCAAAGCCTCGTCCGAGTTCTTCTCTGCCAAACAGAGACTTCGACAGCAGAGCACCATTACTGGTGCTACTAATTTTTTAACAACCCTCCCACACGGGTCGAATGTGGCACAAGGCCGGTTAAATGTGGGCTTACCGAGCCCGTACTTCAGAGTCTCTACGAAATCCTAACTAGTCCCCATATAGAGGAAAGTTCAACAGAACAATTACCATAAAAGTATTTACAGAAAAGTCAGAGAAAAACAACGTGACAGTGTTGAGAAAGTGACTGAAATGAAAGTTACATGCGGAAGCCATTTAAGCCATACTTAATCTTATTTTATCAAAGCTTATCTTATTTAAGGATGTTGCCATCGCAGTCAGTTTAAGTAGAATTGAAGCCACAATATTGAAAGGTGGGTATACAGCTCACTTTCTTTTCCAGCTCCAGGGCATGAAACAAACCTATCACAAGCATGGGTTTTGCATAGGTGCCAGCCACAAAAGAGCCTTAGAAGCCCTTCACTGAAAAATGAAAAAATCCGAGGAGCAGCACAGCAGTCATGTGTGGTTTAACGATTGATGTGTCTTGGCGACTTCATCTCCTTACTTTTAACCTCTCTGCTTTTTTATTCACTTATTATTATTTTTACCCTCTCCCAATAAGAGTTCACAGGTTCACCTATTGTCCGGTTCACGCTTCTTCCTGGTTCAAAACTGTACTTCTAATGTCTCCGCCTGAAGTCGGAAATTTGAATCACTTATAATTGATTAATTTTTCTTCTTTCTCTACCAATAGGAGTACATAGGTTCACATGCCGCCCAGTTCACACTCCTTCCAGTTTTATGGAACAGGAGTAGAGGTTTATCCCTTGATTTCTGTTTACGATTGGTTTTCCGGTTCCTTCTAAAGTCTACTTCAACATGAAGAATTAAATATATATTCTTCTTCTATGTGCCGTATCCTTTTCAGGGCGTTGGCGATCATGGCTCTCCACAATTTCCTGCCCTTTTGTAGTTCTTTGATTCGCTAATTATTTTTTCTCCTCCACCAATAGGAGTAGATAGGTTCGCCTATCATCTTGTTCACTCACCTCCATTGTTTATTGAACAGGAGTAGAGGTTTATCCCTTTTTTTCGTGTTTAGTATTGGGTTTCAGTTTCCTTCTAAAGTCTATTTCAACCTGAACTCTGAAAATTTATTCGCTAAACTCTGAAATGTTATTCACTAAATACATCTTGAACTCTTCAAGTCTGAAGTTTGACATTATTTTTCCTGCATGCCTCAAGAAGTTAAATTTTTACCATTTCTCACACTAATATAACACCCCAGTGTAACCATCTGTCTTGAGTGGCTCTTGGGACATGTATTTAGTGAAGATTAGTAAAAATAAATAAATAAATAAAAATTTACTCCAGACACTTCCAGTAATTCAGGACGGAACATGCACAGATCAAATTTGCCATTATCTTTCCTGTATATCCTCAAGAACTTTTTTCCTTTTCTTACACTAATGCAACACCACAGATTAACACTCCACCTTGAGTGGCTCTTGGGACTTATATGTTGGTGAACGTCTTTTGCCTGGCTTTGGAAAGTGACAGCGTATGAAAAATAGACAAATGAACAGTTTTTTTTCTTGCAAGGCAGCTCTTAGCCAGGGGCAATAAAAATAACACTATAGACATTTTAATCAGATCACACTCTCCTCTGGACAGCTTGGAGCATGTAGCATATAGCTCTGCAATTCTGACATGTACTGGCAATTTGAAATCCTGGCACGTATATATGATACAGTGAAGAGAATTGCTACACACACACACACACACACACACACACACACACACACACACACACACACACACACACACATTTATTTTTTTATTTATTTATTTATTCAAATATAAAATGGATTCATGACGTGAACATTGCCTTTAAGGCATGAAACTAGGCTGTCGCTGTTGGTGTGAAAAGAGTACTGAACTGTTTTGTAATATCGGTTCAATGCTGGACATTCTCATCACAGATGAAGCTACTTGAAGCCACAAACATGTGGTCCTACAGAAGGATGCTGAGGATACCATGGACGGAACACATGAGCAACGGCGAAGTTTTAGACATAATGGACACAAAAAGGACAAAAAATTAACATCAGAAAGAGCCATTTGAAATTTATAGAGCACAAAATGAGGTAAGAAGGCTCGGAAAATGTGATACTCACAGGACAGATTGATAACAACGAGCTTGAGTAAATGGATGGCGGCGGAACAAGGTTTAGGAGAGATAACAAAAGGGCAAAATTTATTAAGAGCTACAAAGGGCAGGAGAGCCATGATCGCCAACGTCCTGAAAGGACACGTCACATAGAAGAAGAAGAATATACAGTGCTGTTCGATAAAAGTGACTCACTTGATTTTTTTTTTACTAAATATTCTCTTCTCCAATGAAATCTATCTATCTATCTATCTATCTATCTATCTATCTATCTATCTATCTATCTATCTATCTATCTATCTATCTAATCATGTTCCTTCCATTCTATCTATCTATCTATCTATCTATCTATGCCTGTTCATATCTATCTATCTATCTATCTATCTATCTATCTATCTATCTATAGTAATCCCCCGTTTATCGCGGTAGATTAGTTCCGAGACCGGCCTCGATAACTTAATTTCCGCGAAGAAGGGACGCCGTATTTACAGCTTTTGTTTAACGTGTATTTGTACTTTTAAAACCCTCCCGGTACTGTTAACAACCCACCTATTACAGTACTCTATTAGTAACAAGGACCACAGTTAAGAAAAATCACTTCTTCCGTCTCTTGCTGCGTTTCTTCTTCGCTGGCCGACTTCATCAAGTCTTCGATGTCTGCGTCTGTTCCAGGCTGGGAGCGGCAGTTTAATAACTCGTCGATGTCTCCCGTGGTCATGTCTGCAAAGCTGTCACCTCCAATGATCGCAGCCAACTGCAAAGCTTTCTGTACTATGGAGTGTTCGATTTCGGCAAGTGTAAATCCCTTATCGTCGCAAATAACCTTTTTCTTCCAGATCGCGTTAATGGTGGAAGGCTTCATTTCTTGCAGTGCCTTCTGGATATTTTGGAGGCAGGTGGCAATTGTTTACTGCCGCCAATATGCCTTCAAGTTAAAATTTTCGTCTTCGTCTTCTTGTGCGGCATCCACAGAAGCATTCAGGTTCACCAGGACATTCCTCGTGTATAGGGCCTTGAACTCCCTGATAACCCCCTGGTCCATTGGCTGAATAAGTGAACAGTGTTGGGTGGCAGGAACTGAATCTGAATACCCTCATGCGACAGATCAGTAGAATGGCCACCAGCGTTATCCATAAGGAGTAGGATTCCGAATGGCAAGCCCTTCTCTAATAGATACACCTTGACTTGCGGGATAAAACACTGGTGGAACCAGTCGGAGGTCATCATCTTCGTTTATCCACGCCTTTGGATTGTACATCCAATGTACGGGTAGCAGATTCTTGTTTTTGTTTTTTAAAGCCCTTGGGTTTTTAGACGTGTAAATAAGTCCTGGTTTGAACAAAAATCCCGCAGCATTGTCACACATCACAAGGGTCACACGATTCCTTGTATCCTTTAAAGCCGGTGGCTTTTGATTCCTTATTGCACAGGAAAGTTCGCGATGGCATTCTTTTCCAAAACAAGCCCGTCTCGTTCATATTAAAAACTTGTTCGGGCTTATATCCACCTTAGGAGATAATCTTCTTGAAAGTTTCATTCACGTATGTTTCAGCAGCGCTCGTGTCAGCAGAAGCAACCTCGTCATGTAGGGAAACCCTTTTTAGGCCGAAGCGTTTCTGAAACTTAGCAAACCACCCTTTGCTAGCAGAAAAAGGACGTTTTTAGGTTGTGAATCACTGGACGTCTCTGGTTCTGGATCTTCTACGTCGTCTTCGTCTTCTTCCGCTTCTTCGTGATCGCCACTGTGGTCCTCAGGTTCCTTAGCGATGAAAGTCTCGTACAGGCTCCTAGCCTTTGTTTGGATGATTTTCGTGTCCAAGGCTATGTTCTTCTTTCGGCAGTCGGCTATCCATACGGCTAAAGCAGCTTCGATACAGATGATAGTCTTATTACGAGCCGTAACTACTCACTTCGCCGACTTATTAAAGGTGATGGCAGCCGTCTTCCTAATGTTAACTTCGTCCTTACTGATGTAGCGAATGGCGGATTCGTTCACGCTAAACTGGCGGGCTACGACAGCGAAAGTTCTCTCTTTCTTCTACATATCCAGAAGTTTCACCTTCTCAGCGATCGTCATCATTCTTCGTTTGCGTTTTAGGCTCAGTACCAGCCTTGGAAGAAGCAGCACTCTTGGGAGCTATTGCAGGGGATAAAAACGCAAAGTTCAACGCAAAGAAACAAAAAAATAAATCACACACAGCACAGCGTAAATTTAGTACAGTAAATCGCTCGGCGAGAAAGCTTGAAGCGAAATGGCCGCGAGAGAGAGACGTGGGAAGATGCTGTGGATCTGAGCATCGGTCAAAGCACCAATCACAGACCAGATTCCAAAATAGAAAGTTGTGATTCGTCGTCTCTCTCCATTGCACCAATCACAGTCCGTCTTACAACGCACTTCGTCACCGAGATGGTACGCTTTGCGTTTTCTCAACAACAGGAGACGCGGGTACTGTATGCACATCGCATTCTAGATGGTTCTTCTTTTTGTCATGGGGATAACAAGTTCAAATACCTCTGTATATGTTTTTATTGCTATTTTACGCTTGTTTTGTTGTTCCTAGACTAGGAAATAAGATTTATTATTAATATTTTAAGGGATTTGATGAAACATTTTAGGTGTTCATATTTCACGATTTTTCTAGAATTTTCCCGAAACTCCGAGATATATTTTCCATATATATATTTTAAAAATCCGCGAAGTCGTGAATCCGCGATAGTAGAGGCGTGAATTAGCGAGGGATCACTGTATGTCTATTCATATCTATCTATCTATCTATCTATCTATCTATCTATCTATCTATCTATCTATCTATCTATGTATGTCTGTCTGTCTGTCTATCTATCTATCTTTCTAGGTCTGTCTGTCTGTCTGTCTATCTATCTATCTATCTAGGTCTGTCTGTCTGTCTATCTATCTATCTAGGTCTGTCTGTCTATCTATCTATCTATCTAGGTCTGTCTGTCTATCTATCTAGGTCTGTCTGCCTGTCTATCTATCTATCTATCTAGGTCTGTCTGTCTGTCTATCTATCTATCTCAGTTTCTTGCTTTTCTATCTATCTATCTATCTATCTATCTATCTATCTATCTATCTATCTAGGTCTGTCTGTTTTTCTATCTATCTATCTATCTATCTATCTATCTATCTCAGTTTCTTGCTTTTCTATCTATCTATCTATCTATCTATCTATCTATCTATCTATCTATCTATCTCAGTTTCTTGCTTTTCTATCTATCTATCTATCTATCTATCTATCTATCTATCTATCTATCTCAGCCTCTTGCTTTTCTATCTATCTATCTATCTATCTATCTATCTATCTATCTATCTATCTATCTATCTATCTATCTCAGTCGCTTGCTTTTCTTTCTTTCCATCTATCTATCTATCTATCTATCTATCTATCTATCTATCTATCTATCTATCTATCTATCTATCTCAGTCGCTTGCTTTTCTTTCTTTCTATCTATCTATCTATCTATCTATCTATCTATCTATCTATCTATCTATCTATCTCAGTCTGTTTCATAATTCAAACATTATTTTCGTAGTTTGATACTCGTATTTGAGTTGACGCTCCGTTTATTTTAAGCAATGTTGATTTTAGTCTCAGTGAATAAAACCGCTGGTTGAAGTTATACATCGACTGACCCAAGCAGTTGTGAGTTCAATACCTGGCCAAAGCAGAGGTGAACAAAAACTTGAAGAGTTGAGTTACTAAAGGAATTAATTGAAACTGTGATATCCAGAAAAGGCCTGGCTTGCTTTTTTTTTATGTGCCATGTTCCTTCAGGACGTAGGCGATCATGGCTCTCCACTTCTCCTTATCCATTGTAGCGCTCAATAAGTTTCATCAATCTGCCACCTCGCCACACCACTTTCTTTTATTCACCTGCTTAAGCCCGCTACTTATATCATGTATTGCTTTCCCTTGTCTCTCTTTCCCTCTATTCGACCAGTGAGTATCAGATTCTTCAAGCTCTCCTTTCTCATTACGTGCCCTAGTAACTTCAGCCGACTCCTTCTGATGTTAAGTATAAACTTTCTCCTTGTTTGCAGCCCGTCCAAAACCTCGTCGTTGCTCAAACGCTCGGTCCATGATATCCTCAGCATCCTTCTGTAGAACAATCTATCCGTTGCCTCGAGTCTCTTCTTCACCTTTTAAGCACATGACACTAAAACAATCTATCCCGATGGACGAAATAAAGGGTTCGGTTCGAAATTCCAACGAATATCACCTGAAGAAGGCCGGAGCGTACAACGGCCGAAATGTCGTGCGTCTGAGAATAAAGATGAGGACAATAGTCTGAACAATGTAAATAGTGTAAATAGTTACAAAACGTCATCTGGGAAGTAATAAAAATATATCGGATCACAAAAATATATCTGAAGAAAATGAGATAGATAGATAGATAGATAAGAAAGTGATTGGGATAGATAGATAGATAGATAGATAAGAGACTGATATATATATATATATATATATATATATATATATATATATATATATATAGTTTACGAAAAACTAGGTAATCCGTATGGGAATATATACTTCTTTTTTTCTCTCTTTTTCTTTTTTTTCTTTTTTCTTTATATACTTCTTTGTCCATCCAACTTCCTATCTGAAGATATAACTTCCGTTAACAGATTTAAAGTGTCAATGCCTAGATTTCAGCGAAAATTTAAATTTGAAACAATAGAAATGTTACATCTAACTCAATGCTGTCTCTCTACCCCCCTACACTGCCCCCACTTCGTGAGTTTCCTTATTATTGCCCGTCATAAATGTGTAAATTTATTTTCATTTTTTCATTTCAACATTTGGAAATAAATCTGATGATCCACTGTCCTTTAAAAGGGCTGTGGTGAAATAATTTATTATATGGAACCTTAAAGCAATCTGTTTTTATTTAAAATATATATATATATATATATATATATATATATATATATATATATATATATATATATGTATATATATATATATATATATATATATATATATATATATATATATATAGATAGATAGATAGATAGATAGATAAGAGACTGAGATAGATAGATAAATAGATAGATAAGAGACTGAGATACATAGAGAGATAGATAAGGAAGAGACTAAAATAGATAGATAGATAGATAGATAAGGAAGAGACTGATATATATATATATATATATATATATATATATATATATATATATAGAGAGAGAGAGAGAGAGAGAGATAGATAGATAGATAGATAGATAGATGAGGAAGACACTGAGATAGATAGATAGATCGATAGATAGATAGATATATATATAGATAGATAGATAATGCTGGCATTATTTATCTACCAACTGATACATATTGTAATGACCAAACGATTGCTATGTAGCTAGATAGATGGATAAAAGTAGATATGAGTAGGATAAACTAGAGAGAAGGATTGACGCATCTAGATTTCAACTGGACACTTATAGATGGATGAAGTGATAGCAACGGACCTAAATCAATCGCTGTAAGAACGAGACAAGAACCGGTGAAGAGAAAGTGATCGAATATTACTTGCAAACACAGAACAAGATACAGTAACCCAGTAAAGAGGAAAAGTAATTATTCCAGACCTGTTCAGCTTTGTCCGCTGGTCGCATTCAATTTGCATGTTATTAGTCAACGCTCATGCGCATTCAGAATATGTATTACAACGTCAAAGCGAGTTGGGCATTCGCCTGTTTGTGCTTCTGTCAGTCTCAAGTTGTACACTGTGGCTGCCCGGAGAGGTATTTCCATAAATGTGCCAACACTCTAGATATGCCTTCCCCGTGGGTCGCATGATAATGTGTATCAGAGTGTAATGAGGATTGGTTGTATGATGGCGATAGGGGAAGGGACTATTTTCTGTCCGCGTAGGGATTTCTGTGTATTAGCAGTAGAGCGAATTGAGGCTGGAATTTTCTGTGCGGTCTGTGTTTTTTGTAGCGGTGCGCGCGGGTTGAACTGTGGCTTTTGCGAAAGGAAACAAATTGAATGTTTCCACAACGCATTCAATTAAGAGCAGAGATTTTTGTTTTTTTTTCTTTTCGTCATTTTCCTAAGTAACTCGCAGGATAGTAAGAAAAGAGTATAATTGCACACATACACACATACACACAAAAAAACACGCATACATACATACAAAAACACGAATACATACACACACACACACATAAAAAATACGGATACATACACACACATACACACAAAAACACGCATACACACATACACATAAAAAACACGCATACATACGCACACATACACACAAAAACACGCATACATACACACACATACACACAAAAACACGCTTACATACACAAATACACAAAAAACACGCACCCATACGCACATACATACAAAAACACGCATACATACACACACATACACAAAAAACACGCATCCATACGCACTTACATACAAAAACACACATATATACACACATACACACAAAAACAAGCATACATACACACACATACACACAAAAACACGCATACATACACACACATACACACAAAAACAAGCATACAGACACACACACACATAAAAAACACACATACATACACACAAAAACACGCATACATACACACAAAAACACGCATGCATACACACATATACACACAAAAACACGCATACATACACACACATACATACAAAAACACGCATACATACACACACATACATACATACACATATCCGGTTTGTACTTGCATTGTGAAAAAATGGCGGAAGAAATTTTAAAGACAGGCAGTTCTGTGTTAGATTGTCGTCATTTTGGCATATCGCTACTCCACATCGCATAAGCAGACCTGTCAACTTTTGTTATTCCAGATTGAAGCAAACGGCTAGAACAGCTCTTTGAAAACACCCTGCTAAACACAGTTTATCACAGGTGACAATATTTGCAGAATGCATTCAGGACGAGAAGACAATTTGGAAGCTCACTATGCAATAAATTTTGGTGCCGACAGTCATGAGCATCAAGACTCTTCTTCACCCCCCCCAGTCCAGACATTCCTCCCCGTAAATGTTAGTTGTTCTCCAAGCTGAAGGAGAACCGCCTTAGGGTCAATCGTTTTGAAGACGTTGATAGGACGAAGGAGGCTGTGGAAAGTATCGTGGACACCTTGACTTTGGATGGGGGCCTTCAAGAAGGCGCTGGGTCGTTACAAAAAATTAATTGAACTCAAAGGATCCTATTTTGTAGATTAGAGATTTTTACTTATTTGAAATTAATGTCTCCAATGAAAAAGTTTCAAAACTTCTGGAATGCACATCGTATATACTGGGTGCGTACAGCATCTTAGGAAACACTGAAGACCGAAAGAAAATTAACCACATCTCACGAAACAAGTAAAACTATTGATACAAAAATTGTTAGACAGATGTAGTTATGGTTGTATGATACATTTATTGAATATAACCGTCTTCAGCAGCGGTGACGGGCTCAATATAGAGGCGAAATCGTTTATATGCAGGAATCACGTGGTCTGTATTGATATCGGATATCACGCAGGTAATAACGGCTTTCAGGGAATCAGTCATAATGTGGGAACGGAGATTAGTTAACGTTCAATAACGCACCACCTGTAATAATCAAAGTTCTGGATTATTTACATTGTTCGGACTGTTGCCCTCATCTTTATAGCCATATTCTCGAGGTTTCGACCGTTGTATGCTCCGGCCTTCTTCAGGATTTGTCTACATTTCTGAGATGACGTAATGTGACTAATTACATTATTTACATCGTTCGAACTGTTGACCTCATCCTTATTACCATATACACAACTTTTCGCCCGTTGTTCGCTCCAGTCTTGACGTCATAGGACGGCTTGCGTGCTTCACCGACCGCTATGAGAGCGGGGGTTTCGGCCCTTAGCAGGCCCAACCAAGCTCAACAGGTCTGTGGGTTAGGAGCCAGCCGAAACGCACACAGGAAGGCCCTTGGCTGGAATCTACAAAGGAAGCGAAAACTGTGTCGTTCAAAACAGACTTGGCGCAGAGTCTTGAAGCAGAGGTGAAGGCAGCCGGCACGACATGGGCCGAGCTGAAGATGATCGCCCGGCACCGCGTCCGTTGGAGAGGTGTTGTTGCGGCCTTATGTCCCCAAAGGAATCAAGAGGCAAATGAGAAACGGAAATGGGGATGGATCAAGCCTGATTCTAGTGTCACCAGTTAGGCCCTTCATTGGAATCCACAAGGGAAACGAAAACTGGGTCTTTCAATACAGACTTGGCGCAAAAGTGCTGACGCAGTGGTGAACGGAGGCGGCACGACATGGGCTGAGCTGAAGAGGATCGCCCTGAACCGCGTCCGTTGGAGAGGTGTTGTTTCAGGCCCTATGTTCCCCAAGGAAGCAAGAGGAAAGTGAGAAAGGGAAATGGTGCTGGATCAGCCACACACTCCGCAAGCCTGCTTCTAGTGTCACCAGGAAGGCCCTTGGCTGGGATCTACAAAGTAAGCGAAAAGTGGGTCGTTCAAAAAAGACTTGGCGCAGAAGTGTTGGCGCAGAGGTGAAGGCAGCCGGCACGACATGGGCCAAGCTGAAGAGGATTGCCCGGAACCGCGTCCATTGGCTGGAATCCACAAGAGAGTGAAAAGTGGGTCGACCAAAACAGACTTGGTGCAGAAGTGTTGACGCAGAGGTGAAGACAGTCAGCACAACATGGGCTGAGCTGAAGAGGATCACCTGGAACCACATCCGTTGGAGAGGTGTTGTTGCGGCCCTAGGTTCCCCAAGGAATCAAGGGGAAAGTGAGAAAGGGAAATGGGGCTGGATCAGCCACACACTCCGCAAGCCTGCTTCTAGTGTCACCAGGAAGGCCCTTGGCTGGGATCTACAAAGTAAGCGAAAAGTGGGTCGTTCAAATCAGGTTTTGGTGCGGACGTCCTGACGCAGAGGTGAAGGCAGTCTGCACGACATGGGCCGAGCTGAAGTGGATCGCCCGCAACCGCGTCCGTTGGAGAGGTGTTGTTGCAGCCCTATGTTCCCCAAAGGTATTAAGAGGCTTAATGGATGAACGCCCCGGTCTTCTTCAGGTGACTGGAATTTCAAATTGATCCCTTTATTTCATCTCAGTTATCTCCTTTATTGTGGATAATTTAAGATGTCCTGTAATATTTCTGCCTGGAGCAACCGCTGTCTTTTTGTTTTGTGCGTGTGTGTGTGTGCGTATTTGGCTCAACGTTTTCTTTATGACATTTGAATTGTACCGAATGTCCTCATGATGGACATAGCAGATTTTGTCCTCAGACACCTGGCGATCTCTGGCTATAACCGTTATTGGTGTTACGGTAATCGTATGGATAAGGTTCTGCACAGGCTGCACGAATTTTGTTGTCCTGATACAGTCCAAATGCAGGAAACACATGTCAGCTGGGGGCTTCCAATTCCTCCGGGACTTTCATCGTATCCCTTTGATGATAGCTGGCCATTGAAAATCTGAAATGATAAAAGCGGATTACCTGATTGTCAGATAACTGGAGGCACACAATCACGTGTCCTCAAATACACTCCACACGATATATATATATATATATATATATATATATATATATATATATATATATATATATATACATGCACACTCACACGCAAACTCATACATACGCACACACAAACACACACACACACACACAAAAACACACACACACATACATATATATATTTCCTATAAAGGCTTGTATATAGAATTGCTGATAAGCATTTTTGGTTCTCAACAGTCGAGATGCACTTGCATCGAAACAAGAATTCCTCTTTGTAGTGAGCAAGTTCTTTTTGTCTGTATGTAAAAATTATATTAATTAATTATTGCTATACTATTGGTATTGAGCCCTCTTTTGAATTAATGCTGGGAACGTTAGAATTTTTTACATTCGGATATATATATATATATATATATATATATATATATATATATATATATATATATATATATATATTGAACGATAAAAATTATTAGAAAAATCAATTAAAATCTTCAGACATACTGGGTTGTAGATTAATATTCTTATGCTTTTATTATTATTATTTCATTTATATTCCTCGACTAGTTTCGACCAACATGGCCATCATCGGGAGAGAAAAAAATGTCTCTGCTTGCTATAGCAGTAAACTACAGAAATGAATGTCTTGTTGAAGAAAACGAACGTTTGTCTGTAGTTTTCATTTGTTTTTTATTGTTTATTTATTTATCTTTTTAACATTCCTTGTGTTGGTCAAACAGTCTCTTTTAAGTTGTCATTTGAGATAAGAGCTATATTCCCTTTTTTTTCTCCGGTCAGTTCAGCAGTTTATTTGTGTTTGGGGAGGGGATGGTAAGTGTGTTTGTGTGTGTGTGTTTGTGTGTGTGTGTTTGTGTTATTTAGTTTAGTGTGTGTGTTATTTAGTTGTTTAGTCTCTGGTAAGTGTGTGTGTGTGTGTGTGTGTTATTTGGTTTTTAAGGGAGTGAGTATATATTGCTGTGGGTGTGTGTTATCATTTGGCTCATTAGGAAAGTGAGTGAGTATGTTGTGTGTGGGTGTGTGCATAGGTGTGAGGCCTCAACACCTCCGTAAGCCTGTCTTTTTTCTATGGGTATGGAATGTGGGTAGGTTTTGATTTGTAGGGTTATGTGTTGCTACTATCTATATTGTTTAATTTATGGTTTAACCCGGCTGGAAACAGGGTTTGTAAACGTCGTATCCACTTATTTTCATGGAACTCTAAAATTCTTCTAGTGTTATCTGCTTTGGGCTTTTCTATTCTATTTATATATATATATATATATATATATATATATATATATATATATATCAAATAATTAGATATTAGCAGCTGTATATGCGCTCTAGCGTGCATACACAGATAAGCAAATAAATATTCACTAGATTTACATTAAGGTGTAAACATGACAGTGCTCGATATGGTTAGACAGCTAAGAAATACATATTAATATATATATACATATACCTATACATAAGTTTCGTTGGTTACCAACTCTTCAGGCACAAGGTATAACTTTTAAATTATAAGCTTGAACTTGTGACTGAAGAGTTGATTAATCAACGAAATTTCAGTCTCACCACAAACGTAGGTGTATATATATATATATATATGTATACATACCAACCTGTATATATATATATATATATATATATATATATATATATATATTATGTGTATTTAGGCAGCATTTTTTCATTCATACATGTTTCATTAAATAATATAGACAAGTGTTGTCTATATATTTTATGTAAGTTCTTTTCATATCGTCTGATAAGCTTAATAACATTATCATTAAACAATGAAAGAAAATCACAATACTGATACATATTTTTTAATCCAATCTAAGCTTTCGGCTTACATAAGCCATTATCAAAGATAACAATTACACAATATATTAAGCAATACACGAACAAGAAATTGATGATAGTCTGTTTTTGTTTACATGGACGATTTCCAAGCAACGATAAACACGTGCATATAAAACAAAAATGTAGCGATTTTTACCATGGTTTTGTTTTAATATCCTAAAATAAATAATATTTAGCATTACTCTGTATTGAGCCCTCTTTTAAATCAAATGTTACGGACAGTGGGATTATACTCCATTTATTCTTATTTTAACAATGAACTCTCCCGTCATTTTCGACGTATGAGTGTCTTTCCGTTCAGTTTCTTTGTTTATGTTTCGCATGAGACAACGATACTACACGTGATTTGCAAACAAATCCACACGAAGGGCATGCTGAAGGGTTGACCGTCATATGGGCTGATGTATTAGCCCGAGATTTAGTGTTAATTCTCAATTCTCTCAGATGGTTGAGACGATTCTTTTCAAAGTTAGTTATACCTCGGTAGCAGGTGTTTCTCCAGATTGCTCGGTTTGCAACAGTGAGTTCTAACTCCTCTATAGGGATGTTTGCAGTATTTAAATTATATTTGAGTTTGAAGCGTAAGAAAGGACGGCCTACCTGACGCTTACCGTGGAAAAGTTGGTTATACATGAGGATTTTCGGCATCCGATCCTCACTCATTCATTCACATATATATATATATATATATATATATATATATTTTTGTCATCCACAGACAGACTGTTTCGCTGTTTCACAGCTCATCAGTGTGGCTAGACGTCCGGTTGCCTCTAGCTAGGATCGAAACCCGACTGAATTGGCGTCAGTCGGAACTTCTACCACTAAGCCGTCGGCGCACGGCAGGGATGAAGGTGAATTTTAGCGTGCTTATTTTTAGATTTAGATAAACACACAGTGACTGACAGTGACTCAATTCTGCCGAAGAGTCGTGCTATATTAGCTTTAATAGTCACTGTTTACAAACGCACACTTCACACCCACAGAGCTCAACCGAAATTAATTTTTTCAGGAGGCAATATATATATATATATATATATATATATATATATATATATATATATATACAAATGACAATAGGAAAACTATAGTAGTTGCTGGCGCGTTTCGTCCAATGTGGACTTTCTCAAGGCAAAAAACGAAATGAATTTGTTTAAACAAAGTAATTAATAATAGTAAAACAAAATGTTCTTAGCAACTGGAATAATTTAGAGAACGCTATTTTCATACTGTTAACTGAAAATTACGTCAATTACTGTCACGTGTGGAGATATTGTTATTATTGGTGTGTTGACGGATTCAATTATTTTCTTTTGATTTCACGATATTGTTGTGTACGTTTGTTTGGGAGAGTAGTAATTCTGTTAAATAGCCTTCTCTAAATCCTTCCAGTTGCTAAGGACATTTTGTTTTTGTTATTATTAGTTACTTTGTTTAAACAAATGCATTTCGTTTTTTGCCTTGAGCAAGTCGACATTGGACGAAACGCGTCGGCAACTACTACAGTTTTCAGTATTGTCATTTATATTTATAAATATTGTCTTTTCTACAGGTTAACTCTGAGAAATTTTCATATATATATATATATATATATATATATATATATATATATATATATATATTTATATATATACATACAATTGACATGCCTGTTCAGAGATTGTATCTCTGATAATAATAAACCCGCTACATATATTGGTTTTACTACAACCACGCTCTCCCGTAGACTTACCTGTCACATTTCTGATCTTAGTTCCATTAAACAACATTTCTTAGAAAAATGTAGATATGTACATAATATTAGACAGATATTAGTTGATACAATACTTACACATACACACAGTAAAAAGAACCTTCAGATGTTGGAGGCCATATACATTAAATCGAAGCAACCCGCACTCAACAAAATTTCATTTCAAACTAGTCACAACACATTACATTGCATTTGGACATACGGTTCTGTTGTAATACTTCGATTTATCACGTGGTATGACGTCATAGAACCGCATCTTGAACTTAGGATCTGCGTCTGTTATTCCACGACCGTTATCGTCGCATAGCAGTCTTCTATGTGAAAATAACAAATTATCAGCTTTGACGGTGGATATCTTTGTTTCATGCCTGCATAACAACTCTCCGAGGATGGTTCATGTGAGCCGAAAGCTTAGGACTAAATTAATAAAAAAATATCCAAATGTTGGACAATTTTTGTCTTTATTTTCACCAGAAATTAAAGCAGACATTAGAACGGCTCATGGTCACACATAACAAACATTCATTGTTTATCATATTTAACAATATATGTTTAAATATATATATATATATATATATATATATATATATATATACATATATATATATATATATATATATATATATATATATATATATATATATATATATGTATGTATATGTGCAGGTATGCAGACAAATAGGAAAGAACACGTTAGGTAAATAATCCGGAGTTCCTAAGTATTTTTGCTTTCATTTAAAAAAAAATAGCAGTGCTCCATACAGAAGTAGAGCTTATATTATAATTTTTTTTTTAAATATGATTCCTTCGCTACATAAGAGTTCTCAATAAAAAAAACGAAAAAAAAACCCCCCCAAAAAACAACAACATATAAACAAATAAATTCTATAGTTTAATAAAAACCTTAAAAGCTCAGCCCAATCATTACATAGAAAAACCCTTTGTGGAGTCGTCAAAAAAACAAATTGTAATCCATTTCTACACGTCTGTATAAGAAATAGCCATTTGAATAAACAAATAAATAAAGAGATTAATAGACAGATAATAATGAAACAGAATCCTCTCGACACTTAACGACCTGCCGCAAGGCCATAAAATGCCTTTAGACCAGATAGATGGCGACCGCTACTATCAGACTTGAAATAGGGACCCCAACATAACCTGACCTTTCCGAAGGGGACTGGTCTGTAGATAAAAATTAATTCTTAACTCTACGACCGCCTAACCAATATGGCCGACCCTAGCCGTTTCCATAGTAACTAATATTGCAAGAGACCATACTTATAAACACGCGCAAACCACAAGATAGCTTATTCCCAAATTCTCGCTTGACGAGGAAGCGAGACCAGACACCTTAATTCAACTTAATTTCAAAAATTATATTGAGGGTCTCAGCTCTCGCTTTTGAAACATGAAAACTCTTATGTAGCGAAGGAATCATATTTTTAAAAAATATTATAATATATATATATATATATATATATATATATATATATATATATATTAGGGAGAGATAGATAGATAGATAGATAGATAGATAGATAGATATTTGTGTGTGTGTATACATATACATGCATGTGTATATATATATGTATATATGTGTATCTATATATATATGTATATTAAAATATGTGTAATTTGGCAGCAACTTTTCTTTTAAACATGTGTTGAATGTCAAAGACAACATAGTCCTGCATATTCTCTTTTGAATTTTCTCATATTTTCTAATGAGACTTTTTATTTGAAAATTATGTCGAAATAAATATTGTCCGTAAGATAACCGAGTACTTTCTAACATAATTGTTCATCTTCAGGGTCAAAATTTTTTAACAATGTCTTATATATATGTAGAGTCAATTTTTTAAAAATATTTGCAAATTGTCTTGTAGCGGAATGATGTTGCTACATTTTATTTTTACAAACTAAATGAACGTTACAAAATCATATATATATATATATATATATATATATATATATATATATATATATATATATATATATATATATATATATATTGTCTTGTAGCGGAATCATGTTTCTACATTTTATTTTTACAAACTAAATAAACGTTACAAAATCATTTTAATTTCAAAAGACGCGATGATGTATATGTATATATATAGATGTATGCATATATATATGTATATATATATATGTTTATATATATATGTATATATATGTGTGTATATATATATATATATATGTATGTGTGTGTATTTATGTATATATGTGTGTGTGTGTGTGTGTGAAAAATTTCAGATAGAGTATATTTGTAAAAGGAGAATATGAAAAAATTCAAAAGGAAAACTTATCTTAGCACATCATCAATATAACGAAAGTAGAACTACTGAGATCAAAAGAGAAAAATAGTTGACTGCGACGTAAATGTCTAGAGTGTGCCTTAATCGCAGGGTCATCTACAGTAAATTTGCGCCCTGGCTCATACATTTCACCATTCCTGGTAGATCTTCTAATATCAAAGTGTCGAATACCTACTTACAAAAGTGATGGCTAGATAAAAAACAATAAATAATTCTAAAATTCACATCACCCCTATGTCCTGCGCATGTGTAATCATAGGAACATAACAAATTTAATCCGATTAAGTCCTGAAGAACGAAACACGTCACAAGTAAACATTTTCATACAGCGGAACAGTTTGTGGATGATGACTATATATATATATATATATAGAATATATATATATATATATATATATAGAATATATATATATATATATATATATATATATATATATTTATGTAACGTAAATCATTCAAACGAAAAACAAATATTGAAGCTAATTATACGGCGAGAATCACTCTCACAAACAATATTTACTAATAAAATATAATCAACTTCGAATCTGTTAATGAATGGTGTGATCCTTGTTCATAAATTCCGGGTTTATTAGGTGTTATTTTTCCTACGAGCCGGGCTTTCAGCCGTACCAAACGGCCATCATCAGGTAGACAATTTAGTGTGTTTTTACTAAGTTCCAAATAGTAATGCGACATCGAAAGGTAGTACGGTCCGAAAGAGGTTTTTTTTTTTTTTTTTAGCAATGAGATAATGTTAAATGTTAGAATAATTTTGGAGCGTGCGGGCGCAACGCTGTGGTTGAATTTTTTTAAATTTGAAAAATGTGCGTTCTTGTACTGGAGAAAAGTGGCATGAACTAAATTGTTCAATAATAAGAGTAAATGTCACAGTTATTATCAGGAATTTCGCACTTAGGATCAAGTTATTTTAATGTCAATTTTGTAGTGCGTAATCAATTTATGTAACAAATAAACCTAATAAACCCGGAATTTATGAACAAGGATCACACCATTCATTAACAGATTCGAAGTTGATTATATTTTATTAGTAAATATTGTTTGTGAGAGTGATTCTCGCCGTATAATTAGCTTCAATATTTGTTTTTCGTTTGAATGATTTACGTTACATAAATTGATTACGCACTACAAAATTGACATTAAAATAACTTGATCCTAAGTGCGAAATTCCTGATAATAACTGTGACATTTACTCTTATTATTGAACAATTTAGTTCATGCCACTTTTCTCCAGTACAAGAACGCACATTTTTCAAATTTAAAAAAATTCAACCACAGCGTTGCGCCCGCACGCTCCAAAATTATTCTAACATTTAACATTATCTCATTGCTAAAAAAAAAAAAAAAAAAAAAACCTCTTTCGGACCGTACTACCTTTCGATGTCGCATTACTATTTGGAACTTAGTAAAAACACACTAAATTGTCTACCTGATGATGGCCGTTTGGTACGGCTGAAAGCCCGGCTCGTAGGAAAAATAACACCTAATAAACCCGGAATTTATGAACAAGGATCCCACCATTCATTAACAGATTCGAAGTTGATTATATTTTATTAGTAAATATTGTTTGTGAGAGTGATTCTCGCCGTATAATTAGCTTCAATATTTGTTTTTCGTTTGAATGATTTACGTTACATAAATTGATTACGCACTACAAAATTGACATTAAAATATATATATATATATATATATATATATATATATATATATATATATATATATATATCAATTATGTGGTGCGGGTTCAATTTATATTACGTGAATCATTCATACGAAAAGCAGATAATGAAGTTAATGATATGGCAAGAATCACTCTCGCAAACAATTTTTAATAATAAAATACATTAACCTCGAATCCGTTAATGAATGGTATGATCCTTGTTTATAAATTCCGGTTTAAAAAAAAAGACCTGATAAAACCGGAATTTATAAACAAGGGTCATACCATTCATTAACGGATTCGAGGTTAATGTATTTTATTATTAAAAATTGTTTGCGAGAGTGATTCTTGCCATATCATTAACTTCATTATCTGCTTTTCGTATGAATGATTCGCGTAATACATATATATATATATATATATATATATATATATATATATATATATATATATATATATTAAATGAATCATTCATACAAAAAGGAGATAGTGAAGTTAATCATATAAATGTCGAGAATACATCTTCGCAAACAAACTTATTAAGATACATTAACCCGACCTTAACAGAACCTGTAGATGAATGTTATGATCCCTGCTTTTAATAAATTCCAGTTGCATAAGGTCTTTTTATACGAGTACTTACACCAGTCCATACAGGCATCCTCACTTATAGAAACAGATTTGTTTTTTACATCCAGGTAATAACGGGACAACGAAAGATTAGATGTGATCCGAAATATGTTTGTTTTTAGAAATATGTTATTGTTAATGGTATAAAAAGACCTTATGCAACTGGAATTTATTAAAAACAGGGATCATAACATTCATCTACAGGTTCGGGATTAATGCATCTTAATAAATTTGTTTGCTAAGATGTATTCTCGCTATTTATATCATTAACTTCACTAACTGCTTTTTGTATGAATGATTCATGTAATATACATTGAACTGAACCACATTCTTGATATATATATATATATATATATATATATATATATATATATAAAGTGTGTATTTAGGTAGCAATCCTTCTTTCATGCAAGTTTCATTGAATATGACAGACAAGGTTCTTTGATTTTTTATACAATGTTTTTTT
>OZ038511.1:15136385-15141385 GCA_964036315.1 Acanthosepion esculentum | reverse complement strand
CGTGAATGGTAGAAACGAAAACGAGGTAACCTCGTGAAGGAGCCATGTCTCACCGTTGACAAACAGAAAACAGTCTAAACGGGCGAAAAGCAATGAGATGGTTTCGCTCAAACTACAATAAAAAAAATTGAAAAGAAAGAAAAAAGAGCCACGAATAAGTCCCATTGTTGCATCAATCTACTGACAACAGAAATCTCTTTTGACTCTATTTTATTGACGCCGGGACTATCTTTCTCGCTGAATTAGTTGCCAAGAGCGCATGCGTGACTCTCACAGACATTTTCCTTCATTCCCTCTGTCAGTAAAAGAAGAAAAAAAGAAAGCTATAGAAAAATAAGAGATTGACAAGATGGCGTTCGAAGATTTGGTTGAGCAGACGACAGAAAACGAAGAACCAACGGCAGATCTCGAGCTTTATATTGAAAGTCGAGAAAATAGGTGTGTGTGAAAGGACGACCATATAATGTGTAATCGTGAAAGAATCGCATAAAAATAGGGTGAATTAGGATGTAGCATGAAGATGATATGACTAATGCCTACATTCAAATCTATCATTCAATCAGTACATGTCTGTCTGCCGACATAAACGGTTTTAGGTAGCGACAGACACGACAAAGGATACGGATGAAAAAACACAACTTCATGTATATTCCTGGCTTACGGTCATATCACTGAAACATCGATTCCCTTATGATCACCGAAGTTAAGTAACGTCGAGCCTGGCCAGTACCTAGATGAATGACCGCTTCGGAATATGTAGGTGCTGTAAACTTGGATGTGAGGGTAGTGCAATGAATCGGAATTGTTAATCGGAGAGACGGGTTCAAATTCGAATCTAATTCGTCATGGTCACTTACAGGCAGATATTCTCGGGTAAGGTATTAACCCACATCTTCCTCCCAGATATGGGTTAATTAGTAAGAATTGTATCATTACATCATTATTATCTCACAAAATAAAACAAAACTGTATAAAAATTGTATAGAATTCGGCATTGAATAAGCCATATGCCGCTAAACAAAATCAACCAAACCAAACCAATCAAAATATTTAGATTTCGGTTTTAAATAACCCATAGAGGTTGATATGCCGATAAGCAAAATCAACCAATCAAAATATTTAGATTTCGGCATTAAATAACCCATAGAGGTTGATATGCCGATAAGGAAAATCAACCAATCAAAATATTTAGATTTCGGCATTAAATAACCCATAGAGGTTGATATGCCGATAAGCAAAATCAACCAATCAAAATATTTAGATTTCGGCATTAAATAACCCATAGAGGTTGATATGCCGATAAGGAAAATCAACCAATCAAAATATTTAGATTTCGGCATTAAATAACCCATAGAGGTTGATATGCCGATAAGCAAAATCAACCAATCAAAATATTTAGATTTCGGCATTAAATAACCCATAGAGGTTGATATGCCGATAAGCAAAATCAACCAAACCAAACCAAGTGTTACCTCCTGTCTTCTCTTTATCTGTGCGCAAAATGTCCAGTATTCTCTGCCATTAATTGCTATTACATACCTGTTCAGCAATCCTATATCTGTTCCTAACGAAATTATTTTATTTCTTAATACTTTATTTAACTTTTGGATGGTATTTTTCGCAATTCCAACCCGCCTTCGGATTCATATTTTCCATCGTCTGTTAAAATACTCCGCAGATAAATTTCTATACACTCTTAACATTAACATTTTATTATTTTGTAGCTAGTAGTTTGTGTTGGTCCTCTTGCAAACAACCATATAATCTATGTGCCGCGTCCTTTCAGGACGTAGGCGATCATTGTTCTCCATCTCACACTATCCCTGGCAGCTCTCAACAAGTTCCTTCCCTCTTCCACCTCCCCCAGACCACGTTCTATCATCTAATTATTAGGTTGGTGCAAAAATAATGTCGTTTTCTCACATATGTTACTTATGTAAATAACGGCATTATTTTTGCACCAACCTAATACTTAAAGCCGCTAGGTATGTCATGCATTGTTCCCTCTTCTCCTTTTTTCCCTCTATTCGACCCGTGAGTATCAGATTCTCTAGGCTCTCCTTCCTCATTTTGTGTCACAGGAACTTTAGTTTCTTCTTCCTGGTGTTAAGTATAAGCCCCCCCTGTTTGCAACCTCTCTAAGACCTCATCGTTGCTCACACGCTCGGTCCATATCCTTAGCATCCGTCTGTAGAACCACATCTTTGTCACCTCGAGTCTCTTCTTCATCTTTGAGGAAATCGTCCAACATTCGCCGCCGTAAAGAAGAACAGATGTCACGTAACAGCTCAGTATTATTTTCTTTGTTACCAAAGAAATCCTCCTGTCTCTGCCCATCTGTTGGAATGCGTCCTTGGCCATCCCAATACGTCTACGGATCTCTCATTTACCGTCCTCTGCTAGAACGCTTCTGCACCTGCTTGTTCCCGACCTGCATATCGCATTTCGGGTTGATCCTTTTACTGATGACCATGCATTCTGCTTTCTTGTAGCTTATGGTTAATCTCTTCTTCACACCCTCCGTCGCTACCTTCTGTAGGAGATTTTGTAATTTCTTTTCCGTCTCTGCTATCAGTACTGTGTCGATTTTAGGTTAGTTACCAAAATGACTTCAAAGACAAAAGTGGAATTTTTGAGGATAGGATTACTGGTAGTCATTTTTAGTTTTTCAAAATCGATACTGATGACAAGATAAATGCATAGAATTATTTTAAGTTCTTTGGGAAATACGTGTTTAAGATTTTCAGGTAACAACCAAGAAGCTCTGTCTATATCTCTGAGATGAGGTAGTCCCAGAAATTCCTACACAGATGCCCTCAAGGACACATAGCGGTATTAACACCTTCCCCCTATTTGGTCTTTTTTAGGCGGGGACTCGAGCGCGTACGTCCGGGACAAGGATAAATATTCCCCTCAGCACCCGCAACCGTCAGTTGCGCTGGCCTCAGTGAGAGCACTGATCCCTCCCTCTGATGCAATAGGAGGGCGCGGCCTCGGGCTGCTAAAGACACACAGCCAAATGGATAAAGACTAGATCTAGAGCTGTGAGTTCAATACCAGGCTACAGCAGTGGTGAACCAAAAAAACTTGGATAGTTGAATTAAAGGGAAATAACTGAGACATCCCGAAGAGGCATGACAGGTGGAACTAGAACAATTTACCCCGGTGAACGAAATAAAAGGTTCTGTGCGAAATTCCAATTACTTGAAGAAGGTCGTAGCGTACAACGGCCGAAACGTTGTGGATATTGGAATGAAGATGAGGATAACAATCCTAATAATGTAAATAACCAAGAATCAGGGAAAAGTTTGTAGCCATATGATATTCTCAACTTCGCCAAAAAGGATTTTTCAGGAACGAAAAAAAGAGTTCATGATGAGGCCCCCAGCTTCTCGTGTTGTTAATTCAATAGTGGTTTTATGGTCTATCATTCATCGGGCAGACGTAGCTTGTGATCCCACGAAGGTACCTCGTCTAAGTGAAAGAAGACATTGAATTTAAATGAGGATACATCAACTGATAGAAATGGTGTTGTGGATTTGAATCAGCCCACAACAACAAAAAAATCGAAAAAACATGTTTAAATATAAAAATAAGAGATATTTTTATTTTAGTGTTTTTGGGTACTTTATGTACTAGTGAGCCAAACAAAATGAGCTTACTCATTTTATAGTTCACCAATAGTGGGTGTTGTGACACTATGAGTTGGATATATGCGCACGCGTGTGTGTGTGCGCGCCCGCACATCTGTGTGTGTGTGTATATATACACCCCCACATCTGTGTGTGCGTGCGCGCGCACACATAGGTGCGAGAAGATTAGTTAGATTTGACCTGGGTATCAAACTTCAAGACCCAATGACTAGATTAGGAATCTAGATAAAAACATGTTTTGGACATATGGCCAAAAGGATAGATGAGTGTTAAGTACTTGTCAAAATACGAAGATAGGAAAAAGACCGGCTCTGGTCAAAACTTAAAAGGGTCTGAATTTAATGTCCCTGAATCGGAGTCAGCTAGGCTAAGAAATATTTTTATGTCCACTTTCTTCAAAGAGAGAAATGGCCATGAAAAAGTTATGGGTTTATTCGTGGGTGTCCCTTGTCCGGAAATGATGAAAGAGGATTCTGCATATATACGGGAGCGCTTTGGGTCACGGGAGTTAGTTAGACTTAGTTTAGGTTCGAGGAAGGTTGATTTAGGCCGGAGCACGTAACATCGAAGAGCGACCCATTAGCAGCCGGACATTGTTAGTTAAGATATATATTTTTTTCGCCAGCCGAGAATCAGCCCAGAGTTATCATCCACAAAAAGGTCACACGCCTTCCCTCCTCTTTTCGTCCTACCCAAGTTTGTAGTTGTGTTTTTCTTTTGCCTGTGAGCCTGCCTCTCGCTCGATCCGCCGCACAGAAATTCTACGACGTGGGGTCTATATCTTTGTGCAACGAGTTGCAGAGGTGGGTATTCTCACAGTGTAACCAATCAGAAGGGTCAAAAAATTAATTTGACGTGTATAAAGGCGGCCATGTTTTTTTCCGAATATTCATTGCCAACCTCTGATATCTAAGACTGAAGAATTACGGAACAGCTGCTGCTAGTGGTATTGGGGATATCGTCAGATTCAATAGAGTGTCTGACTCATGAGTGTTAATCTTTAACGTTGTTTCATTGAATAGATTACGTACTGCGCTGGATTCTATATTCATAGTCGATGGTGAACATGGTCAACATTTACAACCAAATCTTTCTTAGCCTGTGCGTCTGTCAAAGTTCTTATATATGTCTTTTCCTTGTATTTGTTTTTCATGATGAAAAGAAATAAGAAATAAATGCGATTTCCTCGCGTGCATGTGTGCAAAAGAAGAGCCTCGGGATGAAAGTGTAAGTGTCCCGTAGCTTGCCTGTCTGGAAACTTTGCATAAATACCCTTCAAAAGTATAAGGAAGCATTTTTTTTATCGTTAGTGGGGAAAACATATGTCTAGCAATATGACTCTGCACC
>OZ038511.1:15128885-15131385 GCA_964036315.1 Acanthosepion esculentum | reverse complement strand
ATAGATAGATAGATAGATAGATAGATAAAGAAGGAAAAAGATAGATAGATATATAGATAGATAGATAAAGGAACAAACTGAGATAGATAGATAGATAGATAGATAGATAGATAAAGAAGGAAAAAGATAGATAGATATATAGATAGATAGATAAAGGAACAAACTGAGATAGATAGATAGATAGATAGATAGATAGATAAAGAAGGAAAAAGATAGATAGATATATAGATAGATAGATAAAGGAACAAACTGAGATAGATAGATAGATAGATAGATAGATAGATAGATAGATAGATAGATAGATAGATAAAGAAGGAAAAAGATAGATAGATATATAGATAGATAGATAAAGGAACAAACTGAGATAGATAGATAGATAGATAGATAGATAAAGAAGGAAAAAGATAGATAGATATATAGATAGATAGATAAAGGAACAAACTGAGATAGATAGATAGATAGATAGATAGATAGATAGATAAAGAAGGAAAAAGATAGATAGATATATAGATAGATAGATAAAGGAACAAACTGAGATAGATAGATAGATAGATAGATAGATAGATAGATAGATAGATAGATAGATAAAGAAGGAAAAAGATAGATAGATATATAGATAGATAGATAAAGGAACAAACTGAGATAGATAGATAGATAGATAGATAGATAGATAGATAGATAAAGAAGGAAAAAGATAGATAGATATATAGATAGATAGATAAAGGAACAAACTGAGATAGATAGATAGATAGAGTGAGAGAGACCGACATGAGCAGACTGAGATAGATATGAATAGACTAATATATATATATATATATATATTTATATTTATATGTATATATATATATATATATATATATATATATATATATATATATATATATATATAGATAGATAGATAGATCGATCGATATAGAGAGCAAATGATAGATAGATAGATAGATAGATAGATAGATGGATGGATAATAGATAGATTAATAGATAAATAAGAGATAGATATATATAGAGAGACAATAATAGACAGATAGATATTAAGAGATAAATAAGAGATAGATAGATAGATAGATAGCTGAAGAAACAGTGATAGATAAATAGATAGATATTTATGAGATGACAATGATAGGTATAAATTGTCACTGACAGATATGAATAGATAATGTTAGATATATAGGCATATAGATATAAATAGACAAAGATAGCTTAGCTAGCGATCAATATAGGTATGAATAGACAATAATATATGGGTAGATAGAAAATGACAGAGATATATAGACAGATATGAAAATAGATATATAGATAGATAGAAGGAAGATAGGAGATAGATAGTTACAGTACAGAGTTAGATAGATAGATATATTTTTTGAATTGGACAATGTCCGACAATTTATTTAAAGACATTTATGATATGTTTAACTTGTATCTATAAAAAGAACGTTAAACATATCATAAATGTCTTTAAATTGATAGATATGAACAGACTCAGATAGATAGATAGATAGATAGATAGATAGATTGAAGAAGTAAGAGACTGAGATAGATTGATAGATAGATAGATAAGGAATGAGACTGAGATAGACATAAAGATAAATAGATAGATAACGAACTGAATTAGCCCTATAGATAGATAAGGGACAGTCTGATACAGACAGGCAGATAGATAGATAGATAGATAGATAGATAGATAGATAGATAGATAGATAGATAGATAGATAGATAATGAACAGACTGAGATAGCTAGATAGCTAGCTAGATAGATAGATAATGAACAGACTGAGATAGATAGATAGATAGATAGATAGATAGATAGATAGATAGATAGATATGAACAGACTGGGATAGATAGATGGATAGATAGATAGATAGATACGGAACAGACTGAGATTGATATATGTAGGAAAGAAAACAGAAAAAAATGAACACTCTTATAGTGAGTTAAACTTTTGAAATAGGAAAATATGTATGTAAGCCTGTGTGTGGAAAAGTTCTCAACTTGGTCACGAAGAACATCCTTTTCAGCAGCCACTCCTCGATCTATATTGCGAGTATCCAGAGACCGATATATTTTAATGAATTAAATATTCACTGAGTTTTATTTCTGATAAAATATGTGCGTACATTAATTATTTCATATGCACTTAAAGATACTTTCTCATATGGCAAATGATATTTTATTTAATATGGGCTCTTTATTTTGTATAATAATAGCTTCTAGAGCAAGGGTTCACAACCTTTTTTACCCATGGCCTCCTTTTCCCTTCTTTTTTTGTTGGTGGACCACTTAATAGCTATTTGACATAAGACAACAATTTTCTATTTTTCACTAATCAAAATTTTGAGGTTTTAATAATCAAAGAAATATTATATAATTAAGATTTATTTTGAAATGAAAATTGATGCAAATTATTCTACAATTATAGTGTCCTGGGTATGACGATAAACTACATCCGCGTCCTGGGTAAGACGATACACTACGTCCAGCAGCAAGGCCTCTGAACAGTAG
>OZ038511.1:15091385-15126385 GCA_964036315.1 Acanthosepion esculentum | reverse complement strand
GTACAGGGTGAACCTTACTAAAAATCGCACTTAACGCTAAGCGATGAACTCCAAACTTGCAATCACTCGTTAATTTATCTAGACCAGGGATCGCCATCCTTTTTGTGTCGACTTAGGGTTTAAAATCATTCAGTGTGCCAAAAGCAGACGTATTTTTTATACAAGTAAAGGCTAATATACCTGTTCTACAATATATTTCATATAGTAATATATACAATAACATGTAAACCACATTTATAGAAATAAACGGTTTTTAAGTTTTTTTTAAAGGATTTATTATTAATAGGAGTCCAACGAGTGAGCAGCTTTTATAATTTGAATAATTGCAGTTTCAAAAGACCTCTAGGGTAGGGGTCAGGCAACCTGTTGCTAACTATGTGCCGACTTAGGGTTTTAAAATCATTCAGTGTCCCAACAGCATACTCATTTTTTTTATACAAGTCAAGGTTAATATACCTGTTCTGAAATATCTTTTATATAGTAATATTTAGTATATATACTTTAGTATATACTAAAATTGAAACAGCTAAATATTTTTTTGCGTTGTAGTAGTTATTGGTTCGGACTTCGTGATGTAATTTGCGGCTGCGTGCCAATGAAAAATGCCTGGGCGTGCCACGTGTGGTACGTGTTGTGAATATGGATTATCTCCCCTTTGATAATCCAAGCTATAAAAGCTGTACATTTCCGCTTGTCAAGTAGAGGAGTAGTAAGATTCTTAATTGAATAAAAGATTACTAGACAGAATCTCTTGTCCTGTTTTCATTACAGTACGCATGCCGTATGTTGCCCACCCATAATCTAGACTACTGAAATCCCCCTTTCAGTAAGGTAAAGTGGAATGTAATAAACGCAGATGCCAAGCTTGGAAACATATCACTGATAGAATTTTTACACCAACTGGCAAACGTACAACACTGCGATTTCGTCCTTTGACTTGTGACAGTTCAAATATAATATACTTACATTTTGCAACAGATACAACAAATGAAATCACATCGGCGAAAATAGTATCGAGTTGAGATTGGTTTGATTTATTTTACGGCATATCAACCTCAATGGGTTATTTAATACCGACAAGACTTTTATTACTGGTAATATTTTTTATCTATCTATCTATCTATCTATCTATCTATCTATCTATCTATCTATCTATCTATCTATGTTGTTCTCTTCACATCTGTCTCTCTTGGTCCCTTCATATCTATCTATCTATCTATCTATCTATCTATCTATCTATCTATCTATCTATCTATCTATCTCAGTATATGTTGGTTTGTTTTGTCTTACAACATATCAACCTCAATGGGTTATTTAAGCCGACAAGATTTTTTATTACTGGTAATATTTTTAAATGTATTGCTGCTAATATTTTTCCTCAAGAATATATGGCTATTAATAATGTCATGCTGGTAATAACCTTTCACAAAAAATATGTGGCTGGTATTAAAACGTATTTTTACACTTATATAGTTTTTTGACCGCAGTTTGGGTGTCAACTATTTGCCCATAGCTGAGACCCTAACAGGTGCTACCACCCTGGGTCAGGATGGCCCTGAGAACAGTAGCAATTAAGAAGTTGTTCCAGGTTCTTCAAAACTTCCTCCTCAGAGGCGTTGCTGTTGGATCTAGATTATCGTCTTATGAAGTACGCGGGTGTTGTTTATAGTCATACCCAGGACCATTAGGTTTATAGTTGTTATAGTTAGGTTTACAGTTATTAGGTTTATAGTTATTATAGCTATTATAGTTAGGTTTGCAGTTATTAGGAATATATTTATTATAGTTATTATAGTTAGGTTTGCATTTATTAGGTTTATAGTTATTATAGTTAGGTTTTCAGTTATTACGTTTATATTTATTATAGTTATTATAGTTAGCTTTGCAGTTATTAGGTTTATAGTTATATTTATATATTTATTATAGCTATTATAGTTAGGTTTGCAGTTATTAGGTTTATAGTTATTATAGTTATCATAGTTACCTTTGCAGTTATTAGGTTTATAGTTATTATAGTTATTATAGTTAGGTTTGCAGTTATTAGGTTTATAGTTATTATAGTTAGGTTTTCAGTTATTACGTTTATATTTATTATAGTTATTATAGTTATGTTTTCAGTTATGTGGTTTATATTTATTATAGCTATTATAGTTAGGTTTGCAATTATTAGGTTATAGTTATTATAGTTAGCTTTGCATTTATTAGGTTTATAGTTATTATAGTTAAGATGCAGATATTAGGTTTATAGCGTGCAGTATGCGTGATAAAATTGTTGGTGGAATTAACGCTTTATTTAATTGGTAAGTAGGACAGTATTACTTCGTTTAGAGTTTTGGATATGTGATATACAGGGAATTGCCGGGGAGGTATGTTTGTGTATTTTTGCATTTCCATTAAAAGCCAGAGAAACACTCTACCACAATTTTGTGAAGCTTGAGAAATCGTGTTATAGACCGTAATAAGTTTGTTTTTGTGTCTCTTGAGCAGTTTGGTGGTGTTTATACTTAATTGTTCTACCACAACAGACAACACTCGATTCTTTATAATGACTGATACAGCCGACAAAACTTGAAAAAAAAAGGAAAAGAAAAAAACAATAAAATCAGGAACGTCATACAGTTTATTCGAAAATTATAAATTAAAAAAACTCAATAAAAATTAAACTGATAGACATTGTCGGTATAAATTACAAAACAAAAAAATCCTTGCTTCGAGAAATTCTTGCAGACTACATATACATTCTATATATACATGGTCCGGCAGAAATACTCCGTACATATACCTACCAGAAATACCTCTAACATAATGGTAAGACATCTGGGACAAAGATGTCTGCATCTAGCTTACGATAATGTAGGAGTTATTTCTGTCGAAATCTGTATATATATTGACCAGCAAAATAGTTTTAAAGCAAAATGACCCAAAATACATTTCATAGTAGAATTACAAACATTTTATAATGAAATGACCAACCACACATTTTTATAGCAAACAAATGACAATACAACACTAAAAAGTTGAACAAAATTTTGCAGTGAAATTACGAGCAATATATCTTTTTCAAAAATACCAACAATATATTTTATCATCTAATATGTATATATCTAAAAAAAACATTGTTTACATCAGATTATAAAAAGATGTACAAAATATCAGTAGTTAAAAACATAACATTGCATTCAAGATATATATAGTTGCAGTCGTAAAATGGCGTAAAAAATACTGAGATTTCGGCGTCAAAAAACCCATAGAGATGTTGATATGCCGCTAAACAAAATCAACCAAACGAAACCAATCGAAATATTTAGATTTTGGCATTAAATAACCCATAGAGATGTTGATATGAGGCTAAAAAAAGCAACCAAACCAATCCATTCAAACGATTTAGATTTCGGCAGTAAAAAACCCATAGAGGTGTTGATATGCCGCTAAACAAAATCAACCAAACCAAACCAATCAAAATATTTAGATTATCGTATTAAATAACCCATAGAGGTGTTGATAGGCTGCTAAAGAAAATCAACCAAACTAAATTTGAAGAAGTTCTAGTAAATTTTCTTTAAGCGATAATGCCAACAGACATTTTGCATCGATTAATTTTACTGATCAACTTCTGAAATTACGAATAATATTTCTCAGACAAGGAGGAAATCCAGTCAGAAAATTTCCGAAGTTCATTTCGGAAGAAAAGTACAAGTTATATGGTTTAATCTTTCGATTTTCTTAACTTTTCTTTCTACATGGGATATGTGGGTGAAAAATGTATGAATATCATTGCATTGATCACCGGAGACTCTCGACTTCGTCAAAATAGTGAACGAAAATCATTTTTAAAATCCAAGTGTTGCGTTCCGTGTCGTCTGGTTTCAATTTTTCACTCATCGATAATGCATAATCGATTGAATCAACGACGTCCAATTTGCCATTTTGCTCACTTTATTTTATGAGGGACAATAATAGGAGAATCGAATCTAGGATCACGCCTGACTAAGCTATCTGCATACGGCGAGATGTCTTGACCCTTTTAATTATTGTTACTCTGTGATTGACTTCACGCTTTTTAGTCTTCAAATTGAACTTAAACAAAGGCACTCTATCAGTGTCAGGATTCTCTGTCCACGGCATTCAAGCCACCTCGCATCCATTTTAGGATGTCTGTGTTCTAACCAGTAGTTTGCCATTCCGGGAAAGCCTACGCATTCTGTTACACAACTCTATCAATGTTCCCAAAACTTAACTGTGAATTATCATCATCACCATCAGTCCCATGTGTGGTAACACCTGTTAGGGTCCAAGTAGTGAAAACCCAATATAGGGTCAAAACATGAAAATGCGAGGAAAATTTTAATAATTTGTGGCTCTCTGTGGATCAGCATTGCCTCGCCTGTCTACTATCTGTTTCAGAACGAGTAGTGGCGCCTGGCTCAACGCAGTGTCCTCTTCATCTACCGGTACCCTTCTAGATGATGACTGCACTCGGGTTGGAGTCGCGATCCGTCTTGGACTCAAATTATGTGAGGGTCACAGATGCAGATGTGGAGCTTCCATTGATGTGTCCGGTTTGCATACTCTCTCCTGTCGTCGTAATGCCGGCCGCTTTCCACGGCATGCAGCAATAAACGACATCACCAGAAGAGGTTTCGATGCAGCTGGGTTCACTTCCCAAATCGAAGCCGTAGGCCTCGACCGTGGTGATGGAAAGCGGCCGGATATATTGTTTGAAAAAATACATGAAAATATAAAAATACACTATAAAAAATTATTAAAAAAAAAAAAAAATGCTAGCAATCATTTTTGTAAAAAAAAAAAAAAATAAATACCAGAGCTCACAACAAAAAATAAGCCCTTAAACATATCAAATCAAACCAACCATCGGTTTCATCACTGAGTTTGGTCGTAGGGCTGCTGCGCAGTTTGAGCACCTTTCAATTTCTCTTCCGCATATCTAGGCTGAAATACGGAGACGTATTCCTTCAATAATAGCATGTATTGGGCAAGTAGACATTGTGGCGTCCACTCCTCTCCAGCTAAAAAAACAGAGTCGACGTCCTACAACTTGAAAGCTCGCCTCCGGTTAGGGTCTCGTGGCCGTTGATTCCATCGGTGGACGCTTCTCACTCTGACCGTTGAATCCAGTCTAGGAACCATCCGCCAAGTGATGCCGTATGATCACCCCACAGACTCTCTCAGTGTACTTCACTGTGCTAGACTCACTTGAAAATCCTTATTTTTAAGCCTGTTTAGTGTCTAGCCGCCCTCCTCACTAGAAAAACCTAGTGACTTGTCCATGCGACAGGGTTAGGGTTAGGTTAGGGTTAGGTTAGGGTTAGGTTTAGGTTAGTGTTAGGGTTAGGTTAGGGTTAGGGTTAGTTTAGGATTAGGGTTTTGTTTAGGGTTAGGGTTAGGTTAGTTTTTGTGTTGGTGTTAGAGTTAGGGCTAGGTTTAGGGTTAGGGGTTATGGTTAGGGTTAGGGTTAAATGGCGGCTTTAGCTCTCGCATAGTGACTTGACATAAACTGTAAGTTAATGTTTTCCGGTTCTAAAGTCATTGCGCAGTCTGCTTTATTTTTTTAGATGACACTGTACTGATAGCAGAGAGAGAAAAGAAACTACTGTATCTCCTACAGAAGTTAGCGAATTAGAGCGAGAAGAAGGGGCTAAAGATAAACTGCAAGAAGGCAGAATGCAGGGTCATCAGTAACAGGATGAGCCAGAAAGACGATTTGCAGGTCGGGAACACTAAAATCGTGCAGATGCGCAAGTTTGACTATCTGGGAAGTGTTTTGACAGAGGACGGCAAATACGACACTAAGATCCGTAGACATATTAGGATGACCAACGACGCATTCCAAAAGCTAGCCAGAGTATTGCTAGACAGGAGTATTGCGAGACAGGAGTATTGCGAGACAGGAGGATCTCTTTGCTAACAAAGAAAAATGTACCGAGCTGTTAAATGAGGTATGGCCTGCTTTACGGCAGCGAATTTTGGACGGTCTCCTCAAAGATGAAGACGAAACTCGAGGGGACGGAGATTTGGGTCTACAGAAGGATGCTGAGGATATGATAGACGGAGCGTGTGAAGAACGATGAGGTCTTTTGAGAGGATGTAAACAAGGAGGAATCTTATACTTAACATCAAGAAGAGGCAGCTGAAGTTTCTGGGACACGTAATGAGAAAGGAGGGTTTGGAGAATCTGATACTCACAGGTCGAATCGAGGGACAGAGAGACAAGGGAAATTAACGTATAAGATACCTGGCGGGCTTAAGCAAGCGGATGACAGAACGTGGTCTGGAGGAGGTGGCGGAGGGACGAAAATTTTTGAAAGCGACAACGGATAGGGAGAAGTGGAGAGCCATGACCGCCTATGTCCTGAAATGACACGGTACATAAAAAGAAAGACATATTTTATATCATTACCGTTTTTTACCTTTTAGCCCTGTAACATTTTATATGTACGAAGTTAAAAGTTACCTAATCATTAATTCAGTGCATTGGGTGCAAAGCTATTACCTATGTCGGGGGTCGATACCCGGTTTTAAAACGAAAAAAAATATTCCCAAGCTACGAGAGTGCACAAGCCGTTCAGATATATCTGGATTTAGCCACTTAAATTTTTGGAATCAGACGTCTATTTTTTTTTCATTATAAATATATGTTATTATTTCATTAGCTAGGAGTTGCCAAAAATGTCAAGTAGTCATTAAGTTGGAGCCAGCAGTTCGCCTGCCGTGATGAGAACTGACATGGAAAACTAAATAATCATAACCTGTCAACTCTCTCAGCGAAATCTCGCTGACATCTCGGGGTTCTTAAGTGGTTAGCCAACCGGCTACAAGCCTTGATTTGGCCGTCGGGAGAATAATGGCTGTTGTTGAAATCTTTCAAGGTAACAAACCGTCAGAATACTTCTTTTTTGACGCCAATGATTCTGATAGATGCAAGGTATAAAAAAATAAAATAGAATAACGTATTTAGAAGGTGAAGCATGTTTAATAGAAAGGAATTTAAGAAAAGAATAAAAAAAATGAAGAATAAGCTGGTTTGTTTTTGTATTTCTTTAACGTGAAGAAAAAGTGTGAAATACTTCTTACACTTGTTTAAATTGATGCCGTACTTAATGTCACGGTGATTTAAAGGGAAAAACAATAAAATAAACTTATAAAAACACACACATTTACTCATACATTTACTCATACACATACACACGCACACAGATATTAATAAATATTATTCTTCACCGTTCGCACGACTCGGAGTTTTATGCCCAACGCAATCTTCAGGTACGGAGCGCTACGCAAGTTGCATTATAATTTATTTGGTTATCACAATGTTGGTGTAGTTATATATTATGCGTTGATAACAGTTTTTGTTTTAATTTTTAAATTTTAAAATTATATTTGGCAGTTAAAATAAGCGGGAATTATATATATATATATATATATATATATATATATATATATATATATATATATATATATATATATATATATATATATATATATATATATGAACAAAGAAAAGGAACTTAAAAAATTAATTATGATTAAATTAAAAAATTATTCATTTTAAAAATTTTTTAAATTATATTTGGCAGTTAAAATAAGCGGGAATTATATATATATATATATATATATATATATGTTTGGCATTTGTTTACATTTGTAAAAAATAATACGCTAGATTTAGTTGTGTAACTCTACCGAGTGAAGATAGCTCTGGCTGACACAAAATTAGTTGTGTTTCAATCCTGGCTTGAGGCATGTGGAAGTCTAGTCGCACTGAGGAGCTGTGATACAGCGAAACAGTACTGTCTGTGAATGACATATATATATATATATATATATATATATATATATATATATATATATATATATATATATATATATATATATGTATGTAAACAAAAAAAAGAAAATTTAAAAGTTGATTAAAAATAAATTAAAAAATATTCATTTTTAAAATTTTATTTAATTAAAGGGAGATTGCTTATTCATATTTAAAAACGAAAAACAAACATGAATTTATATATTTATATTCAAAATAGATTGTAATTTAAAATTAAAAAACACTTGAAGATTGCGTTGCGCATGAAATTCAGTCGTGCTAGTGGTGAGGGACAATATATATAAGTGTCCATCCCACAAAATTTTTAATATCTAAAAATCCACTGAACTAATTGAGTTTTTGGCCCGGTTTTCTGATAAATCCCTTCACCATCTTGGCACTATTTGTCGTAAGAATCACTGAAAAACCATTTCAGTTATTCAACCAGATAGAGAACAGGTTAAAATCATTTTGGGTCAGCCCAGCTGTGTCTTACCAACTGAGGAATGGTGAGAGGAAAAAGATCATTCAGGCCTTCAGTAATGATAGCAACATTCATACTACGGTCCCCATCTTCAAAGTCCATTCAAGAACCATCAAGAAAATTGTGAATAAGTTTTAAAAAGTGAGAACAGTAGAGAGGAAAACTGAATCAGGAAACAACAGTAAGAGGGATCATCATTTCAAATTTGAGCTAAATACATTCTTCAGTATCTGTCTATATTTCTGAGATGAGGTATTATGAACACTATTTACATTATTCGGACTATTGTCCTCATCTTTGTCGCCATATTTATTACAACGTTTCGGCCTTTCAGTATCTGTCTATATTTCTCAGATGAGGTATTATGAACACTATTTACATTATTCGGACTATTGTCCTCATCTTTGTCGCCATATTTATTACAACGTTTCGGCCTTTCAGTATCTGTCTATATTTCTGAGATGAGGTATTATGAACACTATTTACATTATTCGGACTATTGTCCTCATCTTTGTCGCCATATTTATTACAACGTTTCGGCCTTTCAGTATCTGTCTATATTTCTGAGATGAGGTATTATGAACACTATTTACATTATTCGGACTATTGTCCTCATCTTTGTCGCCATATTTATTACAACGTTTCGGCCTTTCAGTATCTGTCTATATTTCGGAGATGAGGTATTATGAACACTATTTACATTATTCGGACTATTGTCCTCATCTTTGTCGCCATATTTATTACAACGTTTCGGCCTTTCAGTATCTGTCTATATTTCTGAGATGAGGTATTATGTACACTATTTACATTATTCGAACTATTGTCCTCATCTTTGTTGCCATATTTATTACAACGTTTCGGCCCTTCAGTATCTGTCTATATTTCTGAGATGAGGTATTATGTACAGTATTTACATTATTCGGACTATTGTCCTCATCTTTGTTGCCATATTTATTACAACGTTTCGGCCTTTCAGTATCTGTCTACATTTCTGAGATGAGGTATTATGAACACTATTTACATTATCCGGACTATTGTCCTCATCTTTGTCGCCATATTTATTACAACGTTTCGGCCTTTCAGTATCTGTCTATATTTCTGAGATGAGGTATTATGTACACTATTTACATTATTCGGACTATTGTCCTCATCTTTGTTGCCACATTTATTACAACGTTTCGGCCTTTCAGTATATGTCTATATTTCTGAGATGAGGTATTATGTACACTATTTACATTATTCGGACTATTGTCCTCATCTTTGTCGCCATATTTATTACAACGTTTCGGCCTTTCAGTATATGTCTATATTTCTGAGATGAGGTATTATGTACACTATTTACATTATTCGGACTATTGTCCTCATCTCTGTCGCCATATTTATTACAACGTTTCGGCCTTTCAGTATCTGTCTATATTTCTGAGATGAGGTATTATATACACTATTTACATTATTCGGACTATTGTCCTCATCTCTGTCGCCATATTTATTACAACGTTTCGGCCTTTCAGTATCTGTCTATATTTCTGAGATGAGGTATTATGTACACCATTTACATTATTCGGACTATTGTCCTCATCTTTGTTGCCATATTTATTACAACGTTTCGGCCTTTCAGTATATGTCTATATTTCTGAGATGAGGTATTATGTACACTATTTACATTATTCGGACTATTGTCCTCATCTTTGTCGCCATATTTATTACAACGTTTCGGCCTTTCAGTATCTGTCTATATTTCTGAGATGAAGTATTATGTACACTATTTACATTATTCGGACTATTGTCCTCATCTTTGTCGCCATATTTATTACAACGTTTCGGCCTTTCAGTATCTGTCTATATTTCTCAGATGAGGTATTATGAACACTATTTACATTATTCGGACTATTGTCCTCATCTTTGTCGCCATATTTATTACAACGTTTCGGCCTTTCAGTATCTGTCTATATTTCTGAGATGAGGTATTATGAACACTATTTACATTATTCGGACTATTGTCCTCATCTTTGTCGCCATATTTATTACAACGTTTCGGCCTTTCAGTATCTGTCTATATTTCTGAGATGAGGTATTATGAACACTATTTACATTATTCGGACTATTGTCCTCATCTTTGTCGCCATATTTATTACAACGTTTCGGCCTTTCAGTATCTGTCTATATTTCGGAGATGAGGTATTATGAACACTATTTACATTATTCGGACTATTGTCCTCATCTTTGTCGCCATATTTATTACAACGTTTCGGCCTTTCAGTATCTGTCTATATTTCTGAGATGAGGTATTATGTACACTATTTACATTATTCGAACTATTGTCCTCATCTTTGTTGCCATATTTATTACAACGTTTCGGCCCTTCAGTATCTGTCTATATTTCTGAGATGAGGTATTATGTACAGTATTTACATTATTCGGACTATTGTCCTCATCTTTGTTGCCATATTTATTACAACGTTTCGGCCTTTCAGTATCTGTCTACATTTCTGAGATGAGGTATTATGAACACTATTTACATTATCCGGACTATTGTCCTCATCTTTGTCGCCATATTTATTACAACGTTTCGGCCTTTCAGTATCTGTCTATATTTCTGAGATGAGGTATTATGTACACTATTTACATTATTCGGACTATTGTCCTCATCTTTGTTGCCACATTTATTACAACGTTTCGGCCTTTCAGTATATGTCTATATTTCTGAGATGAGGTATTATGTACACTATTTACATTATTCGGACTATTGTCCTCATCTTTGTCGCCATATTTATTATAACGTTTCGGCCTTTCAGTATATGTCTATATTTCTGAGATGAGGTATTATGTACACTATTTACATTATTCGGACTATTGTCCTCATCTCTGTCGCCATATTTATTACAACGTTTCGGCCTTTCAGTATCTGTCTATATTTCTGAGATGAGGTATTATATACACTATTTACATTATTCGGACTATTGTCCTCATCTCTGTCGCCATATTTATTACAACGTTTCGGCCTTTCAGTATCTGTCTATATTTCTGAGATGAGGTATTATGTACACTATTTACATTATTCGGACTATTGTCCTCATCTTTGTTGCCATATTTATTACAACGTTTCGGCCTTTCAGTATATGTCTATATTTCTGAGATGAGGTATTATGTACACTATTTACATTATTCGGACTATTGTCCTCATCTTTGTTGCTATATTTATTACAACGTTTCGGCCTTTCAGTATATGTCTATATTTCTGAGATGAGGTATTATGTACACTATTTACATTATTCGGACTATTGTCCTCATCTTTGTCGCCATATTTATTACAACGTTTCGGCCTTTCAGTATCTGTCTATATTTCTGAGATGAGGTATTATGTACACTATTTACATTATTCGGACTATTTTCCTCATCTTTGTCGCCATATTTATTACAACGTTTCGGCCTTTCAGTATCTGTCTATATTTCTGAGATGAGGTATTATGTACACTATTTACATTATTCGGACTATTGTCCTCATCTCTGTCGCCATATTTATTACAACGTTTCGGCCTTTCAGTATCTGTCTATATTTCTGAGATGAGGTATTATGTACACTATTTACATTATTCGGACTATTGTCCTCATCTTTGTCGCCATATTTATTACAACGTTTCGGCCTTTCAGTATCTGTCTATATTTCTGAGATGAGGTATTATGTACACTATTTACATTATTCGGACTATTGTCCTCATCTTTGTCGCCATATTTATTACAACGTTTCGGCCTTTCAGTATCTGTCTATATTTCTGAGATGAGGTATTATGTACACTATTTACATTATTCGGACTATTGTCCTCATCTTTGTTGCCATATTTATTACAACGTTTCGGCCTTTCAGTATCTGTCTACATTTCTGAGATGAGGTATTATGAACACTATTTACATTATCCGGACTATTGTCCTCATCTTTGTCGCCATATTTATTACAACGTTTCGGCCTTTCAGTATCTGTCTATATTTCTGAGATGAGGTATTATGTACACTATTTACATTATTCGGACTATTGTCCTCATCTTTGTCGCCATATTTATTACAACGTTTCGGCCTTTCAGTATCTGTCTATATTTCTGAGATGAGGTATTATGTACACTATTTACATTATTCGGACTATTGTCCTCATCTTTGTCGCCATATTTATTACAACGTTTCGGCCTTTCAGTATCTGTCTATATTTCTGAGATGAGGTATTATGTACACTATTTACATTATTCGGACTATTGTCCTCATCTTTGTCGCCATATTTATTACAACGTTTCGGCCTTTCAGTATCTGTCTATATTTCTGAGATGAGGTATTATGTACACTATTTACATTATTCGGACTATTGTCCTCATCTTTGTCGCCATATTTATTACAACGTTTCGGCCTTTCAGTATCTGTCTATATTTCTGAGATGAGGTATTATGTACACTATTTACATTATTCGGACTATTGTCCTCATCTTTGTCGCCATATTTATTACAACGTTTCGGCCTTTCAGTATCTGTCTATATTTCTGAGATGAGGTATTATGTACACTATTTACATTATTCGGACTATTGTCCTCATCTTTGTTGCCATATTTATTACAACGTTTCGGCCTTTCAGTATCTGTCTATATTTCTGAGATGAGGTATTATGTACACTATTTACATTATTCGGACTATTGTCCTCATCTTTGTCGCCATATTTATTACAACGTTTCGGCCTTTCAGTATCTGTCTATATTTCTGAGATGAGGTATTATGTACACTATTTACATTATTCGGACTATTGTCCTCATCTTTGTTGCCATATTTATTACAACGTTTCGGCCTTTCAGTATATGTCTATATTTCTGAGATGAGGTATTATGTACACTATTTACATTATTCGGACTATTGTCCTCATCTTTGTCGCCATATTTATTACAACGTTTCGGCCTTTCAGTATCTGTCTATATTTCTGAGATGAGGTATTATGTACACTATTTACATTATTCGGACTATTGTCCTCATCTTTGTCGCCATATTTATTACAACGTTTCGGCCTTTCAGTATCTGTCTATATTTCTGAGATGAGGTATTATGTACACTATTTACATTATTCGGACTATTGTCCTCATCTTTGTCGCCATATTTATTACAACGTTTCGGCCTTTCAGTATCTGTCTATATTTCTGAGATGAGGTATTATGTACACTATTTACATTATTCGGACTATTGTCCTCATCTTTGTCGCCATATTTATTACAACGTTTCGGCCTTTCAGTATCTGTCTATATTTCTGAGATGAGGTATTATGTACACTATTTACATTATTCGGACTATTGCCCTCATCTTTGTCGCCATATTTATTACAACGTTTCGGCCTTTCAGTATCTGTCTATATTTCTGAGATGAGGTATTATGTACACTATTTACATTATTCGGACTATTGTCCTCATCTTTGTCGCCATATTTATTACAACGTTTCGGCCTTTCAGTATCTGTCTATATTTCTGAGATGAGGTATTATGTACACTATTTACATTATTCGGACTATTGTCCTCATCTTTGTTGCCATATTTATTACAACGTTTCGGCCTTTCAGTATCTGTCTATATTTCTGAGATGAGGTATTATGTACACTATTTACATTATTCGGACTATTGTCTTCATCTTTGTCGCCATATTTATTACAACGTTTCGGCCTTTCAGTATCTGTCTATATTTCTGAGATGAGGTATTATGTACACTATTTACATTATTCGGACTATTGTCCTCATCTTTGTTGCCATATTTATTACAACGTTTCGGCCTTTCAGTATATGTCTATATTTCTGAGATGAGGTATTATGTACACTATTTACATTATTCGGACTATTGTCCTCATCTTTGTCGCCATATTTATTACAACGTTTCGGCCTTTCAGTATCTGTCTATATTTCTGAGATGAGGTATTATGTACACTATTTACATTATTCGGACTATTGTCCTCATCTTTGTCGCCATATTTATTACAACGTTTCGGCCTTTCAGTATCTGTCTATATTTCTGAGATGAGGTATTATGTACACTATTTACATTATTCGGACTATTGTCCTCATCTTTGTTGCCATATTTATTACAACGTTTCGGCCTTTCAGTATCTGTCTATATTTCTGAGATGAGGTATTATGTACACTATTTACATTATTCGGACTATTGTCCTCATCTTTGTCGCCATATTTATTACAACGTTTCGGCCTTTCAGTATCTGTCTATATTTCTGAGATGAGGTATTATGTACACTATTTACATTATTCGGACTATTGTCCTCATCTTTGTTGCCATATTTATTACAACGTTTCGGCCTTTCAGTATATGTCTATATTTCTGAGATGAGGTATTATGTACACTATTTACATTATTCGGACTATTGTCCTCATCTTTGTCGCCATATTTATTACAACGTTTCGGCCTTTCAGTATCTGTCTATATTTCTGAGATGAGGTATTATGTACACTATTTACATTATTCGGACTATTGTCCTCATCTTTGTTGCCATATTTATTACAACGTTTCGGCCTTTCAGTATATGTCTATATTTCTGAGATGAGGTATTATGTACACTATTTACATTATTCGGACTATTGTCCTCATCTTTGTTGCCATATTTCTTACAACGTTCCAGCCGTTGTACGCTCCGGCCTTCTTCAGGTGGTGGAATGTCGAACTGAACCCTTTATTTTGCTCACTGGAGTAGACTGTTCCAGTTCCACGTGCCATGTTTAATGGATGTCAGTTATCAGTGATCTCCTGTTAATTTCCCTCTGCAAGTTCTCCACTGCCTTAACCGGATATTGAACTCACACTCTTTGGATCCTGTCACTGGATCTAACTAACACCAGTGAGACATGTGTCCTCAAGTACTATCTATCTATCTATCTATCTATCTATCTATCTATCTATCTATCTATCTATTCCTGTTTCATTCCAATCTATCTATCTATCTATCTATCTATCTATCTATCTATCTATCTATCTATCTATCTATGTGTTCATATGCGCACGCACACACGCACGCACACACACACACACGCATATATAAATATTCTTTTTATCTGTCGCTTTCGCTGTCTTGATATATTCATATTAATGTTGGTCGATTCGTATCTATCAGTCTGTCTTGGGCTGTTTTCTATCTGTGTATCTTTCTTGCTTTGCTTATATCTATATATATCATCATCTTTCTATGTAACCATATTATATTTTTATGTCTACACACATATACACCTCTCTGTATATATTTGTTTATCTCCCCTTTGTATATATATTACTGTTTTTGTATTTATTTCATCAGTTCATATATATATATATATATATATATATATATATATATATATATATATATATATATATATATATATATATAGATGAGTCCCAAATATAGGACGAAGCGGCCGTCCAGTGCTTTCTGCATTCTGTTTAGGTTTCTTTCAGACTCAATGAATTAATTATAATTATCAAATCCTCCTAACAATTTCTATCATATATAATATATATAACGGGGGCGATGGGTAAATTTTCGTTATTTTATATTTTTCATTTTGCGCATGCGCGTTGTTTGTTTTTAATTTTCTAAACTGGACAATATTGTAGGGTCAGTTGGGCACCGTCTGCGATAAAAAGTGCACCATGACGCAATTCACTCCGCCAGAAATTTGAAACGGCATGCTTTACTGCTTGGCATTCGCGCCAGAAGCTTCAATATGAACATTTCAGATTGTTTAGGTGTCAATCTGAGAACATTGCAGAGGATTTGAAAAGAATCGGATGAGTCTAATGGTGATTACGAAGGTACGGCAGCTCAGAAAACTCACTCTGATCGTTCTGATAAGAAAAGGACTCCCGAATTTGTTGGCGAGGTCCTCAAACTCAACACGGAGGCCTATATCAAGTACTTTGTCGAGGTAGTGCTGTCCTGCGTCAAGAGGGTGGCTGTTGGAATACCCTTTTTCTGGCAACAGACTTGACCCCAATGGATTTCTTCTTTTGGAGAGTACTCAAGGACTAAGTTTATAGTCGAAAACCAAGAATTGTCGGTGGCTTGAAAAATTACATAAGAGATGCATTTCAAGAAATTAATCCCCCAAAAAGACTTGTGCAAAAAAGTTTGACGAAGCGTTAGAGGTAGACTTCAAAGCTGTGTAAATTGTGATGGAAAGCACGTGCGTTGAGAAAATTTAAGGGTTTTTGTATTATTCTTCACAATAAAATTTAAGGGCTTTTGTATTATTGTTCACAATAAAATTTAAGGGCTTTTGTATTAGTGTTCACAAAAAAATTTAAGGGTTTTTGTATTATTGTTCACAATAAAATTTAAGGGCTTTTGTATTATTGTTCAGAATAAAATTTAAGAGCTTTTGTATTATTGTTCACAATAAAATTTAAGGGCTTTTGTATTATTGTTCACTAATAGATTTAAGGGCTTTTGTATTATTGTTCACAAAAAAATTTAAGAGCTTTTGTATTATTGTTCATGATAAAATTTAATTGTCAATATAATAATTGTGTTAGTAAATATAATTTTCTGTTTTTTTGGACCACCCTGTATATATATATATATATATATATATATATATATAGTTTACGAAAAACGAGGTAAGCCGTATGGGTAAACCCAAGGAGGATAAAATCCAGAGAGCTCAATGTAAATCAGAGCTAATAATTTAAATAAAAATAAAAACAGACCACTTTAAGGTTCCATGTAATAAATTATTTCACCACAGCCCTTTTAAAGGACCGCGGATCATCAGACTTTACTTCCAAAGGTTGAAACGAAAAATGAAAAGAAATTTACACATTTTTGACGTGCAGTACTAAGCATATGTAAATTAACGAAGTGAAGGGGGAAAGAGACATGATTGATTTAGATGTAAAATTTCTATTCTTTCAAATTTAATATTGTTTGAGGAAGTCAAGACATTGACACATTAAATCGGTTAACTTAACGGAAGTTATATATTGATATGGAAGGGGGAGAGGAGAAAAAGGCATAAAGAGAAAAAGAGAGAAAGAAGCCATGAGAGAAAGTGTCACTAACTTTCTTTGGAATGAAAGGCCCGAAATAGACGCTGTTGTTTTGCTTTGAGAGTTCATAAATATTATAATGTTTGATAAAAATTTGAATGTTTAAACAGTCTATAAGGAATTTAATTTGATGTTTGTTAGCGATTTAATAAAAAAAAACAACTTTATTACAAAGATTTTGGGATTTAATATGAAATAGACGATTTTGGAAGTGAAGTCTGATGATCCGCGGTCCTTTAAAAGGGCTGTGGTGAAATAATATATTACATGGAACCTTAAAGTGGTCTGTTTTTTATTTTTATTTAATATATATATATATATATATATATATATATATATATATATATATATATATATATATATATATATATATATATATATATATATATATATATATATATATATATATATATATATGATGGACTTTCCCGTCAAACTCGACGTATGAGGGTCAGGCAGATCAGTTCCCAGAAACTGAAAGCCCGACACCGACACATGAGATTTGATTATAGTGGTGAAGGCTTTGTGCAGGGCCATCCACACTTTTGGGAGGGACGAAGACAGGTACCTGGTGCAGCGAATGCCACAAGGCCCCCAAACGACCCTCTGCAGGTTTTGAATTCAGAGTTGTCCTTCTCCTAGACCAGTTGCCATCCAAGGCTATAGAACCCAGTCTCTCCTGCTATTTACCCATAGTTGGAGGGAGAAGAAGAGGATTCACACCTTTCCCAAGGGTATTAGCACATAAGTGAATGTAATGGATTCGACTGGAATTCGAACTCGGCTCTCCGATCCCTCCAATATATATATATATATATATATATATATATATATATATATATATATATATATATATATATATATATATATATATTGGTCTGTTCTTCTCGCTCTCTTTACCTCTACTACTGCTTCTAATGACCCTCCACTCGGTTTATTATATTCTTATTCTGATTATATATATGATACACCAATCATCTTTTATGAGAAGCCACCAGATCAATTCCGAAAACCTCAGATTTTTCCATCAACTTTACCCATTTATGTATTTTCATTCATTTTCGATAAAACTCAAAAACTTATTGACATTGTTTTTATCGCTGATTTGATCTCTCATACTTTCTGTCTTACTTAAAATCGTTGCAGCGACAGAAGACAGACAAGTCGCCTATCAGTGATATCAACGTCGAATCTCTTGATACAAGAAATTATTGAACGATGATAGATATCGATTAGGGACCAAAATCAAATAACCATAATAATAATAATAACAAAAAATGATTGACGCAACTCTTCCAGTATTTTTCAAGTACACGATTTTAAGAAAAGATAAAACACAATGTTTGACAATGTTAAACAATATTTCACCAGAATGTCTGTCTCTTCAAGATATATTTAAACAATTTTTTCAAGAATAAAAAATATATAAGTTTTTGTTATGTGTTGTGGATTCCGGGACGAATCCGATATCAATGAATGACAAACGCCAGGAATAGATAAGGAAAATAAATGTATTAACGTAATAATACAAACTGGTAATACGGGTTAGTAGATCCAGGAATGCGGGTTAGTAGCACTAATATATATATACAGTCTTGGTATTGAAGTATCGCGGTATGACTCCTTACTGAGTCTACGTACTCGCTAACTGTGACGCTTGTCACCGTCTCTGTGTGTGACTTACTCTACTACCCTTCTGTCGTTTCGTCTCGACTCCTTCACTCTCCGGGTATTCACTGGTAGTAGTATATGTATACCTGGGGTGAGTCCATTTGTGTGAAAAGGGGAGACCTGTCGATATTATGATTATACATTCTTTTTATAGATGCAAATATTTAAGTAAATGCTTTGTTTTATAATAAACAGTATTAATTGCATTTACCAGCCTGAATGTCCGAGAAATATTCATAGAAAATATGCATCCTCCGATAGGAATCGAACCTGTATGCTATAAGGAACCGTCATATAGTCTGACGTGCCTTAACCGTTTCGGCCACAGAGGAGCGTTCGGTTTTCAAGTTTAAAGACAGTAAAATCGACCTTGAAAACCGAACGCTCCTCTGTGGCCGAAACGGTTAAGGCACGTCAGGCTATATGACGGTTCCGTATAGCATACAGGTTCGATTCCTGTCGGAGGACGCATATTTTCTATGACAATTTATCGGACATTGAGGTTGGTAAATGTCGTTAATACTGTTTATTATAAACAGAGCATTTACTTAAATATTTGTATCTATAAAAAAGAATGTATAAACACAAAAAAATATCTTAATTGTCAGACGTTGTCCATTTCATAATAAGTTTTTGTACAAACGTTGCTTGTCTAAAATTTATTACTGATAAAGTAATTATGACACAAGGTCAAAAAATGGGGAGACTCTTCAAGGTTGGTCATCAGTAGCTATCTTATACCTAGCTAATCGGATTCTCGAACCTTACATTCGCTACAATTTACTCATTCAGCATTAGAATTTATCTGTCACCATTTGCTCCTTCATACACCATACACTGGGGGGGGGGGGAACACCCCATGAGTTAAAAATCCAAATATGTACAATTGTGTATAATATATTTCTCTCTCCAGCTATGGGTAATTAGCAGGACAGACTGGGTTCTATAGCCTTGGATGGCAAATGGTCTAGGAGAAGGACAACTTTGAATTCAAAACTCGCGGAAGATTGATTGGGGACCTTGTAACATGTTGTGCACCAGGTCTCTGTATTCGGTCCTTCAAAAAGTGTGGTTCGTTCTTCACGAAGCCTTCACCACTATAATTAAATCATATATGCTAGTGTCAGGTTGTCGGTTCCTAGGAACTGAGTTGCTGACCCACAACGTCGAATATATACGTCATACATACATATGTCATATATATATATATATATATATATATATATATATATATATATATAATCCACAGATAGACTGTTTCGATGTATCACAGCTCCTCAGTGTGGCCAGACGTCCGATTACTTCAAGCCGTGATTGAAACCCGATTGATTTGACCACAGGCTATCGTCGTACGGCAGAAAGAAAGTGAATTTTAACATTTAACTTGAAGATGAATGCTTAATAGCAGTAGGAGCCACTGTTTTTAAAAAACGCTTTCCTTAGAGAGCTCAACCGGATTTCCGGGAGCATATATATAGTCATCTACAGACAGTTTCGCTGTATCACAGCTCCTCAGTGTGGCTTGACGTCCTGTTGCTTCAAGCCGGGATCGAAACCCTACTGATTTGACAGATATCTTACCTATTGTCTATAAATATATATATATATATATATATATATAAATTTTATCAATGAAATGATGGAGGGGATGATGACCTCGAAAAAGAAGGAATGCTGTTAGTAGGAATTGTCAACCCCAGAAAAATAAGAGTAACCACTGCATTCTGTCTTTCAACAAAATCAAGAGGGTCTCTCGCTTAGGGAGAGGGAAAGGATTAAAATTATGGGCATTAGAAAATTAAAAAAATGACCCAGTCGAGATGAAAAGGGAGGGCCAAAACAAACTGGTGATCTTGGGAATTTCAACTTGGATCATAACAAATGCAGAAGCCGGCAACGGTCCTGAAACAACACTTACACTAACTAGACACACTTGGAAGAGTTTATCTTTACCAGGCAGAGCTCCTCAGGAAACCGCTTCGCTGTGACTTGGGGGACTTAAAAAGATAATCAAAGTTACCCACCTTTCGTTGAAATCTGTCGATACCAACCGTTTTGTATCAGTTCTGATCTTTATCCTGAGCTTACGCTGAAAGAATCTGATCACATCCTGATGAGGCCAGCAGCGTCAGAAACACCATTCGTTTCATCCCAGAATACAGGGATGACACATTGTCGCACGTTGCTTGTCTTGTAATGTAAAAAAAAACCAAAAAAAAAAAAACCAAAAACAACAGCTGTCCTGGTAATGAACGCGTCAAAGCGAATAAAACGCCGCCAGGGTGAAGGCATGAAACTGAAACGTGCTTAATACGATGGCAATCTTGTTCAACTTGAAATTTCTCATAAGTTGATTAGTCACTAAGAGTAATTAATCAAACAGCTTAGTATAAATCTTATGGAACTCTCCAGTCATTCTGTTCATTCTCCCAGGCCGTGAAGCTATTATTTTGCTTACGTAAGCGACGTTTCATTCGTTTTGACGCGTTGGTTACCAGTACAGCCGTTTTTTCATTACCAAATATTGGAAGAGTTATGTCAAACATCCCATATACTAAGAAATGAATTGCGTTAGTAAAATGTAAAAGACTTATCTGGCAATTCTCCTATAGAGCCGAAGGATCAAAGTTCAGATCAGATTATAAAGGATACAAAGCAGGAAGCATAACCTACACAAATAATAATAATAATAATAATAATAATAATAATAATAATAATAATTATAATAATAATACGGGAAGGAAACTGAAAGAAAGTGGTACGAACACCATCCAGGCCCGGTTACGGAGATAGGACGGGTTACAATTCTATGGGACTACGCAATACACACTGACACAACAATCAAAGCCAACCGCCCAGACATTGTTATTAAAGATCACAAACAAAAAAAGTCTCCTTATTGATATGGCAGTCCCTGCAGACTGCAATGTATCTTTGAAGATATTCGAAAAACTGTCAAAATACAAGGACCTTGAAATAGAAATCTCAAAAATGTGGCACATGGGAACATCAACAATCTCTGTTGTAGTTGGAGCCTTAGGACTGGTTGGAAAAGATTCCAGTAGACTAATTGATGGGATCCCTGGAAGTCCATGCCTCAAAGAGATACAAAAAATTATTCTGACAAGTACAGCCCACATTTTACGAAGCGCTTTATCTATGTAATTTTTATTTTTGCAGTGGAAAGTGTCATGATACCATTTCTAACCTTAGGTCCCTGGGCGGGACCCGAAAAGAAATGTGTAAACGCCAGATATCAAAGGAAATAAAAACAATAATGATAATAATATTTAAGAGTAAAGTACGATTTAAGAAAAGAAAACGAAAAGAAAAAACACGTTTGACAATGTTTCGACAGTATGTGTGTCTTGTTTTAGTTATGTTTAATTTTGTTTTTACAAGTATAAAAACGTACCAATTCTACAAAAATTAGGTCTTTGTACAAACGCCGCTAGTCTTAAGAAAAAACGGCTGTCCTGGTAATGAACGTGTCAAAACGAATGAAATATCGCCAGCGTGAAGGCATGAAACTAAAACATACTTAATATGATGGTGATCTTGTTCATCTTGAAATTTCCTGTTAGTTGATTAGTTACTCAGAGTTAATCAAATAGCTTAATGTAAATCTTATGGAACTCTCCAGTCATTCTGTATATTTATTGTATTTTAAAATACAATTGTGGCACGTGGCCGAAAAAAGGGGAAGGGGTTGAGGCTGGTCATCACTAACTATCTTATACTTAGCTAATCGGATTCACGACCCATTCACTCCTTACAATTTTCACATTCAGCATAAAAACTCGACCATCACCAAGCAATCCTCCATACACCATAATACCGCATCATCTCAAGGGAAACCTACTAAACGCGTCCCATGCCATAAAAATTTGATGATTGTAAAATTTATAATTAAAAATTTATAGATGACTAAGATGAGAGGGGAGGGAATGAACCCCCAAAACAAACTAAATATAAACACAAAATAAACTAAACCTAACTGATGTTAGTAGGGCCCGTCTAACACTCACAATGAGAGGCCGCGGTGTTCTGCCCATTGAACAAAATCAAGAGGTTCTCTCGCTAAGGGAGTGAGAAAGAAGAAAATATATATACGGCCCTGCGAAATATAAAAGCTGACCCCGTCGAGATGAAAAGGGGGCGAAAACAAACTGGGGAGGTTTGGAATCTCACCTTGGATCATAACTAAAGATGCAGCCGGGAGCAGGTCAGGAACAACAATTACTCACATTAACTAGGTACACAAAGCTTGTCTAAGGTAACCAAGGGGAGGGCTGCACAGGAAACAACCCCGATGTGGCCTAGGTTGACCTAAAAGAGAAACTAAAGGCTAGCTAGACCCGTATAGAACGCTTGCATTCGACAGTCTTTAGCGAAAGGTGGGCCTCTCCAGTCATTCTTTTCATTCTCCCAAGCGGGGAAGTAATTAGTTTACATACGTAAGCGGCGTTTCATCCGTTGTGATGCGTTGATTAACTGGACAGCCGTTTTGTCATTAACAAATATTGGAAGAGTTACGTCAATAGTTTTGTTGTTGTTGTTATTGTTTATTATTATTATTATTATTATTATTATTATTATCAATACTATTATTATTATCATTATTATTATTATCATTATCATTATTATTATTATCATCATTATTTTTACATTATTATTATCATTATTATTATTATTATCATTATTATAATTATTATTATCACTATTATTATTATCATTATCCTTATTATCATTATCATTATTATCATTATTATCATTATTATTATTATCATTAATATTATCATTATTATTATTATCATTATTATTATTATCATCATTATTATCATTATTATTATTATCATTATTATTATAATAATTATTATTATTATCATTATTATTATTATTATCATGATTATTATTACATTATTATTATTATCATTATTATTATCATTATTATTATTATTATTATTAGAGTTAGTAATAGACTTTAGATGTGTACATGAAGTATGCTTTGGAGAAAAATTATGTAAAAACGAAAATTCTGTTAACTTTCCACAATACCTTCTCAAGAGTTTTGGAAGGAAATTGCCGTCAATATTAGAAATCGCGATACCAATTGAAAAGTCTTATTTCCTGAAAAGCTATTTTACGAAAACTACTTTATAGATTCCAACCGTTAGCAACACTAACAATTTAGTCAGTGTGCACCGAAAGTTTCTGGTATGAAAACAGTTTTTTCTCACCATTGCCATTCTATACACACTTATAGCTTCATGTGTGTAAGTCTGAAGCCCTCAAGATCAATGTTTTTACTGATATTTCTTTCGTCCTCATTTCAGTTGCTTTTGAACAAACCTCTCGGCGTTTGTTAGCATTCTGCCTACCTTAAGTAACTCATTTTTTCCGAGACTTTTATATAAAGTGTCTTAATTTCAAGGTGATTTAGAAAGAGTGACCTGATTTCAAACTGGGTCAACAAACACAATAAACATGCCTTATGTCAACTGACACTTACATGTACTGCTTTTGAGGGATATCGGCGTTTATTTGGAGATAACCCAAATATTAGAATAACAAAAACGTATTCAGCAATTATTCCCAATGCAAGGTTTTGGTTTGGTTTGGTTTGGTTTGGTTTTACGGCATTTCAACCTCAATAGGTTATTTAATGCCGACAAGATTTTTATTAATGGTAATATTTTTTTTCAAAAATATATTGTTGGTAATATTATAAAAATATATATTGCTGGTAATGTTGTTTTTTTCAAATATGTATAGCTGATATTTTTTTCAAAAATGTATAACTGGATATAATGTATTGCTGGTAATAATGTTTCCTTCAAAAATTTTATTTCTGGTATTAAAACCTATTTTTACATTTTCATAGTGTATTGACCCTAGTTTTGGGGTTAACTGTTTGCCCATAGTGGGGACCCTAATAGGTGCTATCAGCCCGAGTCAGGATGGACCTGGGAACACTATCAATTAAGAGGTGGTTTCACACTCCTCAAAACCTCCTGATCAGAGGCCTTGCTGTCGGACGTAGGTCATCGTCTTACCCAGGACGCGGATGTAGTTTATCGTCTTACCCAGGGCGCGGATGTAGTTTATCGTCTTACCCAGGAAGCGGACACAATAAGAATGCCTTCTTTTTAGCTGACACTTACATGTGAAGCTTTTGAGGATTATCGGCGTTTATTTGGAGGTAACCCAAAATGAAAGGCCGCCTGAAACGTGCTTAATATGATGGTGATCGTGTTCATCTTGAAATGTTCCGTTAATTAGTTAGTTAGAAATTAATCATGTCATTCTGTTCATTTCCCCGGGAAGTTAATAATTTGCTTACCTAACTACCCTTATGCGGTAGATTCTGAATATTTTTTTCAGGATGTGCACCTTAAGATGTTTGTTGAAATTACGGTCATTGGTAATAAGATGTTCTGCAAGCTCCGGTGACGTCAGATTATTGTATATATATATATATATATATATATATATATATATATATATATATATATATATATATCGGTTTTGTAGTGCGTATTCAATTTATGTAACGTAAATCATTCAAACGAAAAACAAATACTGAAGCTAGTTATACGGCGAGAATCACTCTCACAAACAATATTTCATAATAAATTACAACCGACTTCGAATCTGTTAATGAATGGTGTGATCCTTGTTCATAAATTCCGGGTTTATCTGGTCTTTTTTTTTGTACGAGCCGGCTTTCAGTCGTTTCGAACGACCACCATCAGGTAGACATATTTAGTTCATGCCACTTTTCTCCAGTACAAGAACGCACATTTTTCAAATTTAAAAAAATTCAACCTCAGCGTTGTGTCTGCAGCGCTCCAAAATTATTCTTACATTTAACAATATCTCATTACTAAAAAAGCACTCTTTCGGACCACAATATCTTTCGATGTCGCATTACTATTCGGAGTTTAACAAAAACACACTAATATACAACATGTCTGACACGCAGACTCACTCTACACCTTTCTGACCATAGCTCAATTAGATCTCATTTAAATATTCATGGAGACCTACCGGACACTTTTCGTAACATACTTGTTGACAACACTAATATAATAGCATCATCTATATGCAAAAAAGGCTAAAAATAATGGAAGCCTTATTAATAAAAACAAAAAAACAACACTTAATAATATTAACTTTGAACATGGACACAATATATTGACCACGTTTTGAAAAAATGAAAACACTATATAAATACATACATGTAAAAAACTATTTCTTATTTAACAGGTAAAATATTTAATCCTTGAAAATGGCTAAATGTATAGCCGAAAGCGCTCGGATAAAAAGAACATTCGGACAGTTTTTATATAATTTATCATCGGAAAAGAACAATATTATTAGATCGCATGAGAAATTGTATCAAAACTAAATAAAAGCACCTTGTCAGTCGTATTCAATGAAATGTTCATGAAAGAAGAATTGCTTCCGAAATACGCACACACACACAATATATATATATATATATATATATATATATATATATATATATATATATATATATATATATATATATAAAATGAAATGAAGAGGTTATAATGGTTCCAACGAGAGAAAAGTGTGTATATTACAAAGAAGAGAGGTACCGCAAACTTTTTTGGTTGTAATGTGGGTTTTTGTTTTTTCTTTTTTATTAAAAAATATTATTCTTTATTTTTCATAGTTTTACATAGTTTTACAACACGTGTTTCTGGTCTTACGACCGTCTTCAGGTAAAGGGTGGAGATTTCCACATATTATTAAAAATAATTATTAAAAATAATTAATTTTTTTCCTTTATGCTTTTCAATGTTACATCTTCTCTATATGAGACATTCTCTGTTTTTGTGTTGGTCATTCCAATGTCTTTCTTTAAATGGTAGTGAAGAGTTCTGAGCGAAGGGTCATAAAACAATTAAGGTTGGTTTGAGAAGTGATGAATCGGGTTGTCTTATCTTTTAATGTTTTAATGACCCCTGTGTGTTCTTAGATCCCTTAGATCTATTTCCGTTTTCGTGTGTTCCTGTCAGCATGCGTGTATATATGTGTCTGGAAAATATTTAAAAATCACACATCCAAGATGAAGCGTACAGAATGAAAAAACGGAATCTCCGAATGTGGAACAATCTGCTCAATCGAAGGAAACTGGCATATTTCAATGCCATCAAAAATAAAGAAACAGCAAAAATATACAAATCCTTCATAGAAATGGAGGAAAGTTTGCGGTACCTCTCTTCTATGTAATATATATATATATATAGACTTCCTCAAAATGTGTCATCTGTGTCTATACTTTTGACAATAGTATGTCCAATGTCGATCTTCTTGCCAAATGCAACGTTGGTGGAATTGAAACTTTCCCCATGTCGCCACAACTTCGCAGGGCTGGTTATGTCGCAAGGGTGAGAGACGATACAATTACTAAAGTCCTCATATATAGCCAGCTTGACAAGGGACAAAAGAGTGTCAGAAGGCACAAGCTAAATTGTAACCTCGCACCTGTCAATATCCCTCATATTAATTTCGAGTGAAATGCCCTGGATAGAAATAACTGGAGATATTTTTGCCAGTGTGGGACCAGAAATTTTCGAAATCAGTCGTATTGATCGGCTAAGAGATGAAAGACAACGGCGACAGACAAATATTCACGTGGCTATGTCCCGAGATCCTCGCGGTTGTACAATATGTGGTTTTAATGTGCAGGTCACTAGCGGAAATAAAATATAAAAACTGAAGGAGGTTGTCGGATCCTCACACGTCGAAATCAATATATATATATATATATATATATATATATATATATATATATATATATATATATATATATATATATATATAGTGATTTTCCAAGCGTAGCTTAGATGCGGTAGAAGGCCGAAAGTATGGGGCACCCAGTGAAGAGCGAAATCACATCTCAAGCGTAATTGTTCAAGCGAAACAAGCTTTCTAACCATTACACAGCCTCTCGGTGCCCAAGTCCATCTCTGTCTGTCTTTTTCTCTCTCTCGCTCTCCCTCTATATATATGTATTGTCATCCATATATATATATATATATATATATATATATATAGTCTCCATATAATATATATATATATCGTCTCCATATAAATATATATATATATACATACATATATGTATATATGTATATATATATATATATGTATGTATATATATATATATATATATATATATATATATATATATATATATATATATATATACATATATATATATATATATATATATATATATATATATATATAGATAGATAGATAGATAGATAGATAAATAGATAGATAGATAGATATAGATATATATATCTGTGTGTGTGTGTGTGTGTGAACTGAGGTCAAATATAGATAAAATACGGACCGGAAACCGACAGGATGATAGGATGAGGGCAAATCGGAAATAATAGATGCGTCGGGCCGACCGTTGGTTGCAGTTACATACCCACAGAGAAGTGTCTGCAGATGCAGTCGAGTCGATCTCATTCAGTTTCCCTCTGCTTTTGATTTTGTTTTTAACATTTTTGTTATTAAGTATCCCATAATACGAAAACAGAAGATCTGCCGAAAATAGTTAAATCTATGACGTTGGAAGCAAATTGAGCGTGTATCATTTAGCAATCAAAACATCTATCTATCTATCTATCTATCTATCTATCTATCTATCTATCTATCTATCTATCTATCTATCTATCTATCTATCTATCTCAGTCTGTTCATTATCTATCTATCTATCTATCTATCTATCTATCTATCTATCTATCTCAGTCTGTTTATTATCTATCTATCTATCTATCTATCTATCTATCTATCTATCTATCTATCTATCTATCTCAGTCTGTTCATTATCTATCTATCTATCTTATTCTGGACATGCCTGTCTGTATGTCCGTCTATCTATCTATCTATCTATCTATCTATCTATCTATCTATCTATCTATCTATCTATCTATCTATCTATCTATCGTATTCAGTTCATATCCATCTATTTATCTGTCAGTGTGTTCAAATCTATCTATCTATCTATCTATCTATCTATCTATCTATCTATCTATCTATCTATCTATCTATCTATCTAATTCTGGTCATGTCTATCTATCTATCTATCTATCTATCTATCTATCTATCGTATTCAGTTCATATCCATCTATTTATCTGTCAGTGTGTTCAAATCTATCTATCTATCTATCTATCTATCTATCTATCTATCTATCTATCTATCTATCTATCTAATTCTGGTCATGTCTATCTATCTATCTATCTATCTTTCTATCTTATTCAGTTCATATCCATCTATTTATCTGTCAGTGTGTTCAAATCTATCTATCTATCTATCTATCTATCTATCTATCTATCTATCTATCCCCCCTCTCTCTCTCTCTCTATATATATATATATATATATATATATATATATATATATAACACTGTGTGTGTGTGTGTGTGAGTCTGAGTCTGTCTGTTTCACATATTTGATCAAAGAAATCCAGGTTTACTTAAATGGAATATTCTCTCTATTTGTGCATTCGTATTTTCCTAATGCAACGGAAAGACGGGCGTCTATAAAAGCGTTTGTCAGCAACTGTCCATGATGGCGGATGAGGTATCTATGTGCCGGGTTCAGAGAAAGAGTTTGCATTTCCTTGTGCACGAGAGTGCAGGTTAATATCAGCGTCTTATTGGCCAACTTCGTCGCATCTATTGGCCTTCGTGCGTGATTCACAGGGGATTTAAATGGGGCATGACTATTTGTCAGAGTTCTAGCTGACAGTTCTAAATGATATCAATGAAACGGACCCGAGAAAGAAAGAGCGAGAACGCGGACAAGAAGTAAAGAAAGGAACGTGCGGACGAGATGGTCATTTTATGCGAAACTTGGTTTGCATTTGTGCAGAACAGAGGGTCGTATTGCTTGTAGGGCTGTAATTAGATTTAGATAGATAGATAGATATGAACAGAATGAGACAGGTAGATACATAGATATAAACAGAATGAGACAGGTAGATACATAGATATAAACAGAATGAGATAGAGAGATAGATACATAGATAGATATGAACAGACTGACATAGATAGATAGATAGTAAGATATGAACAGACTGAGATAGGTAGATCAACAGATAGATATGAACAAACTGAGATAGATAGATAGATAGATAGATAGATATGAACAGACTGGGATAGATAGATATGAAGAGACTGAGATAGGTAGATCAATAGATAGATATGGACAGACTGAGATAGATAGATAGATAGATATATAGATAGATAGATAGATAGATAGATAGATAATGAACAGACTGAGATAGATATATATATAGATAGATAGATAGATAGATAGATAGATATATAATGAACAGACTGAGATAGATAGATAGATAGACAGACAGATAGATAGATAGATAGATAGATAGATAGATAGATAGATAGATAGATATGAACAGACTGAGATAGATAGATAGATAGATAGATAGATATGAACAGAATCAGATAGATAGATAGACAGACAGACAGATAGATAGATAGATAGATAGATAGATAGATAGATAGATATGAACAGACTCATATAGATTATATAGATGGACAGACAGACATTAAAGATAAAAGCACTTTGTTATTTTGACATAGATAGATAAATAGATAGATAGATAGATATGAACAGACTGATATATATATATATATATATATATATATATATATATATATGAACAGACTGAGATAGATAGATAGATAGATATGAACAGACTCTGATAGATAGATAGATATGAACAGACTGAGATAGATAGATAGATAGATATGAACAGACTCTGATAGATAGATAGATAGATAGATATAAACAGAATGAGATAGATAGATAGATACATAGATAGATATGAACAGACTGACATAGATACATCAATAGATAGATATGAACTGACTGACATAGATAGATAGATAGTAAGATATGAACAGACTGAGATAGGTAGATCAACAGATAGATATGAACAAACTGAGATAGATAGATAGATAGATAGATAGATATGAACAGACTGAGATAGATAGATATGAAGAGACTGGGATAGGTAGATCAATAGATAGATATGGACAGACTGGGATAGATAGATAGATAGATATGAACAGAGTGAGTTAGTTAGATCGATATATATGAACAGAGTGAGATACATAGATAGATATGAACAGACTCAGATAGATAGATAGATAGATATAAACAGAATAAGATAGATATGAACAGATTAAAATTGTTATGAGCAAACTAAGATAGTTAAAACCGAATGAGATAGATAGATAGATAGGTAGATTGATAGATAGATAGATAGATAAGGAAGACATTGAAATATGTATATATATATCTATATATATATCTGTCTATCTATCTATATATATATATATATAAATATATATATATATATATATATATATATATATATATATATATATATATATAGATAGATAGATAGATAGATAGATAGATAGATAGATAGATAGATATAAATAGAAAACATATACAGAAACAGATTGAGGGAAAGAAACAGATTGAGTTTAATCAATAGATAGGTCTCTAATAAAGGATCATTTGTATTTGAAATAGATATAGTTAAATAAAGGAAGTGTCAAATTCACACACACACACACACACACATATATATATATATATATATATATATATATATATATATATATATATATATATGTGTGTGTGTGTGTGTGTCTGTGTGTGAAAACTCCACAAACATACTTAAATGCCTATTATTGATAACAGAAGCCATTGGTTTATACCAACGGCTTCCCATACTTAACACTTCTCGTTTTCACGCTCGCGTTGTAATCTGTGATGTCATGGGCCGCCGTGAGATTTTCGCTTCCAGCGTCTCGTATGAACGAGTTTGTCGTTGCTTGGAAATCTTCTATGCAAACAAAAACAGACTATCATTGTTGCTATGTCCGTGTTTTGTTTAATTTATTGTAATGTAATTGTCATCTTTGATTATAGCTTATGTAAGGCGAAAGCTTAGATAGGATTGAAAACCTTGTATCAATATGGTGATTTTCTTTTGTCTTTCATGTTATTAAGCTTATCAGACGATTTGAAAGGAATTTGCTTAAACTAAATAGACAAAACTTCTCTATATTATTTAATGAAACATGCATTAATATATATATATATACATATATATATATATATATATATATATATATATATATATATATATATATATATAAAAGTGAACATAGAAGTCAACACTTAGAGGCGACAGTCTGTTTCATGCTAGACGCAATCGTCAGGCCTGACGATTGCCTCTAGCATGAAACAGACTATGTTCACTTTTATCTTTACACACGCTCTATTGACCACTTTATCCCATAAATATAGCACACTTTAAGACTATATTTCTTGATATATATATATATATATATATATATATATATATATATATATATATATATATATATATATATAAGAGATCAGAGTATCGTTCCAGCTGCCATGCAGGAATATAGCAACATCAAGCAGTAAGCATCAGTTGACTGTGTGAAACACGAAAGTGAAATAGAACAGCTGATAGTGTTCCTGCTGCATTTAATTTAAAACAGGGCTCATTACAAAAGTAGAACAATAAATATTTCTTTATTATGCACTGTTACATTAGAACATGTACATGCCCACTACAAAACTGTACATCTTGTTTCAACGTTAAAAATAACGTTTCTTCAGGTGGGAAATCACAATGTTACTAAATTATTTTATTCCGAAATACGGTTAACGAAGCACATCTCCCACTTCCATCTTTGGAAAATTTTCCGTAAAAGGCAAAGAGGATTTACATATGGAGAAAGAAAGAAAGCTAAGAGATTAATAATAAAGAAAAAGGGAAGAGAAAGAAAAGGAGAAGGGGCGGAAAAGGAGTGAAATCATAAGAGGAATAGAGATAAAATAAAATTTAAATTAACCTCCAAATTACAATAAATCAAGTTGAAAATGAGAATTGATGGTATTGCCCATAGAAAGGTAAAAATGAAGAACGGGAGATACGGATGATCTTGGATCGAAACCAAAGCGATTTGGAGTCAGTCAAAGTTCCTACCCTTAAGCCATCAACACTCAGTAGAGAGAAACTGCTCATTTTATGCGTCCTAATGTAACAGTGCATAATAAGCATATATATATATATATATATATATATATATATATATATATATATATATATATATATATATATATATATATATATATATACCATAGAGAATTGTATATTGAAAGGTGTATTAAAAAAAAATACAAAGAAAAAATTATTTTGACTGTTATAAATGACTTCACCTTAAGTGAATATATATATATATATATATATATATATATATATATATATATATATATATCAATTATGTAGTGCGTATTCAATTTATGTAACGTAAATCATTCATACGAAAAACAAATACTGAATATAATTAGCTTCAGTATTTGTTTTTCGTATGAATGATTTACGTTACATATATATATATATATATATATATATATATATATATATATATATATGTCTTAAAATAATTGTCGGACTTTGTCTATTTCATAATGTGTGACGTCATTTGTTTACATTTGGATACGAATCGAGCAGATATGAATGTATGAGAGAAAATCATGGAGAATTGTAGTTTAAAAACAGTAAAATCGACCTTGCTAACTGAAAAGCTCCTCTGTGGCTCGGTCGGTAAATGCACGTCAGGCTATTTGACGGTTCCGTATAGGATACAGGTTCGATTCCTGTCGGGGTCGCATATTTTCTATGAAAATTTCTCGGATATTCAGGCCGATAAATGTTGTTAATACTGTTTATTAAAAAACCGAGCATTTACTTAAATATTTGTATCTATAAAAATAACGTATAATCATAAAAAATGTCTTAAATTATATATATATTTTTATGAGATGAGGTTTTATGTACACTATTTACATTATTCAGATTATTGTCCTCATCTTTGTTGCCATATTTATCACAACGTTTCGCCCGTTGTACACTTCGGCATTCTTCAGGTGGTTAGAATGTCGAACTGAACCCTTTATTTCGCTCGCTGGGGTAGACTGTTCTAGTTCGTTAGTTAGTTAACGGCTTTATCCACTTTTTACTATCAAAATCACACACACACAATACACAAAAATGGAAAGAGATTTAAGAAGATTCAGGGGTCATTAAAAGATATCAATGAAGACATCCTTACTCGCCCTTTCTCTGACCAATTCTAATTGTTTTATTACCCCTTTAAGCAGAAAAACACTTTTACCACCAATCCAAGAAAAACATTTGGGTTACTACTACACTAAAAGACAATGGTTAAACATCGAAAAACAAGGAAAATTAATTCCTTTTAATAATTTGTGCAAATATCCACTCTTAGTCTGATGAAGGTAGCGAGTCCGGAATCACGTGTAGCAAAAATATGTAAAATAATGTATAATATATATTTAAAAAATACACATTATAACAAAAAACGTTTGCGGTTTCTCTCTTCTTTTTAAAATATACACTTTTCTCTCGTTGGAATAACTATAACCTCTTCGCTATATATATATATATATATATATATATATATATATATATATATATATATATATATATATATATATATATATATATATATTTATATATATATTACTTGAATCATTCATACAAAAAGTAGGTTAGTAAAGTTAATGATATAAATTGCGAAAAACATCTTCGCAAACAAATTTATTAAAGTTGCATTAACCTACGAACCACTCGATGAATGTTATGATCCTTGTTTTTAATAACTTCAAGTTGTATAAGGTCTTTTTTTTATTCTGCTAGTACTTTCGGCTGTACATTCAGTCATCCTCAGGCATGGAAATTATTTTTTTATGTTTTTATTTATTTTGTTTTGTTTTTCGCCATTTATACCATTAACTTTACTAATCTATTTTTTGTATGAATGATTCATTGTAA
>OZ038511.1:15083885-15086385 GCA_964036315.1 Acanthosepion esculentum | reverse complement strand
ATGTAAGCTTTCAGCTGACATAAGCCATTATCAAAGATGACAATTACTTTACAATTAAGCATTACACGATCAAAACAGTGAGATAGTCTGTTTCTGTTTACATGGATGATTTCCAAGCAACGATAAAATCGTGCATATAAGACGCTGGAAGCGAAAATCGCACCGCAACTCATGACGTCACACATGACCACGCGAGAGTGAAAACGAGAAGTATTAAGTATGGGAAGCCGTTGGTATAAACCAATGGCTTCTGTTACCAATTATAAGCATTTAAGAATATTTGTGGTGATTTCATTTGCGTGGTCATGTGTGACGTCATGAGGTGCGGTGCGATTTTCGCTTCCAGCGTCTTATATGCACGAGTTTATCGTTGCTTGGAAATAAATAGACAACACTTGTCCATATTACTTAATGAAACATGTATGAATGAAAAAATGCTGCCCAAATACACACAATATATATATATATATATATATATATATATATATACTTTATACGTTATATTTATAGATAGAAATATTTAAGTAAATCTTCTTTTTATAATAAACAGTATTCACAACATTTACCGGTCTGAATGTCCGAGAAATTTCATAGAAAATATGTGTCCTCCGATAGGAATCGAACCTCTATCCTACACTGAACCGTCATATAGCCTGACCTAATATACCAATTTAACTACGAAGCAAGCGTCTAGTTAACAAAGTCGAATTACTGCTTTTAAACTAGAAATATCCCATGATTTCTCTCGAACGCTGATATCTGTAACGGTTCCGTGTAGGATACAGGTTCGATTCGTGTCGCTCTATAACGACATCATTGTGACTAGACATTCGATTGTTTCAAGCCGGGATCGAAACTTGACCGATTTGACAGCAGTGAAAGACTTACACCTAGGCTATCGGCGTATGGTAGAGAAAGGAAATTTTTAACGCATTATAAATGTGCTATATAAACGCCGTACCGGCCGCCATAGCGCTCAATTCTTACGAAGAGCGATGCATTAAAGCAGCAGCAGCAGCCGTTAAAAATTCCCTTTTCTCCATAGTGCTCAATCGGCGAACGAGGGCATGTATGTATACTATCATAATTGCTACTTTATTGCTTTACACTTATCCTGATCACAATTGTCGAAGACTTTGAAAGGCCGACATAAAATGAAATCTCGAAGCATCTTTCTTCTTTAAGTAGCGAATAATTACACATTTTAATTTTGATAACGATAACTTAAGGTATCCGACTCATTAGCCTAGCCACGAAGCAATCCGATTTAAATATTTTAAGATAAAAAGCACCCCCCCGCAAAATGAAAGAAAAACAAAACAAAAAACAAATAAAAGACAAACGGAAGCCCAACTAAATGTCAATATAAGTTAACATTTTAAGTTTCTCCCTTCATTCACCACATTAATTATTAAGACAAAAAAAAATGTCGGCAGCCGAACTTTACAATTTCTGAAACTGACTTCCTTTCAACTACGAAGAGCGTTACTGCTTTTTAGAAATCGTCTGCTTCGTCAATACTCTTTTCGACCTTACCAAGAATCTTTCGCCATTATATTATCAAGTTCATACTTTTAGTAATTTCATTTTATTTATTTATTTTTTCTTAAGAGTCAGTTGATATTTCCCCTGACGGATATTTTCCAAAAGCGCCGACGTGTTTCCGCAACATTTCACCCATTTCCGCCTCTGTTCGCTTATTTCCGCCTCTGCTCGCTTATTTCCGCCTCTGCTCGTGCATTTCCTTCAATTGTCACCAAAATTCCAAGCGCGGCCCTGTTATATTTAGAATTTTTAGATGGGTTTACTTTTGAGTAACATTTGCAAAGAAAAGAAAGTGGAAATAATGTTTGGGAATAATAATAATAATAATAATAACAACAACAACAACAACAACAATAGAAATCAAAGGAAATAATGATAATAATAATTGTCTGTCTTTTATCACGTACACTTAAACAGAAAGTTGGAGAAAACCGAACAGACAAAATAATGGCGATATACACCCCACTCATATATATATATATATATATATATATATATATATATATATATATATGTGTGTGTGTGTGTGTGTGTGCGCGGTTGTATGTATGTGGTATTAGTCATTGATAAGAGGTCCGTATACAGATGCTCTCATGTTTACAACGAATACATTTATATAATAAACAAAATATAGATCAAGAATGCGAGCTGCCTACAAAATATATGAGTAAACGTTTTAACAGAATCCATTTAAGGCGTCAAAAAAAAAAAGCCCGAGAAAAGAGATATTTTTCGATTCATTTATCTTTTAATACAAGTGCGCAAACAGAGATACTTATGTAAATATGTAGAGGCATAGATTCTCTGAAAGGTTCGCACGGATACATCGATTGATTGTGACAGGCAAATCTAGAGAGAGCTGCAGCAAGATAACAGATACAAATAAAGTATATATGTGTGTGTGTATGTGTGTGTTTAAGATAGATGAATAGATTGGGAACAACACTTCATAGTG
>OZ038511.1:15063885-15078885 GCA_964036315.1 Acanthosepion esculentum | reverse complement strand
TATATATGTGTGTGTGTGTGTCTGATACGACGTATGACAAATTTTCCAGGGAAACTCGGTTGTTGGGAAGATTTCGGAGAAGCGGGCTTTTAGCGTCGAAAGATATGAGAATAATCGTCGAATAAAAATGACAAAGAGAAACAGATACACCGGAAGCATTCAGGAAAATAAATCCATATATATATATATATATATATATATATATATATATGCATGTATGTGTGTATATATACAGTAAGATACATGTCCAGAGAGAAAGAGATAGGGAGGAGGCACATTTTATTTGAATGCGCAAGCCGATAGACGTAATAAAATAAATATTTGAAGTAATATGGGCATATATATATAAGTTTTAATATATATATGTATGTATATATATATATATATATATATATATATATATATATATATATATATATATATATATATATATATATATATATATATATATATATATATATATGTATGTATATACACACACACACACATATATATATATATATATATCAGTTTTAATATTTGATATTATGAAGATCCACCTGGAGTTTATAGCAACGGATCTATTATCTGTACTCTCTCTCTCTCTCTCTCTCTCTCTCTCTCTATATATATATATATATATATATATATATATATATATATACGAGGTTCATTCAATAAATAAGGTGAATTTTTCGGTATAAGGACTTCTAATATAGATAGAAGCTTACTCTTTTTTTTATTTACTTCTTTTTCACATGGATTTAATTTCCTTTGCAGATTAAAAAAAACTTGGAGAGTTTTGGCGATTAACAAAGATGGCCGACCAAGAAGTATGCTCCAGGATTGAACAGCGGTCAGTTATCAAGTTTTTGGTTGCTGAAGGGTGCAAACCAGTTGAAATTCATAGGAGAATGTCAACTGTGTATGGTGCCACATGTTTCAGCCACAAAATGTCTACAAGTGGACTAAATTGTTTAAAGAAGGACGGAGCATTGTTGAGGATGAAGACAGGCCTGGGAGGCCTACAGAAGTGAGGTCTCCTGAGGAGATCGAATCAGTCAATGACCTCATTCAGTCTGACAGAAGGGTGACAGTGGATGACATTGCAAAGACTTTGAGCTTATCTGTTGGGACAAACGCAGGTGTCATCAGTCAGAAGGAGTCATCTTGCATCATGACAACGCAAGGCATCACACAGCAGCCCAAACGGTGCAGACCATCAACGAGCTGGACTGGGAACTGCTCCCTCATCCCTCTTGCAGCCCAGACCTTGCCCCTTCAGACTTTCACCTGTTTGGTCCCGTGAAAGCTTTCACGAGAGGCACGAAGTTTAAAAGTGACGATGAAGTCAAAAGTGTTGTGAGCGACTGGCTGAGACATTAGTCCAAAGATTTTTAAGCTGAGGGAATACGGAAGCTTGTACACAGATGGGAAAAGTGTGTGACAGTGCTGGGAGACAACGTTGAAAAATTAAAAAAAGTAAGCTTCTATCTGTATTAGAAATCCTTATACCGAAAAATTCACCTTAGTTATTGAATGACCCTCGTATATATATATATATATATATATATATATATATATATATATATATATATATATATATATATATAGAGAGAGAGAGAGAGAGAGAGAGAGAGAGAGCGAGAGCGAGAGCGATAGAGCACATTTCCTTTATTACATTTGCAGACCGATAGATATAATACACATTGTTTAAAATAAAATCGGGACGTCTACTTCAAACACGGATATCCACTAAAATAACATCTGAAGCAATCTCTCTCTCTATCTATCTATATATATATATGCATTATATATATATGCATATATATATATATATATATATATATATATATATATATATATATATGTAGAGAGAGAGAGAGAGAGAGAGAGAGAGAGAGAGAATACGTTTCCATTATTATTTTGCATGATTGCGGAGGGAGATAGATATAATAAACTTTGTTTAAAATAAAAACGGGATATGCGCTAAAAATAACCTTTGAAACAATATATATATATATATATATATATATATATATATATATATATATATATATATATATATATATATATACATAGGTATTAATGTGGCTAAATCAAATAACTAGATAGTAACAACCGTATATACGTGCGGTAGCGTGCACATACAGGTAAGGGATATATATTTACTCAATTTAATACAAGGTGTAAACAAAACACTACTCAATTTGGTTAGACAGTGCTAAGAAGTATATATTACTAAATATATACATACCTACGTGCGTGTATATATATATATATATATATATATATATATATATATATATATATATATATATATATATATATATATATATATATATATATATATTTTAAAGACGTTTATGATATGTTTAACGTTCTTTTTATAGATACAAGTATTTAAGCAAATGCTCTGTTTTATAATAAACAGTATTAAATAACATTTACCGACCTGAATTTCTTTCATAGAAAATTTTCGTTCTCCGACATTCAGGCCGGTAAATGTTATTTAATACTGTTTATTATAAAACAGAGCATTTGCTTAAATACTTGTATCTATAAAAAGAACGTTAAACACATCATAAATGTCTTTAAATAAATTGTCGGACTTTGTCCAATTCAGAAATATATATATATATATAAATAAAGAGGATTCATACTTTACCCAGGATGTTAGCACGTAGGTAAATATAATGGATTCGACTGGAATTCGAGCTCGGCTCACTCCGACCCACTATCCATTATTCCACCGTTTCTCCCAAATTATGGGTAAATAGCAGGAGAGACAGGGTTCTATAGCCTTGGAAAGCAACTGGTCTAGGAGAAGCACAACTGAAACCCCCAGAGGGTCGTGTGGGGAAGTTTGTGTCACAGGTCACTGTATTCGGCTTTTCAAAATGTGTGGTTGGTTCTGCACAAAATCATCACCACCATAATCAAATCATAAGTGCATGGTTGTCTGGCTGTCGGTTCCTATGGAACATTGTGGCCTGACCCACATCCGTCGTAGGGTGAGGTATCGCAGCGAAGGCAGTTCTCGCTTCATTTCGCCGTCTAATCGTGCATAGGATCCCCGGTAAGCGCGGGTTAACAATCTACGACGGGAGAGTTCACGACATATATATATATATATATATATATATATATATATATATATATATATATATTTAAATTTTGGTTATAACAAAAATAAATGTAAGGAGATTGTAACTTACCAACCCAGTCAAAATGCGCAATGAATTGAGAACGATATTCTCGCCTGAAGTCAACAGGCTTCTTTTCGACCATATAGGTGCTAAAAACTTCAATTCACCTATGGAGGAAGGTCTTTTGCAACATATCCGATTCGTTCCGGTATAAGAAGATATGTAAACTTACCAACCCAGTCGAAATACGAAACGAATTGAGAACGATATGCTCGCTCGAAGTCAGCAGGCTTCTTTTCGACCTTAAAGCTACTGAAATCTTTAATTCATCTACGGAGGAAAGGCATTTGTCACACATTCGTTCCGGTATAAGAAGATATGTAAACTTACCAAACCAGTCGAAATACGCAACTAATTGAAAACGATATGCTCGCCCGAAGTCAACAGGCTTTTTTTTCGACCTTCTAGGTTTTGAAACCTTTAATTGACCTACTTAGGAAAGCTTTTGTCCCACACAAGATTCGTTCCGGTATAAGGAGATATGTAAACTTATCAACCCAATCGAAATACGCAACGAATTGAGAAATATATTCTCGCCCGAAGTCAACAGGATTCTTTTCGACCTCATAGGTTTTGAAACCTTTAATTCACCTCCGGAGGAAAGACTTTTGTCACACATCCGATTCGTTCCGGTATAAGGAGATATGTAAACTTACCAACCCAATCGAAATACGCAACGTTTTGAGAATGATATTCTCGCCTGAAGTCATCAGGATTCTTTTCGACCTTATTGGGGCTGAAACTTTAATTCATCTACGTAGCAAAGGCTTTTGTCACACATCGGTTTCTTTCCGGAAAAAGGAGATATGTAATCTTACCAACCCATTCGAAATACGCAACGAATTGAGAACGATATGCTCGCCTGAAGTCAACAGGCTTCTTTTCGACTTTGTAGGAGTTCAAGCCTTCATTTCGCAACGGCTTCAGTAATTTGAATGTGTATTGAGCATGTATGTTTTATTTTATCCCCAGATGTCTTATTGAACTTATTTCCGAGTCCTAACCTAATATCAGAGATGGCATTCTGACATTTTCTACTGAGCATTTCATTTAGGAAAGAACCTAAGATTACACACATTTTACATCGATAAAGCCATTCATCAGTCGTGAGGTGTACTTGTGAGTACAATTTTTTATTTCTTTAAGGCTACCAGGAATTCCTTCAATGAGTCTATCGGAAACCTTTTCCAATCTCTTCGAGGACTCAAACTACAGCTAGAAGTTTTTGAGATATCGATTTCAAGGTAATTGTATTTTGATATTTTTTTTTTTTGAAAATCTTCAAAGATACATTACATTGTGCAGGGACTGCCATGTCAATAAGAAGATGCATTTTCTTTTTGTGGTCTTTATCTGGGTGATTAGCTTTGATTGTTATGTGAGTAACGTCCCATAAAATTGTTACAGGTTCTCTCTGTGTAGCCGGGTCTGGGTGGTGTTCATAACAATTTATTGTAGTTTCCTTTCCGTAAAAGTTTCAGTTTTTTTTTATTATTTTGAATGATGTTCTTTCTTCATTTCTAAATTTCTTTTGCAATATTCACCCTTTGACCAATTTGTTTGCCTTCACCTACTTCTGAACGCTGAAGATATCCTCTCAAGAAGCCCTTTTCTTACTGTTTTTTTTTCTTCTGTAGGTTAATCGATAATAAAAGACGGTTAATACAAAAGGTGAAATGAGACAAATAAAATGAAAAACGAAGTGCTGCCACTTGGGTTGCAAGAGATGAGTAGAATCTTGTTTGGTTGCTGTTTGCACATGTTCTTCAAAACGAGTGTATCAACACTTGACGCCATACTGAAACATCGGCGCCTCTTGAACTGAACGTTGCAATGAGATAATTACCGAAGGGAAAAAGAAGGAATTAGAAAAGAAAGAATTTAAAAAACAAAACAAAACAAAAAAAAGCGGGAGCGACTAAAAAAAAAATCGACAAATAAATCAAGTATTTTCCATTTTTTGCAATTTATATCTCAAGATTATTTATTTTTTCTTTTCCCTATGACAGCCGATTTGTATCGGTGTATTTGGCACATTATAAACTAATATATATCAAATTTTTGCAATACTTTCGAAGATAGTTTTAGCGAAGGCATGGACACTGTTCCTCTTGAAATTTCTTTTATCAATAAGCATCTTGGACTTCGTCTGTCTCCATAGACAGCATCGGTTAATATTTTAGAAGGGGATTAGAATATTGGGGTTTGTAAATGATTCTTTTATATCAAGTGTGAATTTCAAATGAGACATTAGCTCTACCAGAACTGTTGCAATGAGGAACTGAGTCTCCAAACCCGCTTTCTCGATCATTTCAATCTTAACCCATTCATATCTAGGATCAACTGATATCTATCTTACAAATTCTCATAATATGCACTTTTTACTCTTTCCATGTACGCCTTTACAAAAAGCTAATTCTAACTTAAGTGGCTCTAGGGCCTTGTATTGTGTGAAGAGGAGTAGAAGAAAAGCGTCAACAAATACCCTTGACCAAAAACAGTCTTATATCTCAGTAAACCAAGAACTATTGATTCAAAATAAAATATAAAGAATTTTAATTATATATCTCTATCTATAAAAGGCAGGATGTGTGTGTGTGTGTGTGTGTGTGTGTGTGTGTGCACGACTGCAATTTTCGACGGATTTGCATCAACATTTACATGCACATGCTCCAAGTTAGTAAAAGAGCCAAGACTGACCTTGCATTTCTCAACTCCCATCGATAGTGGAAATAATCGATTTTTTCAAGCTTCTACGGTAGTTTTCATGTAGTTTTCGGCAATTTTCTACTAGTCAGAGTGAGAGCCTATAGCTGGCTGCCACGAATAGGCAGGAAGATTCTATTGGCCAGCGTCAGAGCCAACAGCTGACACGAATGTTAAATAGCATGCAAAAAAAATCGATAGCTGCATTCGTCACAAGTGGGAAAAATTTAAATCTGCATGGCAATTTACTCCAATTGGCTCATTCGCTTGCTTAAACTCAGCGTTGATTCTGATTCCGCAGAACTGGGTTGGGCGTGAAAAAGTATTTGTTGTTAACATTCTTTTTTCATTCGGTTTTTCCAGTTACGAGTCCTTTTTTAAAGCTGATCGTTTTGTGTTCATCTTGTTTAGTTCTTTTTTCGTAACAGATTTAATGTTTAGTATAGAGCTTAGAAAAAATCGCAGTGTGAAATAGACAAGAAGTAAGGCATCTAGCAACATCAGCACGGCAAAAGGCACTCCTTTAAAGGCAAGGAAGGGCAAAAATATTTTAAGTCAAGTGATAGCGATTGCTGTACGAGTCGTACGAATGCAATGCATTCATTAAAGAGATTACTGGTAGCCCATGCCTTAAAGAAATAAAAAATAATTGCCACAAAACTACAGCCTACACCTTACGAAGAGCTTTATCTATGTAAAATATGTGTTATTTTTTTATCCTGCTCAATGGAAAATGTCATGGCGCCATTGGTGACCTTAGTGCTCTGGTCGGGACCTGGGAAGAAATGAGTATTCACCAGAAATCAAATGAAATGAAATACTTATAAATAAATAAGCAACTTACACAGGAAGGAAAACTGCAAGGAACTGGTATGAACATCACCCAAACCCAATTACAGAGATAGGAACTGTGACAATTTCATGGGACGTTACAACACACACAGACAGAACAATCAAAACGAATCGCCCAGACATTGTGATCAGAGATCGCAAAAAAGAAAATGTGCTTTCTTATTGACATGGCAGTCCCTTCAGACTGTAATGTATCTTTGAAGATTTAAAGAAAAACTATAAACAAGGACCTTGAAATCGAAATGTGGCAGATGAGGACATGAATAATTCCAGTTGTGGTTGGAATCCTCGAATTGATTGGAAAAAGTTCCAATAGTTTTGTTGAAGAAATCCCTGGCAGCCAATGCCTTAAAGAACTACAAAATTGCTTTCACAAGTACAGGTCACACCTACAAAAGGCTTTATGTCTGTCAAATGTGTATCCTCTCAGATTGTTTTATTTTTATTTATTTTTTACAAAAAGGTTAAATAGAAAATATTATGTTACCATTTCTTTACGACTCAGTTTTGTATCCGGAAGGAAATAAGTATACAACAGAATTCAAAGGAAATATTAATCTCGTTTGAGAAAATAATATTTATATAGTCTCGGGCTACGTAGATGTGAGGGTCTGAAGTAAAATTACTGCCTGTTGTAATGAACCTTGCGGAGGAAAATATCCCAGAAAAGGCTTCATCCTTTACTGTAATTAGAGTGATTTTTTAGCCATTATTTTGGAAATATTTTTATATGCCCTATAACACGGTAACCATTCCCCTCTTCCGGATCGTGGCTATAGAAAATAGTGTCTATATTGTAATCGCTTTCGGTATTCCATAAGATGTATTTACTTTTGAGAATAATTAAAAGGGGCTAGCATTACATTCTGACCAACCCTTGTACCACGATCGAGAAGGAAGGAGCTCGCGTTGATGACTAGATTTGGAATACTGAGACTCTGCTGTTCATTTTTGTATGCTTTGCGTACTTCCAATATTAAATCTATTGTAATTAATGAATTACTTTTTCAACGTGCCTCATATAACGATTGAGAAGAAAGCTGAAGATATTGAAGATTAGATTTAGAATCGTACAGTTTTTGTGTTTATTTTACTATGTGCTACAAATCTACTGTCAACGGAAGATCATATTTAGGAACTAGATTTTGGCTTTACAACATGCACCCGATACAACAATAAGAAGGTATTAACGCATTCAACTAGAGAAATCACTGCTGAACGGAAATCCCTTTTCAGTGTCCACACAAGAGTAATGATGGACTATCTGAGCGACGGATGTTAAAAGAGAGAGTCAATGTGTGAAGCCCTAAAGAGGTTTTCTTGGATTTCAGAAAGAGAAAAGCGGATGGGGACAAAAACCTCTGAGGATATCCATTTTATATAAGCTTATAAATTTCAGTTTTTTTCTTTATTTTTCATTTTTATGTTCATTGCTTTCAATGCTTGATTTTGACTTTGACCTTTCACCCTCATTCTTTCTTTGTCTATTTCTTTGTTCCGTTTCCCACGCTGCTTCCTCACTATGCCATTCTTTAATTTTTAACGCCCCTCTTTCTAACTAATCGCGATATAGCTATCATTTAACCTGTTTTTATTAGTATGTGGAACTCCCCATCTTCCCTCTAACTCTATTTCACTTTTTCATATCTATCTATCTATCTATCTATCTATCTATCTATCTATCTATCTATCTGTCTGTCTGTCTGTCTGTCTGTCTGTCTATCTATCTATCTATCAATCACGGTCTGTTCATTCATTCATATCTATCTATCTATCTATCTATCTATCTATCTATCATGGTCTGTTCATTCATTCGTTCATTCATTCATATCTATCTATCTATCTATCTATCTATCTATCTATCTATCTATCTATCTATCTATCTATCTATCTATCTATCACGGTCTGTTCCTTCATTCATTCATATCTATCTATCTATCTATCTATCTATCTATCTATCTATCTATCTATCACAGTCTGTTCATTCATTCATTCATTCATTCATTCATTCCTATCTATCTATCTATCTATCTATCTATCTATCTATCTATCTATCTATCTATCTATCACGGTCGATTCATTCATTCATATCTATCTATCTATCTATCTATCTATCTATCTATCTATCTGTGTGTCTATCTATCTATCTTTGTGTCTGTTTGTCTGTCTGTCTATCTATCTATCTATCTATCACGGTCTGTTCATTCATTCATATCTATCTATCTATCTATCTATCTATCTATCTATCTATCTATCTATCTATCATGGTCTGTTCATTCATTCGTTCATTCATTCATATCTATCTATCTATCTATCTATCTATCTATCTATCTATCTATCTATCACGGTCTGTCCCTTCATTCATTCATATCTATCTATCTATCTATCTATCTATCACAGTCTGTTCATTCATTCATTCATTCATATCTATCTATCTATCTATCTATCTATCTATCTATCTATCTATCTATCTATCTATCTATCACGGTCGATTCATTCATTCATATCTATCTATCTATCTATCTATCTATCTATCTATCACGGTCAGTTCATTCATTCATTCATTCATTCATATCTATCTATCTATCTATCTATCTATCTATCTATCTATCACGATCTGTTCATTCATATCTATCTATCTATCTATCTATCTATCTATCTATGGATAGTGTTATTTTATACTTGTTGATGCGTCGGGCAAATTGGTCGTAAATCTTTCAAACGAGTCGCATCACTGCAGATGAAACAATTGTAAAGTTGAAACAGATTTTTAGTCGCTTTGGAATTCCGCAGATATTAGTTTCTGATAATGGCACTGCATTCACTTCATCTATATTTTTAAATTTCTGTGCACTTAATGGCATCCACCATATGAGAAGACCACCTTTTCAGCCACAATCAGATGGATAGTTGGAGCGTTTTGTAGATACTTCTAAGAGGGCACTCAAAAAACAAAACAAATAAAAAAACAAACAAAGGGAATCACACAAGGAATTTTAGAAATATTCCTCTGTAGTTACAGAACTACACTAAATCCAAGCCACCTAATGCTAACTCATCAGCAGAAGCACTGAGGAATCGTAAAATTCATTTGCATATGGATATCATCCATCCTATTAAAAACATTCCCCCAAAAAGGAACATGGTGATAGAGAAACTATTTAACCAACATCATGGAGCAATGAAACGCATATATGTACCAGGAAAATCCGTACTAAAGAGTAAAGCAATGGCAAAGAAAAATAGATTTAATGATGTATTCTACATCGTTCTGATAATGTTACATATGACATGCAGACCTATTACGATCCTCTTACCTTTCAGAGACCAAATCAAACTTCACCTTACCGCTAGATATCCTATTGGACACCTTCGAACTGCCTCCACAATGTTCCCAAGATATACCAAAGGATAATTCTAGGACTCCACCTAAACTTATACTCAAGAAATCGTATAGACTTCGGAGAAAAAAACAAATAAATTACCGAAACAAATCATACGAACAAAAGGCTAAAAATCTGAGGTGTTAGGGGAGACAACTCTTTCCGAACGATTCATTGACTCTTCACAGAAAAAAGGTTAGTATCAGACAATAACATGGCAGCTGGACAATACAGCACCTGTAAGTGAATTGTTTATGCAACTCAATACTTCTGTATCCTGGTTGGTGAGAATAAAAACGAATATTGTTGGGTTTTAAAATATATTTAACTGTGTTTTTTTTATATTTTGTTGTTTCTAATATTTTGGGTTACAACACTATCTATCTATCTATCTATCTATCTACATCTATATCTATATCTATATCTATATCTATATATATATATATATATATATATATATATATATATATATATCAAAGTCTCTTCATATATATCCAGGCATATGTATGTTCAAACTATTTATGCATTCATATCTATCTATTTATCTATCTATTTATCTATCACATTCTATGCATTCATATCTATCTATCTATCTATCTATCTATCTATCTATCTATCTATCTATCTATCTATCTATCTAGCACGATACCTGTATTTTGAGACGTTTGAAAGTCATTGTTTTTAAATAAAATGCGTATTGCAAATGAGAGATTAATTTTTTCAGTTGTAACACCCAAATTTCTCATCCAGATTATTTTATATTTTCATATAAAACAATTACTCGCGTCTTGCTAAAAATGTACGAAGTATTATACGTGCATTGTTTTCTCTTTTCTTTTTTTCTTAGATATAATTTTAAAAGCGAAATCGTTTTAAATTTCATCAGGGAAAAAACCCAAAAAACTGTCATCATTCTGACTCCCTATGGCCATCCATAGATAACTTTCACTAACCACTGAGTAATTTTTCGCCAGAAGCAAATGGGTAAACAATTATCAAAACCTTCCATCTTTTATCCTTTCAATTAATGGCCGCTCTGCTTTGCTGAAAAGAATAAAGAAGACAAGATTTCGATTTGAAGCAGATGTTTATCGTCGGGTGGAGGGGGAGCATACCAAAGAGTCGATATACCATTGTTCATCTGTAATTCGCCAATTTAATAAAACGATTCTATGGAAGATTATTGTTCAATTGGAGAAATATGTCTCCCGGATATTGATGCGAGGTCGGAGGAGTAATTGCTCTAATGTTATTACGGTCAAATACACTTCTCATTGCAATAAAGTCGAGTCAGCTTAAATTAATGTTGAAAAATTTATTGTGCGAGATTCTAGTACTATGTGCCACGTCTCTCCACAACTTCCTTTCTTGTAGCTATTAGTAATGTTTGATTTTGTAAATATTCATCTCACCCTCGTTCTGCCACCCGTTCACACAAGCTCGCCAGGAAACTGGCCCTTTGCCTTCACGTGTCTCTTTCACATATCCAGTGTGTGTCAAATTTTCCAAGCCTTCCTTTCTCATTATCAGCCCGGGAAATTTATTATCTCATCGCTGAAGTTATGAAGCCTTGAATCTGGTCAGTACTTGAGAAGATAATAATTTAGAAACAACAGGATCTATAAAACAATCAGTTTCTAACTTTCGGACAACTTAAATGTTTTTCTTTTTAAGATCATACGCCTTCAAGATGCAGGCGATCATGACTTTGTCCAGATTTTTTTTCTTTATTACCTGGGGATATCCATGACTTCATATGACATGAAGTGGAAAAACTATACTGAATCTAATGGTAGTTCAACTGCTAAGAAAGTCGGTTGACGTTGTCCTGCGTGACAGTTTTTTTTCCATTTGGAATCCATCTTATATATCTACTAGCAGCATGGCCCGGCGTTGCCCGTGCTTGATTCAAAAATCGTACGACTCATACAGCAATCGCTATCACTTGACTTAAAATATTTTTGCCCTTCCTTGCCTTTAAAGGAGTGTCTTTTGCCGTGCTGATGTTGCTACATGCCTCATTTCTTGCCTATCTCACATTGAGAATTTTTTCTAAGCTCTATACTAAACATTAAATCTGTTACGAAAAAACAAAAAACAAAACAAAATGAACACAAAACGATCAGCTTTAAAAAAGGACTCGTAACTGGAAAAACCAAATGAAATGTTAACAACAAATACTTTTTCACACCCAACGCAGTTCTGCGGAATCAGAATCAACGTTCAATGACCGCAAACTGACCGCAAACTACATGAAAACTGCCGTAGAAGCATGAAAGAATCGATTATTTCCACTATCGATGGGAGTTGGGAAATGCAACGTCGGTCTTGGCCTTTCCACAAAATTGGAGCATGTGCATGTAAATTTTGGTGCAAATCCGTCGAAAATTGCGGTCGTGCATTCTTTACACACACACACACACACACACATCGTGCCTTTTATAGATAGAGATAAGTCTACCATTTGACTATGCTTAGAATATTGCTGTAAACAATATGGCCCGGTGCCCCTACGTGATAAGATTAAAAGAAGAGTCAGCAATATTATTGGTCCTGATCTGGCGCCTCGGCTTCATACACTTACCCGCCGCCGTAAGGTTGCCTCTCTGCGCATTTTTTATAAATAATTTTGATTTTTGGGAGATATCTTCGTTATGGTACCCAGACTTCATGAATTTAAGCGCAGTACTAGACTGGCGTGGAGATCTCATCAATTTACAGTTGAGCTGGCGAGATGTATCCGTAGATTCAGTTTCCTTTCTCGCACTTCTCGCTTGTGGAACTCCTTTCCGACTCCATGCTTTCAATATGCCAAAATGTAAATGCAATATCAATCGCTATCTACTGTCTTCCTGATTACACTTTTCTCACTCCGTTCATTATTATTGTTTCTGTTCCTAATTCTTCCACACCCTGTAACCCCCCTGCGTCTTAGTGACTTTATTGCCTTACTTGTGGTACCAATTGTGATACCAATTAAAAAAACGTTTTGTGTTTTCTTCTTTCATGTTTTGAATTCGTTTTGGGATGTGGTATGGAAGGCTTAAATGATCAGCGGCCATCTTTTCACATTTTCTTTTCTTGTATATGCACCCTGATGGCGTGTCGCCTTTACATGTTAGGACGGCTTGCGTGCTTCAACGACCCTCAGATCTATATTGGCGAGGGCTTCGGCCCTTAGCAAGTACAACGAAGCTCAAGAGGTCTGTTGGGTAGGAGCCAGATGAAAGACACACCCTGGTCCTCCGGGTTGGGGGTTGTGCAGTAGGCTAACAACAACATCTCTCTAACGGGCGCAGTTCCGTGCGATCCTCTTTATCTCATCACATCTCATGTCAGCTGCCTTTCCGGGGGAATTTTCACTAGCACGTGTCACACGTCCCACTTTGGAGGACTCTTCCTCGGATATGGCGTTGTTTTAAGATATGGTGTAGGTTTCTGTAACAAACTAGTTTGTAAGTGAGTAGGTTTTTAGCCTACTGCACAACCTCTCAGACCTTGGTTGAACTAAGGGCCGAAGCACCCGCCCATAAAGCTCTGGGGGTCACTGAAGCACAAAAGCCCTCCTACCACGTCAAGTTGACACACCATTTGGACGTCGATCAAATAAAATGATTAATTTCTAAATTCTCAAAGAGCTATCCAAGTCGAGAGACACACCTGACTCAACGGTTTAAACGTTGTGCAAATAAAAACACAGATGAGGGTACTGTTATTGTCGGTACCCGCTCGCATCCGATCGTTGGAATAATCAGCCTGTCTCTCTATTCCATTTCTCTCCCCCAAATGGCGGTGGCTTAGATGGCTGTGAATCAAAGAGAGTTTGACGAGGCAATTCGCATGAATTTGATTTTGCAGGACAACTCCGCGCAACTTAGAAGCCCACACACTTGGCCAGAAGTGCCACCCTCGCGGCATAAAGGGTTTTGAGACAGGCAATATCTGGCAACCCAAGTTGCATCGGGCTGTCCGTGGCTTGGTCTATCAAGGTCCCCCTTGGTTACACCAGACCGAGTGTCGCTGCCATCTTCGTGTAGATCTTTGCCTATTCCACCGTTGGGCTCTTCGGGTTTGGGTCGTGTTCAGTCTGGTGCTAACTCTTCGACCGTACCACAGTGGGTGGCCCTGCAGGAGTTGAACCTCCAGACAGCTTCTCACTTGGGATCATTGGGACAAGTAAGCCCTCGGACATAAGGAACAACCATATGGATGTATCTGGTACTCTTCGACCGTATCAACATGGGTTGCCCTACAGGAGTTGGACCTTCTCACTTGGGATCATTGGGACAAGTAAGCCCTCGAACATAACAAGGAATAACCATATATATTTTACAGTGGATGGATCTGGTACTCTTCGGCCCTATCAACATGGGTGTCTCTACAGGATTTGGACCTTCAGACAACTTGTCACGGGATCACTGGGACAAGTTACATCTATGACATAACAAGGAACAATCATATATATTTTACGCTGGATATCGGAGGGGATAGTTCGTTATCAAATTTACCAGTTTGACTTATTATTACTTTAATGTCAATACTGAAACGGATTCAACATTTAAGAAAGGAATAAAATTAATAATTTTTTTATTATTATTGTTGTTTAAATAACTATTTGAGAGATTAATAAAGGAAGAAATTCAATACCGAACCAAAAAAGTAGACAATACAATATAACATCTCGAAATACTTTTCCTACAAATTTGAAAATACGTCCTCGTCCATAAAAAATGTTCCGTCCAAGGTATGACCATAAACTACATCCGCGTCGTGGGTAAGACGATAAACTACATCCAACAACAATGCCTCTGATCAGGAGGTTTTGAGGAGCGTGGAGCCACATCTTAATTGCTAGTGTTCCAATGTCCACC
>OZ038511.1:14941385-15056385 GCA_964036315.1 Acanthosepion esculentum | reverse complement strand
TCTCAAATGTCTCTCTCTCCCTCTTTCTAATGTTTCTCTATCTGTCTCTCACTCTCACTTTCTCTCTGTATATTATCTCAAATGTCTCTCTCTCCCCCTCTTTATAATCTTTCTCTCTTTGTCTCTCTCACCTTATTCACTGTATGTTTACTTCATTTCTCCCCTCTTTCACTCGACTTCTGTTCCTTGGTTCCATGTTCTCCTCTTTCGCATCCCATCCTTTTCATTCTCTCTCGTTTCATATCTATTTCTCCCTCTCGTCTTTCTAATCCCCACATCTTATTTAACTCCCTCTCTCTCTCTCTTTCTCATTTCCTGATTACGATCTTTCACTCTTTTCCTTCCCCTCTCTCTCTCTGTCTAAATAAGTATCTCCCATTCCTCTCTCTTTCACCATTTCTTTTTACTTATTCCCTTCTTCTTTTTCTTTTCCCTACGTTCTTTCTCGTCTGCTTTTTATTATATATGGCAGATCATCTGCCGATTTAAACCGCCAAATAAGCGGTTGTATTCATTCCAGCCTCTGGTTATATTTCCCGAAGTTTCTTTTTGTCCCCTGAGCAAATAGAATTGCTCAGAGGAACTTTTGGTTTTGCTGTTTCCCAGTACAACTTAAGAATAAAGCCACAGGACGCCAAAATACTAACAGAAACAGTTCTTTGGTTTCCTTTATCACGTTTTTGTCAACGGGCATGTAAAACAAGCATAATTTTTGCATTCTTATCCTTCCAATTTCTTTTATTTTCCCGCCAACTTTCTTTTAGTTTTCCGCCACATTCTTTTAGTTTCCCGCCACTTTCTTTTATTTTCCCGCCACTTTCTTTTATTTTCCCGCCACTTTCGTTACATTGCCTGACATCTTTCTTCATATTTTCACTCCGTTTTTTTTTTTCACTCATGAACATTTTTCTTTCTTTTCTCCCACTTTCTTAACTTTATCCACCATCTTGAGTATTCCGCCATTTTCTTCTCATTCATATTTGTTTCTTTTTTCCTAGTATTTTCCATCTTTTATTACATATTATCTTCCAATATCTGGCATTCCATTTTCCGTCTTTCTAATTATTTTTTTCTTCACCACTATGTTCCTGTTTTCTGTCCTTTTTTTTCCTTCCATATTTATCAGTTCTGTTTCCTTGTCTCTATTTTTTCTTCGATATTTTTTCTTTCATTTATTTAAACGTTTGCTTCTTATTCCCACCATTCTTTTTGCTTATTATTTATCTTTGCTTTGCTTCCCTCGATGTCATTTTTCTAAATCTCCCGATATTTTCATTACCTATCTGCCGTCATTGCTCCGCTGTTTTGACAATTTTCTTTTCACACCGTTTCTCTTGCGTTCTAACAAATTTTCATGATGTTTTTAATCAATTTTTGCAGCTATTATTCGCACGGTAAGAATAATTCCCCCACTATCTTCGCAATTTTCATGCTATTTATAATTTATCTTTTGTTACTTGTTTCATAAAATGGATTCTGTGAGTAAGGGGAAATGCTCTAAAAAGCAAGAATGATAAATAAAAGCACAAAAATTTCTAAGAAACATAAATAAAAACTTAAACTGTTTGGAAAATGACATAACATAAAACTGTCATCTAAATTTCTCTAGTGGGATTCAATATTGCCTCTTAAGTTTGATGATTTTAAAGAAAACATAAAAATAAATATATATTTATAAAAATACATATATTTATAGAAATTATATATATATATATATATATATATATATATATATATATATATATATATATATATATATATATATATATTGAGTGTGTTGGTTTTGAAAGCGTATAAAGATTTCTAAATAGCAATCATTCGAATACAGGAATACAGTTTGAGAAATAGATTTCATAGCGGGAATATTTATTCATATGCAATTTTGCTTACCTCAACGGTAAAAGTGTGTGACGAATTTCTTTTTAAGCAAATCACCCCAATTAAGGCGGGAGTGTCACTAGCGCGCAAGGGGTTACAGCAAGTAAGAGTAAGAGTAAAGAGGAGTGTTTTTGGAAAAGGATAAAGAGAAGGACCGCGGTCAACGTCAAGGCATCAGAAGATGTCGATTGACATTACATTTGAATATTGGAAGATTATATCTATCAGGGAAGCAAGTGATAGGAAGGGAGTTCCACTGACGGGAGGTGCGAGATAAGAAGCTGTTGGAGTAGAAGAAATGGTTAAATTCAACCGTTTCGACAGTGAAAGGGTGGGACCGAGATGCCAACCTAGCAGCACGCTTTAAATCATGCAATTTGGGAACCAGTGAAAGTAGCTCGTCGAATCAGTTGTCATGAAAGTACTTGTAGAAAAGGCAGAGGGAAGCCACATCACATCTTTGAGATAGCAACCGCAGACGAGATGCCAGATCAGGACCTATCACGTTGCATATCCGTCTCTTGATTTTGTCGAAGACATCGAGATGAACAGCGGGAGCACCAGACCATATATGGCAGCAGTTTTCCATGCAAGGGCGAATGATTGATTTTGTAGATTTGATGACGTCACACCTTATACTGAGAATTCCATGGGACGAACATGTGAACAACAACGGGAAAATGGAAACAAAAGCTCTACAAACATAGACGGTTAAAGTTTCTGGGGCACATAATGAGGGAAGGGGGATTTGACAATTGCAGGACAGATTAAAAGGGTTAAGTAACAGAGATATGCAACACATAAAGCATGTAGGGTGCTTGAGTGAATGGATGGCAGAACAAGCTTTTAGGAGAGATGACATAAAGGCAGAATTTAATAAAAGCTACAAAAGACAGGGTACTGTAGAGAGCCATGATCACCTACACCCTGAAACGGTACGGCACATAGAAGAAGAAAAAAAATACGGAGAAAATCCCTCCAGTAATACTATACTAGCCGAATTACCCGCACCTTGCTGCGTGTCAAACATTTTTGTAATAAAATGATGATTGATTTTATATCATTGTTATAATTTGTGAAGAAAAATTATGCATTTCAATATTAAATATGAATAGAATGATATATATATATATATATAGAGAGAGAGAGAGAGAGAGACAGAGAGACAGAGAGACAGCGATATGAACAGATTGAGATAGATACATAAATAGATACGAAGAGATTGAGATAGATAGATATGAATAGACTAAGATAGATATGAATAGACTGAGATGGATAGGCAGATAGATAGATACAATGAGATTGTGAACCAGAATAGATAGATAGATAGATAGATAGATACGAAGAGCTTCAGATACATAGATAGATAGATATGAAGAGATTGAGATAGAGAGATAATGAACTCGAATAGATAGATAGATAGATGACAATAAAATGAGATATGAACGGATTGATTGATAGATAGTGTTATGGTGTAAAACCATAGAAAGATAACACGGACTCGGATATAGGTTAAATAGTATATTCTCGGAAACGTAGTACAAAGGTAAATGTGGACAGGAGAGTATTTTCTCTCACTGGTGTCCCGACTCATTCATTCACTCACTCTGTGGCTACTACTCGGTGACCCTCACTTGGTGACTGACCTTACTCAGAGTTGGTAGCCATATTATATAGGTGTGGAAGAGTCCATTTGTAGGTAGGTCCCCACAATGATTACTCAATTATCTTGCCAATGTGACCTCAATCTTCTGGCTTTCTGCTTCTATATTTTAGATAGGAGTCATTCCCTTGTTCGAATTTATATTTAATTTATATCAAAGGGAAGGAAATTCAGTTAGCGTTTTGTGTCCCACGGGGACCACTTTAATCAAAATGAAATATAATTATCCAAGTACCCTGGGTAATGTAGCTTCAGAGTATATATGGTTATGGGGGTCTATCTCCAAAAACCTAGGAGGAGTTCAATAACAAACAGACAATCAGATGCTACCACTTTATATAGAGAGATTTCAGTAACGCTTACAATCTATATATTTCCAACTGTCAATGCATAACTGTGGTAAAATTATTTACAATGCATTCCTTTCTATCGTAAAAGTATTTAAAATACATTTTTATAAAAAAAAATCAAATAAAAAAGGATAAAAATTCCATTAGACTAGAAAAAAAACAAGTTGTGCTAAAAGGTACTTTTTTTTAGTTCTGTAAAATTTTCCAAAAACAAACAACTAAATTAAAACCTTGATTCCTTTTCTTGAATAGGTTCGGTTTATCAAGATGTCATTCATAGAGTTTTTTTGTTTTACGGCATATCAACCTCAAATCTATCTATCTATCTATCTATCTATCTATCTTAGTATATATTGGTTTGGTTTGTTTTGTTTTGTTTTACGGCATATTAACCTCAATGAGGTATTTAATGCCGACAACATTTTTATTGCTGGTAATATTTTTTCTATCTATCTATCTATCTATCTATCTATCTATCTATCTCAGTATATATTGGTTTGTTTTGTTTTACGGTATATGAACCCCAAAGGGTTATTTAATGCCGACAAGATTTTTATTGCTATCTATCTATCTATCTATCTATCTATCTATCTATCTATCTATCTATCTCAGTATATATTGATTTGGTTTGGTTTGTTTTACAGCATAGCAACCTCAATGGGTTATTTAATGTCGACAAGATTTTTATTGATGGTAATATTTTTTTATCTATCTATCTATCTATCTATCTATCTATCTATCTATCTATCTATCTATCTCAGTATATATTGGTTTGGTTGCTGGTAATATTTTTTTAAACACGTATTTCTGGTAATGTTTAAAATATGTATAGCTGGTAATTTCTTTTTCAAAATTGTATTACTGGTAATAATGTATTGCTGGTTAATAAAAATGTATTGCTGGTATTAATTTTTATAAAGTATTTCTGGTACTAAAACCTATTTTTACACTTTCATAGTGTTTTGGGCCTTTACCCATAGCTGGTGCTACCACCCCGAGTCAGGGTGGACCTGGGAACACCAGCAATTAAGAGGTGGTTCCACGCTCCTCAAAACCTCCCGATCAGTGGCTTTGCTCTTGGACGCAGTTTATCGTCTTACCCAAGTTGCGGATGTATTTTATCGTCATACCCAGGCCGATTATTCCTAGAATCCCACTCATTCAGAAATGTCTAAACTCTCATTCGCATATTTTTAATCATTTCACTCCAAGCAAGGCAATAAAGTCACTAAGGCACAAGAAGTTACTGACTGTTAAAGAATATGAGTAAAAAAAAAAAAACAGGAATTATGAAGACAAAAGATAACGATTAATATTGTATTAAATTTCTGGAGATCAAAGTTAACTGCGAAGAAAGAAGGTGAAAGAGAGTTCCACAAGGAAGAAGTGTGAGAAGAAAGTGTTAATTTACGGTTATATCTAGCCATTTACCTGTAAGATGATAAAAACCTTGCCGCCAATTTAGTAATACGCTTGAATTCTTAAAGCCTAGTTACCATAGAGGAAAATTCATAGGGAATAATTACCGTGAAAGTATTTATAGCAAAGGCACAGGAAAGCTACGTCACGACGGTGGGTAAGTGACTGAAGCCGAGATGCCAGGTCAGGACCAATAACATTGCAAATTCTTAGTATTTTTTATCAAGAATCTCTAAATAGACAGGATATCCATAAAGACATTTTATAAGTTAAAAATATATTACAAAGGCAACTGATGAGATATCTTAATCCGAATTGTTCTATGCACTTAGTAGTTATCGAAGTTTTTAATCACATCGCATTTGTGTCTTTCAGGCACCCTGCTGATGAAAGAAGTACTGTTAAATGAACACCTAACATTTCCAAGCCGGTGGATTGGAAGAGATGGCCCAATTCATCAGATACCACTCTCCTGGACTTCTTTCTATGGGGTTATGTTAAAGCTATCGTGTATCGAACAAAGATACGGCACATGATTGATCTAAATCAAAAGATCACTGATGCCATTGCCACTATAGATGAAGCTATGCTACAGCGAACATGACAAGAAATCGCGTACCGTCTTGATGTGCTTCGTGCAACTAATGGTGTCAATATAGATGGACACCCTGTATATCAGAAGCACCAGACCATATAAAGCTGCAATATTCTAAGCATAGACGAATGGTAAACTTATAAATATGTAAGATAGTTTCTGGCGAGAAAAAACTGTCCTCCACAATAGAATGAACTAGCATTCCTAGCAGTAGAAATGGATTCAATATAACAATTCCAGTTCATTTCAGCGGAAAACTTAAGTACGTTTTCCAAGAGCATTAATCAAAATGGCTTCAAACAAAATTAAACCTGAGTTTTATTTCTCTAGTTTTAATGGACTGTTGCAATCTCAATGACACTCCATTGATGGAACGTCTATGAAGTCTCAAGTTCATTCTAGACCTCAAGTGAAACTCGTATATAGGATACATCGCTAAAGACGCTGGAAAACTGTAGGTTTCCTGTACAGCCCCAGAAGGTATATATATCCTCCTACCATCCTGTATGTTTACAAGAAACACATCATACCAAAAAGTGTGTATTGTTGCCATATCTGTGCTGGAGATGCCCGACCTTCACTTTCATTTTCACTATCACTTTCACTTTCATTTTCATTTTCCAGCAATTACAAAAGTTCAAAAGCGTTTTCATGGCCTTATCGGGGATTAATTGTTTTCTATACCATAACCCCCAGGTGACGCTGTGGAGTAATGGATAGGGGTTTGGGTTGAGGAGTCGGAGAGCCAAGTTCGAATTTCAGTCGGAACCCTTAATTCACTTACTAGCAGAAGTATAATCCATCTTTTTTACCTCCTCCAGCTATGATTACGATATATCATTAATTTCTCTTATAACATATTGATTTTTAAATTGTAAAGATATTTTATGGGTGGCAACTGGTGTAGGAGAACGAAAACTTTGAATTCAAATCGACCTGGAGAGGATCGGGCTCCGTCAGCTTATCTTGCCCAAGGAACACCACTTTTGTTGTGGCTTCGGTACATGTGGTGGCCCTACGATGGGTCACGGGATTCATGATCATGGGTCACGGGATTCGTGATCATGATCGTGACACTAAAACCAGTTTCTCATTGACGAAACCTTGCTCGACTCTCGCTACTCTATCGCAGTTTTCGGTGCTGATATTCAGGGGAACTAAAATTATTACTTCCACAAGTTCAGACCTCACCAGTTCAAGTACATTGAGGTGACTAACTCTTATTCTCTTCGTATTCCATTCGTAAGGAAGAAGTTCCACTCATAGAACTTCTCTAGAATAGAATACCTCCCGGACAATCGAGAGGGTCAATCGCTAATCACTAGAATCTTAATCTTAATCAAGTCGGGGATCAACCGTTTTCGATCCAACATATCCTCATAATATGCCCTCGTTGCTATCTCCCTGTATATCCTTACGACACACTCAATCTGTAACTCTCTACCTTGAGTGGCTCTTCGACCTCATATTGGAGGGAGTAGCAAAAAATTAATATTTCAAAGATGGTAAAGATGATATCGCCACGGCAAATATCCAATACTACTTCAGATATTATTTTCTATTATAAATCTTAATATTCTTCATGTGCAAAGTTGAAATTTGGCTCAAAGTCAGCTTAAAAATTTGATTTAAAAATGAAGCGACGGAACGGCGTACATACAAACAGGCAGAATATAAATTTACTAGAAATATCCGAGAAAATTTCATGGTTTTTCTATTTGAATTTTCTGATAGTACTTAATACTTATGATTGAATAAGCTCTTGGCGAACAATAAAATATCTGTAAAAATTCCCCTATCGCATCTTTGGATATTTGAGCGGAAGAAAATTAAAAAAACACATTACAATAACAATCATAAATATAAATGCTAGTCGTTATTTAAAGAAGTAAGGGGATACAAATGAAAAGATCTGAAATTGACAACATTTCCATTTCATTGAAACAGACGTTAAATACATGAGAGTGTTATCTATCCTCTTTATTTCTTTCTTTCGTTCTTTCTGTTAAAATGTCTTTGTTCAAAATAACCGAGAATTAGGAAGGCCATAGCTAAAGAGAGTATCGAAAGAGGTGAATACTATGGAGGAAAAACAAAGAAGAAGAGGTTTTTAAATACCCATACATAGAATGGAAAGGCTTGAGTATTTGTTTATATCTCTGAGATGAGGTATTATGATCACATTTACATTATTCGGACTGTTATCCTCATCTTCATTGCCATATTCACAACATTTCGGCCTCTATATCTCTGAGATGAGGTATTATGATTACTTGCATTATTTACATTATTCGGATTGTTATCCTAATCTTTATTGCCATATTCACAGCGTTTCGGCCGTTGTACGTTCCGGCCTTCTTTAAGTGATGGGAAATTTGAACCGAACCTTTTATTTCGTCCACCGGGATAGATTGTTCTAGTTCCACGGACAATGCCTTTTCCGAATATTTCAGTTATTTCTCTTTAATTGTACACAAAAACACATTGCCCAGTGGATAAATGCGTTGGTTAGATCCAGTGAATAGACCCAAAGAGTTTTGAATTACAATACCAGGCCACCGCAGTGGGGAAACAAAATGTGGAGAGTTGTGCTAAAAGGAAATAACTGAGACATCCGGAAGAGGCATGGCACGTGGAACTAGAACAATCTACCCCGGTGGACGAAAAAATGGTTCGATTTGAAATTCCAATCACCAGAATGTACAACGGCCGAAACGTTGTGAATATGGCAATGAAGATGACGATAACAGTCAGAAAAATGTAAATAATGTAAGTAATCATAATACTTCATCTCAGAGATATAGAGGCCGAAACGTTGTGAATATGGCAATGAAAATGAGGATAACAATTCGAATAATGTAAATAATATAAATAATCATAATACCTCATCTCAGAGATATAGAGCCCGAAACGGCAATGAATATGATGATAGCACTCCGAATAATGTGAATATGGCAATGAAGATGACGATTACAGTCAGAAAAATATAAGTAATGTAAGTTATCATAATACCTCATCTCAGAGATATAGAGGCCGAAACGTTGTGAATATGGCAATGAAGATGAGGATAACAGTCCGAATAATGTAAATAATGTAAGCCTTCAGTAGATTATCTCCCCCTCAAATCCTAATCTAATGTGGCTACTTGCCATATTTATAAGTAGGGGCAGTCCATTGTCACCGTAGTAGAGAATATCAGAAATTACACAGAGTTCCAAACTACAACAATTTCATTTATTTTCTCACTGAAATCAATTAACGTCTTTGATATGTTTTTACCGCTTTCCCACACGTTTGAAACAGAATAGTCCATTATTTATGAGGCATTGGCAGGGCGTACCGGTCGTGCTAACTAACTAACGCGCTTTTAACACGCAGAATGATGATATGATTATTTGGTGAAGAAACTGATAAGCAAGTGTAGAAACCATCTGACGTTGAATATAAAAGCTTAAAAAATAAGCGAATTTTTTTCTTTGTAACGTAAGGATTGTTTATACGTGTGTTTCTGTTATTTCGTGGTAGCGACTTCAAGAAGGATCAGTAAAACAGCACTGGTTCAACGGGAACGAACAATGTATGGCACATTGGTACAGATAAGGTACGTGTAGGCGTAAATCCAACGGAATGAAAACACTAATGTTGCAAACACAAAACAATAGAGAGTATACAATAAACAGCCACATCATGCGGATTTGACGCCACAACGAAAATGGCTGCCGTCATAGAACCGTAGAAAAAGTGTTGCAAGGTGTAATAAAGGTTTTGTTTGCCAAAGTCACATATCAGAGAGAAACACGAAATAAACTTGGTGCAAAAATGTAGGTACCTCCATTAATTCGCTGAAAAAATATAATGGGGGGGGAAAAAAGATCCCAATCTTAAAAACAAAGTTTTATCGTCAAAATCTTTCTGCTATTATTAAGAGAAAATACCAAAGTATTTTTTAAAATAATTTTTAAAAATCTTTATTAGCACGTTCGAAATTTTGGTTAAAAAATCTTATTTTTCTTCTGTCAGCGGGGGGTGGGGGGTGTTGGGTGGTGACAAAGATTAGTATAGGAAACTTAGTGTGTTTTTTGTTTTGTTTTTTTTTGGGTGGAAAACATTGATTTGGAAATTCTTGCAAAAATCGAATAATTGTCGGATTTTAATTAAACTCTCAAGGCCTGTTCACAAATAAATGAAATTATTTTAGAATTTTTCAATAAAATTTTGTTAAATATATATCTTTTTACATTTACTACCGCCTTCACTGATTTAATTTTAAGAAATTTCGAGGAATTAAATTTCACGCCTTAATATTTATATTAGTTAAAAGCAGAACGTCTTTGAGGATTTAAATCATAAATGTTTTGTAAAACAGAAACACGATTTACCGAAAATCTGCTCTGAATCGTAAAATAAAAAAGTGCAATAAAATTAAGACATTATTTAATTATAATTTTTTTCGATGAATAATGTATTTTTACAAGAATTGTTTACTTTTTTATTTTAATTAGAATAATTTATGAAGTTTATTAATTTTTTTTTAATTCTGTATTAATTGTACCACTTTAGGTGATATTATTATGAATTAAAAACTATATTTACTAATCATAAATAGAAAACCTTAGTACAACTCATTGAACACCAATATTTTAAAAAGAATTGATTTTCTTTTGTATGTTTATAAACGTGCCGATTTTTGTAGATACACTTGTTCATACACTGCATTATGAGAAATTAAAAACAATAAGTATAGTAAATTTAAAGCCAAATTATCTCTAATTGGTTAAAACATTGGATTACGGAGAATATAGTCCAATGTTTTTAAAATTACTGAGTACTTAAAAATCATATAAAACGGGCGTTCACTTCATTTTCTTCAATTGTGTTTTAGAGATTAACTCCGCATAGAACAACATTAGATCTGTCATCACAAAGTCACTTTAAATAAACAGCTACTCTCGTGTAAAAAAAAATGCTTTTCTGCGATATTTCGAAATTAGAGCAAAAAATATTGATTATAAATCAGATTAATTATTCATCTGAATCAGCTAATATTCATCAAATAAAATTTCAGGAAAGTATATATTGTGTTTGGAATATTTTTTAATAAAAAGAATTGCATTGAAATAAACGCCAGATAAAAATGGCACTAGAATAATAATAAAAAAAACTCCTTCCAGTCAATTTAAATTAGTTTTGATATAGAGCAAAGTATTTTGCTTACTGGAACTATTAAATGTAATCTATTAACTTGAAATTAAAATTAAAATAAAAGCTTCAAGATAAATTTTTCATTTATAAAATTTAATTTTGAATCTTAGGTATCACGAATCTCTGCATGAAATCTTAGGTATCACGAATCTCTAATGAAATGCAAGCGGGTATCGCTCTGATGTAGTCTCTTCACGATGAAGCGTAGAAATATACAAAACGGGCCTCGTATAGGGTGTCTGAAATCTAGGTCAGGAAATATGTTTCTAGGTTTGAAAGACGGGAAATTTGACTCAGATGCTATACTCTAATCAACGCTTGAAAATGTGACACATATAAACAGAATGACAGTATAATTATTATACATCTTGAGACCCCCTCATTAAAATCCAAAGCCTAGCGGTCTCAGTTTGTAAAAAGAAAAACATTACTTTACTTATCCAAGAAATGGTATCATAGGTTTCATATTGCTTAGTCAGTCAACTGGGGAAAACTGGACAGACTGAGGGGAAGATGTTCGTCAAAAACACCAGCATGTTTGCGTAAGGTGTCATACCATACACGGCCGAGCTGAAAAGAGAGTGACTCCGGCGCATAATTAAGATATTTTAACGTACCCAACATATAGTCCTGAGTTGGCTCTTTCAGATTACCATCCGTTAGGTCCCCTCAAACGATATTTTTCCGGGACGACGTTCGCACAAATGGCGCCGTTGCTACCGTGGCCGAAGGGACATTTATCCGAAAGGACATTTGGCCGAGGAACATTTAGCTGAACGGACATTTGGCCGACGGACATTTAGCCGAAAGGACATTTGGCCGAAAGGACATTTGGCCGACGGACATTTCACTGAACGGACATTTGGCAGTCGGACATTTATCCGAACGTACATTTGGTCGACGGACATTTGGCCGACGGACATTTAGCCGAAAGGACATTTGGCCGACGAACATTTGGCCGACGGACATTTAGCCGAACGGACATTTGGCCGACGAACATTTCACTGAACGGACATTTGGCCGACGGACATTTAGCCGAACGTACATTTGGCCGAACGGACATTTGGCCGGCGGACATTTAGCCGAACGTACATTTGGCCGAACGTACATTTGGCCGAACGGACATTTCGCCGGCGGACATTTAGCCGAACGTACATTTGGCCGACGAACATTTCACTGAACGGACATTTGGCCGTCGGACATTTAGCCGAAAGGACATTTGGCCGAACGGACATTTGGCCGACGGACATTTAGCCGACGGACATTTATCCGAACGGACATTTGGCCGAACGGACATTTAGCCGAACGGACATTTGGCCGAACGGATATTTGGGCAAACGGACATTTAGCCGAACGGACATTTGGCCGTCGGATATTTATCCGAACGGACATTTATCCGAACGGTCATTTATACGAACGGACATTTGGCCGACAGACATTTATCCGAACGGACAATTGACCGAACGGACATTTGGCCGACTGTCATTTAGCCGAACAGAGATTTGGCCGACGAACATTTCACTGAACGGACATTTGGCCGACGGACATTTGGCCGACGAACATTTCACTGAACGGACATTTGGCCGTCGGACATTTAGCCGAAAGGACATTTGGCCGAACGGACATTTGGCCGACGGACATTTAGCCGACGGACATTTATCCGAACGGACATTTGGACGAACGGACATTTAGCCGAACGGACATTTGGCCGAACGGATATTTGGCCGACGGACATTTAGCCGAACGGACATTTGGCCGAACGGACATTTGGCCGACTGTCATTTAGCCGAACAGAGATTTGGCCGACGAACATTTCACTGAACGGACATTTGGCCGTCGGACATTTAGCCGAAAGGACATTTGGCCGAACGGACATTTGGCCGACGGACATTTAGCCGACGGACATTTATCCGAACGGACATTTGGCCGACGGACATTTAGCCGACGGACATTTATCCGAACGGACATTTGGCCGAACGGACATTTAGCCGAACGGACATTTGGCCGAACGGATATTTGGCCGACGGACATTTATCCGAACGTACATTTGGCCGAACGGACATTTGGCCGACTGTCATTTAGCCGAACAGAGATTTGGCCGACGAACATTTCACTGAACGGACATTTGGCCGACGGACATTTGGCCGACGAACATTTCACTGAACGGACATTTGGCCGTCGGACATTTAGCCGAAAGGACATTTGGCCGAACGGACATTTGGCCGACGGACATTTAGCCGACGGACATTTATCCGAACGGACATTTGGACGAACGGACATTTAGCCGAACGGACATTTGGCCGAACGGATATTTGGCCGACGGACATTTAGCCGAACGGACATTTGGCCGAACGGACATTTGGCCGACTGTCATTTAGCCGAACAGAGATTTGGCCGACGAACATTTCACTGAACGGACATTTGGCCGTCGGACATTTAGCCGAAAGGACATTTGGCCGAACGGACATTTGGCCGACGGACATTTAGCCGACGGACATTTATCCGAACGGACATTTGGCCGACGGACATTTAGCCGACGGACATTTATCCGAACGGACATTTGGCCGAACGGACATTTAGCCGAACGGACATTTGGCCGAACGGATATTTGGCCGACGGACATTTATCCGAACGTACATTTGGCCGAACGGACATTTGGCCGACTGTCATTTAGCCGAACAGAGATTTGGCCGACGAACATTTCACTGAACGGACATTTGGCCGTCGGACATTTAGCCGAAAGGACATTTGGCCGAACGGACATTTGGCCGACGGACATTTAGCCGACGGACATTTATCCGAACGGACATTTGGCCGACGGACATTTATCTGAACGGACATTTGGCCGACGGACATTTAGCCGACGGACATTTATCCGAACGGACATTTGGCCGAACGGACATTTAGCCGAACGGACATTTGGCCGAACGGATATTTAGGCAAACGGACATTTAACCGAACGGACATTTGGCCGTCGGATATTTATCCGAACGTACATTTGGCCGAACGGACATTTGGCCGGCGGACATTTAGCCGAACGTACATTTGGCCGACGAACATTTCACTGAACGGACATTTGGCCGTCGGACATTTAGCCGAAAGGACATTTGGCCGAACGGACATTTGGCCGACGGACATTTAGCCGACGGACATTTATCCGAACGGACATTTGGCCGAACGGACATTTAGCCGAACGGACATTTGGCCGAACGGATATTTGGGCAAACGGACATTTAGCCGAACGGACATTTGGCCGTCGGATATTTATCCGAACGGACATTTATCCGAACGGTCATTTATACGAACGGACATTTGGCCGACAGACATTTATCCGAACGGACAATTGACCGAACGGACATTTGGCCGACTGTCATTTAGCCGAACAGAGATTTGGCCGACGAACATTTCACTGAACGGACATTTGGCCGACGGACATTTAGCCGAACGTACATTTGGCCGAACGGACATTTGGCCGGCGGACATTTAGCCGAACGTACATTTGGCCGACGAACATTTCACTGAACGGACATTTGGCCGTCGGACATTTAGCCGAAAGGACATTTGGCCGAACGGACATTTGGCCGACGGACATTTAGCCGACGGACATTTATCCGAACGGACATTTGGCCGAACGGACATTTAGCCGAACGGACATTTGGCCGAACGGATATTTTGCCGACGGACATTTAGCCGAACGGACATTTGGCCGAACGGACATTTGGCCGACTGTCATTTAGCCGAACAGAGATTTGGCCGACGAACATTTCACTGAACGGACATTTGGCCGTCGGACATTTAGCCGAAAGGACATTTGGCCGAACGGACATTTGGCCGACGGACATTTAGCCGACGGACATTTGGCCGACTGTCATTTAGCCGAACAGAGATTTGGCCGACGAACATTTCACTGAACGGACATTTGGCCGACGGACATTTATCCGAACGGACATTTGGCCGAACGGACATTTAGCCGAACGGACATTTGGCCGAACGGACATTTGGCCGACGGACATTTATCCGAACGGACATTTATCTGAACGGACATTTGGCCGACGGACATTTCACTGAACGGACATTTGGCCGACGGACATTTATCCGAACGGACATTTAGCCGAACGGACATTTGGCCGAACGGACATTTAGCCGACGGACATTTATCCGAACGGACATTTATCTGAACGGACATTTGGCCGACGGACATTTCACTGAACGGACATTTGGCCGACGAACATTTATCTGAACGGACATTTGGCCGACGGACATTTAGCCGACGGACATTTATCCGAACGGACATTTGGCCGACTGTCATTTAGCCGAACAGAGATTTGGCCGTCGGACATTTATCCGAACAGACATTTGGTCGACGGAGATTTGGCCGTTGGACATTTATCCGAACGGACATTTAGCCGAACGGACATGTGGCCGACGGACATTTAGTCGAACGGACATTTATCTGAACGGACATTTGGCCGACGGACATTTAGCCGAACGGACATTTATCCGAACGGACATTTGGCCGAACGGACATTTATCTGAACGGACATTTGGCCGACGGACATTTAGCCGACGGACATTTATCCGAACGGACATTTGGCCGACGGACATTTGGCCGACGGACATTTATCTGAACGGTCATTTGGCCGACGGACATTTAGCCGACGGACATTTATCTGAACGGTCATTTGGCCGACGGACATTTGGCCGACGGACATTTCACTGAACGGACATTTGGCCGTCGGACATTTAACCGAACGGACATTTGGCCGTCGGACATTTAGCCGAACGGACATGTGGCCGACGGACATTTAGCCCAACGGACATTTATCTGAACGGACATTTGGCCGACGGACATTTAACCGAACGGACATTTATCTGAACGGACATTTGGCCGACGGACATTTGGCCGACGGACATTTAGCCCAACGGACATTTATCTGAACGGACGTTTGGTCGTCGGATATTTAACCGAACGGACATTTGGCCATCGGATATTTATGCGAACGGACATTTCGCCGAACGGTCATTTGGCCGACGGACATTTCACCAAAAAAGTACAAGTAAAACTAGTAACAAGCAATACTTTAAGTATTTTAATTAGCAATATTATAAGGTAGAACTGGACTAATAATTACCACTGAATTTCAAGGGATTAAATTACTAAATCTATTTTTAAAGTTAAAAGTTTTTTATTTTAATATTTGTTTAGTGAAATTAGTATTTGAAAAAAATATTTGACTCTATTTGGGTAAAAAGTAGCACCTAATTATTTAAATTCATATTTAACAATAAGATAAAATCTAGTTCATCCCTTTAAGATAATGATCATTAAAAGTGAAATTGAAAGATCTTTCATATCGTAAAAGCTTAAGATTTTTGCTGTAATAAAATGTGCTTTTTCGCAAAATACTTATCATCTTACTGTAATATTTGAAGTAAAATATAATATATACAGAATAGTTTTTTAAAAAAGCCTGTCAAAAAAAAGAAGAAAAAATTATAAATTAATCCACTAAATAAATATAAATATATGCAGCACATTACGATAAAGAGTGTGACAGACACATGTAAGTACGCCACGACATTTTCGGCTAAATATCCATTCGGTTAAATGTCCGTCGGCCAAATGTCCGCAACGTTCTTTGAATCAATCTCGATGACAACTATGAGGAAAAGTATTATGGCTTGGCTGCTTGTGTAACGTTTATTGGCGGGCTGAGTTCAAGTTCGCACCTAGTCTATTTGGGTTGTATTTTGCACTAATGCCATTGGGAAAAGTATGAATTCATCTTTACTTTCCTCTCCATAATTTATAGGTCAAATAGAAAAGTAGCTTTTGCCAGGACAACCCATCTAGGAGAAAGGAAAACTCTAAATTCATAACAGGGACAGGAGTCAACGGAAAACGTCCCACTATCAAACTTTTGTCGTAATCCAGCATCTCATCTGCAATCACTTTCTCACAGATGTGATGTGGCTTCCCTCTGGCTTTTCTACAAGTATTTTCATGGCAACTGCTCTGACAAGCTACTTTCATTGGTACACTGATTGCATGAATTTAAGTGTGCTACTAAGTTGGCATCTCGGTCCCACCCTTTCACTGTCGAAACAGTTAAATGTAACCGCCTCTTCTACTCCAACAGCTTCTTCTCTCGCACTTCCCAACATTGAAACTCCCTTCCTCTTACTTGTTTCCTTGATAGCTATAATCTTCAAATATTCCAATGCAATGTCAATCGACATCTTCTGATGCCTTGATCCTGATCCCCGTCCTTCTCTTTATCCTTTCCTCAAACACCCCTCTTTATTCTTGCTCTCACTCTCTGTAACCCCTTGCGAGCTAGTGGCACCCACGACTTGTTTGGGGAGAAATGCTTAAAAAATATGATAGGTAGATATGAGTAGATTGAGATAGATAGATAGATTCTTCAAATATTCAAATGCAATGTCAATCGACATCTTCTGATAACTTAACCTTGATCCTCGTCATTCTCTATATCCTTTCCTAAAAAAAAAACAAACTCTTTACTTTTACTCTCGCTCTCTGTGACCCCTTGCGTGCTCGTGGCACTCCCGCCTTGCTTGGAGAGAAATACAAAGCAGTTTTTCATTATTTTCTGATAATTTGTTATTAGTCTTTTATTTCTATTTGAATCTATGGTATGAGGCTTTATCATTATTTGCACCATATACAATATGTTTATATTACCATTATATTACCATTATATATTATATTATATATTACCATTATATTACCATTATTTGCACTATTTATAATATGTTTATATTACCATTATATTACGATTATATTACCATTATATATTATATTATATATTATATATTACCATTATATCACCATTATATATTATATTATATATTACCATTATATTACCATTATTTGCACTATTTACAATATGTTTATTTTACCATTATATTACCATTATATATTATATTATATATTACCATTATATTACCATTATATATTATATTATCTATTATATATTACCATTATATTACCATTATTATTACTATTATTTGCATCATTTACAATATGTTTATATTACCATTATTTTACCATTATATATTATATTATATATTACCATTATATTACCATTATATATTATATTATATATTACCATTATATTACCATTATTTGCACTATTTATAATATGTTTATATTACCATTATATTACGATTATATTACCATTATATATTATATTATATATTATATATTACCATTATATTACCATTATATATTATATTATATATTACCATTATATTACCATTATTTGCACTATTTATAATATGTTTATATTACCATTATATTACGATTATATTTCCATTATATATTATATATTACCATTATATTACCATTATATATTATATTATATATTACCATTATATTACCATTATTTGCACTATTTACAATATGTTTATTTTACCATTATATTACCATTATATATTATATTATATATTACCATTATATTACCATTATATATTATATTTTCTATTATATATTACCATTATATTACCATTATTATTACTATTATTTGCATCATTTACAATATGTTTATATTACCATTATTTTACCATTATATATTGTATTATATATTACCATTATTTGCACTATTTATAATATGTTTATATTACAATTATATTACAATTATATGTTATATTATATATTATATATTACCAATATAATACCATTATTTTTACTATTTATAATATGTTTATATTTATATTAGCACTATTTTTCACATCTTTGTTGTTGTTATCACAGCGTTTCGGCCGATGTACCCTCAGGCCTTCCTCAGATGTACATCCATTAGGCTATAACCTAGCCTAGTGGATTAACGCGTTCGTTCGTGAACACAGTAATTGTGAGTAATCGTGACATAGTAATAGCAAGTTCAAGAACTGGACCGGGCCGTATGAACTTTTGGGCACAGTGGAAACGGATGAGAAATAACTGAAAATAAGAGCTAGAGATGATTATCCCTAGACGTGGGCAGTGGAACGAGAAGTTTCCCCACCGTAGATTAAATAAAGGATTCCGTTCAGAATGTTAACCAGATCGGTATATACTTGAGGTAGGCCGAGTAGAACAAAGGTTGAAACGTTGTGATAACAACAACAAAGATGAGGACAATAGTCCGAATATAAATAATGTAAATACTTGTAGATTAGGGGTTCAGTTATCAATTCCCTGTAGATTACCCAGATCAATATACACCCGATAGGAAGGACGGAGAGCACAATGGCCGAAACGTTGTGATAACAACAACAAAGATGAGGACAATAGTCCGAATATAAATAATGTAAATACTTGTAGATTAGGGGTTCAGTTCTCAATTCCCTGTAGATTACACAGAACAATATACACCCGAGGAAGGCCGGAGGGCACAATGGCCGAAACGTTTGTGATAACAACAACAAAGATGAGGAAAATAGTCCGAATATAAATAATGTAGATACTTGTAGATTAAGGGTTCAGTTCTCAATTCCTTCTAGATTAACCGGATCAATATACACCTGAGGAAGGCCAGAGGGCACAATGTCCGAAACTTTGTGATAACAACAACAAAGATGAGGAGAATAGTCCGAATATAAATAATGTAGATACTTGTAGATTAAGGGTTCAGTTCTCAATTCCTTGTAGATTACCCAGATCAATATACACCCAAGGAAGGCCGGAGGGCACAATGTCCGACACATTGTGATAACAAAAACAAAGATGAGGAAAATAGTCCGAATATAAATAATGTAGATACTGGTAGATTAAGAGTTCAGTTCTCAATTCCTTCTGGATTACTGTGATCAATATACACCCGAGGAAGGCCGGAGGGCACAATGGCCGAAACGTTGTGGTAACAACAGCAAAGATGAGGACAATAGTCTGAATATAAATAATGTAAATACTTGTAGATTAAGGGTTCAGTTCTCAATTCCTTGTAGATTAACCAGATCAATATACACCTGAGGAAGGCCGGAGGGCACACTGGCCGAAACGTTGTGGTAACAACAGCAAAGTTGAGGAGAATATAGTGCAAATACTGGTAGATTAAGGGCTCAGTTCTCAGTTCCTTGCGGGTTACCCAGATCGATATATACCCGAGTAAGGCAGAAGAGAACAACGGCCGAAACGTTGTGATAACAACAGGAAAGATGAGGACAATAGTTCGAATGTAAATACTTCAGTTTTTCATCATTTCCTTTTTATTTGATTTTAATTATAATTAAATAAGGTATATTTAATTGGTAAAACAGGTGAAAATCTTGTTTGTTCGCCATCAAACTTTATGATTGAAATATTTATAATACATTAATATTCTAACCACAAGATTTTACGAAAGCAAACGTATAAAAAATCTGGTAGATGACTACTTTCTTAAGCGACGTCAGCTTACCAAAAAGACAAGATATTTGGCGCTTGATGCAATGGAATAAATGGTCACCCGCCCATGATGATTACACTATAGGTAGTAAGTACCTATATGGTCAAATGTCTACGAGAGACTTGAGGGGAGAGTGAGAGAGAGAGAGAGAAGACACAGGCACGTCCGACCTTCCAATTAGTGGCACTCACTACTAGATTGACCTGTGTGTATAACTGTACCGTATTTCATATTGTACTTGTTGTGTACAATAAACCTTTCTTCTATTATACACTTGGTGTTAAGTATTTACTCCCTTAGCACGGAATACAATTAATATAATATAATTAGCGCAAAAGAACGGTTTTATGATGGGGTGATGGGTTGATCATGTTTAGCAGTATATCAACATTCCTATGGATTATTTAATGGAAATATTTTGAACACAGTTTTATGGCTCAATTAAATATAATTTAAACACAATTTTATTGCTTCCATTAAATCTATTTTGAACGCAATTGTAAGCCTTCAACTACAGATAAAATGTTTTGTGGGTAATTTTATTATACAAAGGTATTGTAGGAAATCTTTCTATAAATATGTATCGTAAGTAATATACTATAAGTGAGTATTGTTGGTAATTTTTTTATATAAAACGTATTGCTGGTATTTTTACTATAAAAATATTTTTTCATACTTTTATAGCGTTTTGTTTTTATTTGGGGGGTTCACTATTTGGCCATAGCTGGGACCCGATCAAGTGCTACCACCTCGGGTCATGGTAGATGTGGGAATAACAGCAATTAACAGGCTTTTAAGGTGAGTGTGTTTTGTGGGTTTCTTTTTCCTATTTCTTTATTTTTAGTTTTTATATATATAATATTCTTTTTCTTATATTTTAATGTTTTATCATACACATCTGAATTAACGACTTCTACTAACCTATCAGAGATATAAGTGTCGAATGTCTTAAAAGGGGAAGTTTTCCATTATTTAAATTATTTTTTTTTTATATTTTGCTGATAATAAGTAGTTTATTTCTCTCTGTTTTTATAAAAATTAAATTAAATTAAAAATAACATGTAGTGGTTTTACTATATATATATATATATATATATATATATATATATATATATGTATATTAGGTCATCCCATAAGTTCTGTCCGAATTTGAACTTTTTGTTAAAATGAACGAAATTTAAGGAGTATTTTATAATGTCTAATGGAGCTGAACATTATTTTATGTTTAGATGCATTTAAACTGATCAAATTTTATTTCCAAGAACAATAAAATTAAATTTTGTTTGATTAAAACCCTGCTAACATGGAAGTACCCAAGAATCATTTGAGGCACATAATGCTTTATGAGTTCAAGAAAGAAAACTCAGCAGCCGAAGCAGCTAGAAACATTCACTCAGTTTATGGAGAGGAATGTGTGAATGAAAGAACTTGCAGAAGATGGTTTGAAAAATCCAGAGGTGGAGATTTCACCCTTGAAGATGAAGATCGAACCGGACGTCCAGTTGAGTTTGATGAAAAGCTTCTTGAAGCAGCTCTTGAAGAAAATCCTGCTTTATCGGTTGAGGAATTGGCAGTGGTTCTCAGTTCAAACCACACAACTGTTCCTATACTTGGAAAATGGGTGTCTCATGAATTGTCTGAAAACAACCTCAAATCCGAGTTGACATCTGCTCTTCTCTCCATTCTCGCGAACTTGTTTCACCTTTTCTGGATAGACTTATGACTGGCGATGAAAAATGGATCTTTTATCGAAATGTTAAGCGTCGTAAAGGGGGAGGACCCCAGCCACAGTCGAGAAGGGAACTTCATGGGCAAGAGGTTCTTCTTTCAATCTAGTGGTATTGCCAAGGAATAATCCACTTTGAATTCTTACCACCTAATGCAACAATTAATTCTCAAATATACTGTCAGCAATTAGAGAGTTTGAACCAAGCTTTGAGGAAAAAAGACCTGCTCTAGTGAATCGAAAACGGGTGATGTTTCATCAGGACAATGCGCGACCACACACAGCAAGAATCACGTCACAAAAGATCGAAGAACATGGTTGGGAGAAAATTCCTCATCCACCTTATTCTCCCGACCTTGCTCCTTCAGACTACCATTTTTTTCGTAGCTTACAGATTCATTTGGGAGAAACAACTTTTGTAACACAGGAAGAGGTTAAAACTGACATTTGTGAGTTCTTCGAATCAAAGCCAAAAGAATTTTACAGTAATGGAATTAGTAAGCTTGTTAATAGATGGAAGGAAGTCATAGATAATCAGGGAAAATACATTGTTGATTGAATCTGTAATTAAATGTAAGATTTGGTCACTTGTTTTCTTTATTCAAAATTCGGACAGAACTTATGGGATGGCCTGATACATAGTATTAGTTCACTTATAAATAGGTGAAAACTTAATTATGTACACACAGTTGCGTAATGGTTGACTTCAACTAGAAGGAAGTAATCGAAACTCACATGGAGGACTTCACTGCTAGATTCCCTAATACACAACCTCAGCTTTACCCTCATAGATATTTTAATAAATCCCTCTTCGCGTGGATCGGATCTTAGCCGTATTCGGTTACCTTCCTAGTGGCAAATGGTGTCTCGATAAAAGTGTGCAGCATCCTGTGTAATGAATAGGCTAATAGGAGCAGATCGGTACATCTATCCATTGCACTTCTTCTGTGTCTACTAACATAGACCAGTGGTTCTTAATTGGGGGTCCATATGCAACTTGGGGTTCATGTAACATTACTGAGGTCCACACAAAAGATAGCAAATTGGAGGTCTACGGTAATATTTTAGTGGTTCAAAGAGGAATTTAACTTCGGAACGGTTGTTGCAACTGAGAATTGGAATTTCTACAGTAATCTACGACATATTGAAAAACAGAAAACAACTCTAAACCGAGCATAAAATGAGATCGAGCGGTGTCAGCTAGCATCCCTTTTACTCTGCCGGATCTTTTGGTTGTAAAATTTGAATAAAAACTGAGAAGAACATATAATGGAAGGATTATATATATATATATATATATATATATATATATATATATATATATATATATATATATATATATATGCAGAAATATAGTCTTAAAGTGTGCTATATTTATGGGGTAAAGTGCTCAATATCAGAGATAGAGCGTGTGTAAATATAAAAGTGGACATGGAAGTCAGCACTTAGAGGCGACAGTCTGTTTCATGCTAGTGCAATCGTCAGGCGACTAGTGCTGTTATTTTTCTCGGCTATTTATATAAGGGTCAGTGGTGCATTATGGGTAGTCTATTTTGGCGGTTACTTTTACCGGAAGTGGCTTATTTGTTTATTTATTTATGTCAAATTGTTTTGCTTGTTTTTTTATTTTTATTTTTTATCTTATATATTTATTTATTTATTCTTTTATTTTGATCGGTGTTTTTGGTTAACGTAGTAAAAATTATATATATATATATATATATATATATATATATATATATATATATAAAGGTAAATTTTATAAATGTTATAATTTATTACATTAAGTAATTTAATATATTAATAATGAACAATAATATTAATTTGAAATATTAACAAAATAAAATATTAATATACTAGCAGCATGGCCCGGCGTTGCCCGGGCTTGATTAAAATATCGTACGACTCATACAGCAATCGCTATCACTTGACTTAAAATATTTTTGCCCTTCCTTGCCTTTAAAGGCGTGCCCTTTGCCGTACTGATGTTACTACATGCCTTACTTCTTGCCTATCTCACACTGCGATTTTTTTCTAAGCTCTATACTAAACATTAAATCTGTTACGAAAAAAGAACTAAACAAAATGAACACAAAACGATCAGCTTTAAAAAAGGACTCGTAACTGGAAAAACCGAATGAAAAAAGAATGTTAACAACAAATACTTTTTCACACCCAACTCAGTTCTGCGTAATCAGAATCAACGTTGAGTTTAAGCAAGCGAATGAGCCAATTGGAGTAAACTGCCATGCAGATTTAAATTTTTCCCACTTGTGACGAATGCAGCTATCGATTTTTTTGCATGCTAGTTAACATTCGTGTCAGTCAGCTGTTGGCTCTCATGCTGGCCAATAGAATCTTCCTGTCTATTCGTGGCAGCCAGCTATAGGCTCTCACTCTGGCCAGTAGAAAATGGCCGCAAACTACATGAAAACTGCCGTAGAAGCATGAAAAAATCGATTATTTCCACTATCGTTGAGAAATGCAACGTAGGTCTTGGCAGTAGTAGTAAATTGGAGCATATGCATGTAAATTTTGGTGCAAATCCGTTGAAAATTGCAGCCGTGCATTCGTTACACACACACACACACACACACACACACACACACACACACACACACACATCCTGCCTTTTATAGATAGAGATTAATATGAATTAATAAACATAGTAATAATAGACACGACATTGTGAAAAGGGGTCATCTTCGACTGCCACTGACATCGATGGAGCCGAATATATATTAAAAAAACACAGAGCAGTATCAACCACAGGGATCTCATTGAATAAATCTTCACTTATTTCAATTTATTAATTACTCACATATTTTAAAATGGTCATGAGTTATTTTACTAGTGTGCATAAGTGTTCCAAAGAATTTAGTTATTAAATACAAATTTATTTTCATTAAATTAGTTTTACTTGAAAATAAACCACATACATTTACTATTTCTATAATACAATTCCTAAACTTATCAATTAGTAAAAAATAAAAGAAACTTTCTTATCCAATGGTTATAACGTAGAAGTTTATCACTTGCTCCTTGTTTCCTGTTTCCGGTTTCATCTTCTGAGATCTTAATGAAAGTATTTTCTTTCGCAATTTAAAGAGTAGTAAGAGAACAAAAAAGACGGTGACGACAAAGCCTTTTTTAAAACCAAGTTGAAGCAAAACGATCACTGAATAGACAAAGGTATCTGAGTGCCTCACATAAAAGGCTTGAACAAATAAAACTGCAATCTAAGAAACGTAGAAGTAAAAATACTGATTAATGAAACCGTTCATTTTGCTCGGGAACTAATTTTGTTTAAATACAGTCAAACAAACGGTGGAGTAATGGATAGAGGAATCGGTAGAGGCGAGTTCGAATTACAGTCGAATCCATTACATTCATTTACGTGCTAAAACCCTTAGGAAAGGTATGAATCCTCGTCTTCTCCCCCCAGCTATGGGTAAATAGCAGGACAGACTGGATCCTATAGCCTTGGGTGACAACTGGTCTACCGCAGAAAGATATGGCAACCTACTGCGGGGAGAATCTGCCTCGTCAGTTAGGTATCGAAATGTACATTACAGCCTAAGCGTGTATCACGCATGGAACATAACTGACTATTAAAACGACTAAGGGAAGTAAGCAATCGTAAATTTACTTATATAAGTTGATTTATTTCCCTTCATTCTATTGATAGGACAGGAAATATATAAATACACATTGATAATTATTATATGGTTTGACTGGTGTGGGCGGGAGTTAGACTTTCAAATTTTCAGCTGCCCAGCTTCATTAATAATTCTCAACCGATATGTTTGGTTCTTTATTTCTTCTCCTGTCCCTTGACATACATCATAACCTTGTCTTCTTGGCAATTAGATTTACGCTGTAGTATCTCTTGACATTTCCTTCGACTCATCTCTTAAGCAGGGTCTCATATTTTCTAAAGACTACAAGTAGCAACGTAGCGATATGGATTCACAATATTCTTCGCGGTGTCTCTTCCACAGAAACTGAGTCTCTACTGTGTGATAGGCATATAACTCCGTTCAAGTTTTCAGCAATCAATCCTCTTCAAAACTGATTCTCACAAAGTATATGCACACTATATGGTATCCTTACAATGATCTTTAAGAGAGGTGCACCCGAAGTGGCTCCTGTCCTCTCCCAAGCCTTACAAGAGATTTGCTATCTGTCTATATCTCTGAAATGAAGTATAATGATTAGTTGTAGTATTTACATTATTCGCACTGTTATCCTAATATTCATTGCCATATCCACAACGTTTCAGCCTCTATATCTCTGAGATGAGGTATTAGGATTAATTGCATTATTTACATTATTCGGACTGTTGCCCTTATCTTCATTGCCATATTCACAATGTTTCAGACTATATCTCTGAGATGAGGTATTATGATTACTTGCATTATTTACATTATTCGGACTGATATCCTAATCTTCATTGCCATATTCACAACATTTCAGTCTCTATATCTCTGAGATGAGGTATTAATTTACTTGAATTATTTACATCTTCAATGCTATATTCACAACCTTCCGGTCGCAGTGGTGAAGCAAAAAACTTGCACAGTTGAGTTAAAGGGAAATAACTGCGATATCGGGAAGAGGCATTGTACAGGGAACTAGAACAGTCTACACCGGCGGACGAAATAAAGGGTTCGGATCGAAATTCCTATCACCAGAAGAAGGCCGGGGCGTACAACGGCCGAAACGTTGTGAATATGGCAATGAAGATGAGAATGAGAGTACGATTAATATAAATAAGGCAAGTAATCATAATACCTCATTTCAGAGATATAAAGCTGATTCGTTGTGAATATGTCAATGAAGATGAGTATAACAGTCCGAATAATATAAATAAGGCAAGTAATCATAATACCTCATTTCAGAGATATAAAGGCTGATACGAATAATGTAAATAATACAAGACAATTTGAAGCTCCTCTGTTTCTTTCTTTTAAGAGTGTTAAGAATTCTCTTCTGTTTTTCCTGTTCTTAAAAAATCTGGCGAACCGTCTGACCATTCGAACTATTGATATATTAGTTTTCTACCGCTTTTGGGATCGATCCTAGATTCTCTAGTCAACACATAATTGGTTAAGTACCTGGCTGGGTCTTCTTTCAGACGAACAATATGGCTTCCTTTTCACTAGATGAACAGCTGATGTGTTAACTGTTATTGCTAAAATAATCGGTCATGCTGTCATGAGAATGTTAAAGTTCGTGCCCTCTTTTCGATATCTCCAAGGCATTTGAGAGGGTTTGACATGCTTTTATTCATCACAACTTAAAGGGTAATTTTTTGTTGCTTTGTTTTTTTATTTATTACTTATCAAATCACATAATTAAAGTTTTCTTGAACAGCCACACTTCTAGATATTTTTGCTGTAAAATGGGTGTCATATAGCGTCCTATTCTTGGGTCTGCATTGTTCCTGGGGCAAGAAATTGCCTTGTTGATTATATCTAAAACGAATCTGCTCTAGCAATAATGGTTTTTTGCATTCCATCAGCATTGCCATCAATACGTTGTTAACTGAGGCAAGAAATTGCCTTGTAGTTTTTAATTAAAACGAATCAGCCTCTACTAATAATCTTTTTTTTAATTTCCATCTGCATGGGCATCAAAATGTTGTTAACTGAGGCAAGAAATTGCCTTGTTGATTTAAAACTAAAAGGAATCTGCTCTACCAATAGTTTTCTACTTTCCATCAGCATGGTCATCAATATATTGTTAACAGGGGTAAGAAATTGACTTGTTGATTTGAATTAAAACGAATCTGCTCTACCAATCATCTTTTCTTTTTTTGCTATACGTGAACATTACCATCAATACGTTGTTAAATGGGGCAAGAATCATCTTTTTTAGATTTCCATCAGCGTGGCCATCAATATGTTGTTAACCGGGGCAAGAAATTGCCTCGTTGATTTTTACTAAAAGTAATCTGCTCTACCAATCATCGTTTTTTGGTTTCCATCAGCATGGCCATCAATATGTTGTTAACCGGGGTAAGAAATTGCCTTGTTGATTTTAATTAAAACGAATCTGCTCGAGCAACATCTTTTTTTTCCTTTCCATCAGCATGGCCATCAATATGTTGTTAACTGCAGCAAGAATTTGTCATATTGATTTTCATTAAAACGAATCTGCTCGATCAATCATCTTTTGTGATTTCCATCATCATGGCCATCAATAAGTTGTTAACTGGGGTAAGAAATGTCCTTTTTAATTTTAATTAAAACGAATCTTCTCGACCAATCATCTTTTCTTGCTTTCTAATCTTACCCCAGTTAACAACTTATTGATGTCCATACTGATGGAAAGCACAAATAAAAAAGTTTATGCTTTCCATCAGTATGGACATCAATAAGTTGTTAACGGGGGCAAGAAATTTCCTTGTTGATTTTCGTTAAAACGAATCTGCTCTACCAATCATTTTTTTATTTCCATTTACACGGCATTTAATATGTTGTTAACTGAAACGAATCTGCTCGACCAATCATCGTTATTTTCTTTTGCTTTCCATCTGCATGGCCATCAAGATGCTGTTCACTGGGGCTAGAAATTGCCTTGTTCATTTTAATTAAAGCGAATCTGCTCGACCAGACATTTTGTGTTTTTTTGGCGTTCCATCAGCACGGCCATCAATATGTTGATAAGTGGCGCAAGAAATTGTCTAGTTGATTTCAACAAAATGAATTTGCTCTACCAATCATCTTTTTTGATTTTCATCAGCATGCCCATCTATATGTTGTTAACTGGATCAAGAAATTTCCTTGTTGATTTTAATTGAAACGAATCTGCTCGATCAATGAATCCTTTTTGATTTCCATGAGCATGGCCCTCAATATGTTGTTAAATGGGGCAAGAAATTGCCTTGTTGATTTTCACTTAAACGAATCTTCTCTACGAATCATCTTTTTTGATTTCCATCAGCATGGGCATCAATATGTTGTTAACTGGGGCAAGAAAATGCCTTGTTAATTTTAATTAAAACGAATATGCTCTAGAATCGTTTTTAGGTTACAATCACATGGCCATCGATATGGTGTTAACTGAGGCAAGAAATTAACTTGTTGATTTAACTAAAATAAATCTGCTGAACCAGTTTTCTTTTTTTGATTCTCATCAGCATGACAATCAATATGTTGTTTACTGGGGCAAGAAATTGCCTTGTTGATTTTCATTTAAATTAATCTCTCTCTACCAATCACCTTGTTCTGGTTACCATCAGCATGGCAATCAATATGTTGTTAAATAGGGCAAGAAATTGCCTTGTTGATTTTTATTAAAATTAATCTGCTCTAGCAATCATCTTTTTTATTTTCGCCAGCATGGCCATCAATATATTGTTAACTGGGGCCGGAAATTTCCTTGTTGATTTTAATTAAAACGAATCTGCTCAACGAATCATCTTTTTTCTTTTACTTTCCATCTGCATGGCCATCAATATGTTGTTCACTTCGGTCAGAAATTGCATTGTTGATTTTAATTAAAACGAATCTGCTTGACCAATCATCTTTATTTTTTTGGCTTTCCATCAACATGGTCATCAATATATTGACTTGTTGACTTCAACTAAAAGGAATCTACTCTTCCAATCATCTTTTGTGATTTCCATCAGCATGGCCTTCTCTCTGTTGTTAAATTCGTCAAGAAATTGCCTTGTTGATTTTAATTAAATCGAATCTGCTCTACCAGACTTCGTTTTTTGATTTTCATCAGCATGGCCATCAACATGTTTGTAACGTGAGTACGAAATTGCCTTGTTGATTTTAATTAAAACGAATCATCTTTTTTTTATTTCCATCTGCATGGCAGTCAATATGTTGTTAACTGGGGCAAGACATTTCCTTGATGATTTTCGTCAAAACGAATCTGCTCTACCAATCATTGTTTTTGATTTCCATCAACATGGCCATCACTATGTTGTCAACTGGAGCGTGAAATTGCACTGTTGATTTTAATTAAAACGAATCTGATCTACCGATTCTCTTCTTTTGCTTACCATCACCAAGGTCATCAATATGTTTTTAACTGTGGCAAGAAATTGCGTTTTTGATTTTCACTAAAACGAATCTGCTATAGCATTCTTCTTTTTTTTTCATCAGTTTGACCATCAAAAAGTTGTTACCTGGCGCAAGAAATTTCCCAGTTGATTCTTATTAAAATTAATTTGCTCTACCAATCATCTTGTTTTGGTTTTCATCACCATTGCCATTAATATGTTGTTAACTGAGGCAAGAAATTGCCGCGTTGATCTCAACTAAAACGAATCTGCTCTACCAATCATCTTGTTTTGATTTCCATCACCATTGCCATCAATATGTTGTTAACTGGGGCAAGAAATTGCCTCGTTGATCTCAACTAAAACGAATCTGCTCTACCAATCATCTTGTTTTGATTTCCATCACCATTGCCATCAATATGTTGTTAACTGGGGCAAGAAATTGCCTCGTTGATCTCAACTAAAACGAATCTGCTCTACCAATCATCTTGTTTTGATTTCCATCACCATTGCCATCAATATGTTGTTAACTGGGGCAAGAATTTGCCTTGTTGATTTTTACTGAAACGAATCTGCTCTACCAATCACCTTTTTTGATTTCCATCAGCATGGCCGTTGTTAACCTCCGGGAGTGAAACTCACTTAAATCTTTTAGTTTCACGTTTTCTCCTGATATGAAGTGTAACGTTTATGTTGAATCAATTGCTTAGGTTGTTGTTTGGAATGCCGGTTCACTATGAGATGCTAGACAATTATTATTACCAGAATCTCTCTTGACCAGTTACAAGTAGAACATTCGTTATGGCAGCGTCCTGGTTATGATGATACGCTACATCGGGCACCAAGAGCTCTGATTGGGAGGTTTTCAGGAACGTGGAACTACCTCTTAACTGCAGTTGTTCCCAGGTCCACCCTGATCCTGGGTGTTAGCACCTGTTAGGGTCTCAGATATGGGAAAATAGTGAACCCCCAGTACATTTTTATAATAAAATGGGCAACAAAAAATATTTATAGCAAAATGACAATCGATAAAATTATCTGTAGCGAAAAAGCATCAAATTACGTACAAAATAATTAGATTTCAGCATTAAATAACGCATAGAGATGTTGATACGCCGCTAAATTTTTGTTCATCTCCTCTGTAGCTATTTATTGAACTCACAACTCTTTGGTTTAAGTCACTGGGTTCAACCACCGTTTTGTTCCAATGGGCTGTGTGTCCTTGAGATAAAAGCATTAGTTGAGTCTCCGGAAGGACTTGAACTTACGTCTGAGTTGGTTAAATCAAGTCGGATCTAACGACGTTTCCCTCGTCCCATGATGGGCGCAATTTGAATCCTGCAGGAGAAGATTTCTCGAATATTCAGGCCAGTAGACGAAAATAAATAAATATAATCTTTAATAAATAAACTCAAATATGGGTATCCACTAAAAATAAAGCTTAAATCGATAGAAACATATATATATATATATATATATATATATATATATATATATATATATATATATATATATATATATATATATATATATATTGTATGATAGAATTCGGCATTAAATAACTTGGGAATTTAGATATACCGTGTACCAAACAAAACCAAACCAGTTTTATATCTGTTAAGGTTTTTTTTTATTCCATAACGGTTGTAAAATAACGATCTATGAATCCAAAAGAGAAAAATGAAAGGACAGACTTGGCTAAGTATAATTTATAAAGATTTTGAACTTGTTATAATCTATATATATATATATATATATATATATATATATATATATATATATATATATATATATATATATGTAAGCAAATGTGTGGATGTAGATCCGACGGTATGATGAAGATATGATGAAGATGTGGAAAAGACAAAGCAAAATCCGAATATGTGAGTTTACTGTTTTTATTTTGTTTTTGTTTTTGGTAATCTGTCGACGTCAGACGTTTCGGTCAAATAGACTTTCTTCAGGACATGGTTAATGGAGACATATTTATATTAGATTTAAGTTAGATGAAGAGACGATATATACAGGACTGGTCAGAAACAGAAAAACTGAAATTCTAAAGTCAGAGTATTCTTTCTTGGAGTCGGATATATATATATATATATATTTATATATAAACAGTGGTTGTCTATGTGTCTGTCTGTCTGTGTGATACCATTTCACTCGAGAACCATCCAACCGATTTTGACCGAACTAGCACATACATTGTACAATCAATAATTAAAAAAAAAATCAATAATCAATAAAGCCCATTAAAAATCGATAAATCCGATTTCGTTCAAACTTACATCATATCAAGTTCAACGATACCTCATTTTTATTTCTACGCCACTGCGCTTAGCGAAAAACCGCGAAAAAGGAAAAATCGATTTCAACACAAATTTTAAACTAATATCTCCCTCAATTTTCAAGCAATCTAATACAAACTTCACTCAATTGTGTCCAACAATAAGTTGATGTGTTTAACAGTCATTTAATTTGATAATTCGGCCCACCCATATAGTGAAAACCCGCGTAAATAAAGAAAAATGGCGATTTTTACTGGTTTCTTTACTTTTCGTTGATCTTTTAGTTAATTTTCTTCAAACTTAACAATTGCTTTATTAATGTTTTCTCTTTTACATGTCTGGTAGCAGACTGACAAATTGAATTTCAAAAGTTTCAAAATAATTGTCGTCTGAAGTGGGTCTTCATGTTGCCTGTTTTACCCCTTCATGTCTAGGTTAACTTCAATTGAATAAATACAGATTACTTCTGTTATATCAATAACTGCATTTAATTCAAAATGTTTGTAATGAAAGTACTTTAAAGTAATTGAAGAAGATAGACTCTGTTACATCTAAACATGTTGCTGTTTTTGCTCCATTCTAATTGAACGCTTTTTCTGATCGATCAGCTGGTATAACTGCTTGTTCTTAATAAAAATAAATATCTATAAATATTTTATTTAGTTGTCCTAAAACCTTTGCACCCCACTGTAGTTACGGTAAAGTGTGTTTGTTGTTTCGGTAGCAGATACACAATGGGGTCACCTCTAAGTAGGATATTGGCATGTATTTTTCTAATCAACCAGCTGGTATGGCCGCTAGTCTTTAATATAAAAGGAAATTCTAAAACAACTTTTCTAAATCCTCAGCATTTACACATGTATGTGTGATAGATGGTTTCAGTAGGGAGAGAAAAAAGATAGGGAAATGTGGTAATGAAAAAGATTGGTAGAAGGATTTTACAAGGATCGGAAAGGATGGCCCGTTCAGCACTTGTAGAACGAAAGATGGAGATGTCTCTGACGCTGTAAGAATTCTAATTTACAATTTCCCTCAAGAGACCAAGAGTAAAAATAAAAGACTGAACAGAGAGAGAGAGAGAGAGAGAGAGAGAGAGAGAGAGAGAGAGAGAGAGAGAGAGGAAGGAGTTGTTCGTCAATGCATCCACGGCCCCTACCCAAAAGTTTCTTGTCGGTGTCTGAGTAATTTAATGAGATTGCATCGTGTACAGCAAAATGGAAAGAGAAGATAAAACATGACGGGAAAAAGGCTCTGGACAGAAACTGGTGGGTTTGTCTGAGTTTGGCGAATGGTGTACGCAACATTGAAGGTGACGTGCGTCAGTTTGATTTGTAGAGTAATTGACAGATCCTCCGGGTGAGAAGAAAAAGAAGATGCGAATGTTGGGCGCGAAAGTCGACATCTAATTTCCGGTTGGAAGATACTCTGGGGAAAGAAGAAGAAATAGCAAAGGGACAGAATTTGAAGGAAGAAGTCTTCGAAGAATTTTGAAAGAGAGGTTTATGATAGTGAAGCAGAAGAAAAAATGGTATAACCATTATAATGGTGATGATGATGATGATGAAGAAGAAGAAGAAGAAGAAGAAGAAGAAGAAGAAGAAGAAGAAGAAGAAGAAGGAGAAGAAGAAGAAGAAGAAGAAGAAGAAAGTAAAGGTTGATTAGGAAGAGAAATAGAGAAGAAAATAAACTAAGAGTGGAACAACAATGATAAGTAGTCTTATAAAGAAAGAAAACAATGAGGAAATGGTGAACATGAAGAAAAAAGAAGCGGGAGATTTTTTTAAAAAGACAAGAAGAAGAAGTGGAGGAGGAAGAGGAGGTAGACGAGAGGGAGAAGGAGGAGGAAGAGGAAGAAGAAGAAGGTTGAAGAAAATGGAGAAATAGAAGTAGACATTGTAAAAGAATAATAAAAAATGTGGATATTGAGAAAACGCATAGGAGGTGGTGATAGTGATGATGATAAAGATGATGGTGATATTGATGATGGTGATGATGATGATGAAGATGATGATGATGATGATGGTGGTGGTAATGATGATGATGATGAAGATGATGATGATGATGATGATGGTGGTGGTGGTGATGAGGACGATGATGATGATGATGATGATGATGGTGATGGTGATGAAGGTGATGGTGATGAAGGTGATGATGATGATGGTGGTGGTGATGGTGATGATGATGATAGTGATGGTTATGATGAGGATGATGATGATGATGATGATGAAGTAACTGCAGACGAAGAAGAAAAAATGGCTCGTAGGAAAAGGCAGTTGAAAACGATCAAGAAATAAAGAAAAGGAGAAAGGAAAAATGTGTTGAAGAATAAAAAGAAAAGGAGGAGGAGGAGGAATAAGAAGAAGAGGAGGAGGAGGAGGAGGAGGGGAGGAAGAAGAAGAAGAAGAAGAAGAAGAAGAAGAAGAAGAAGAAGAAGAAGAAGAAGAAAAGACCTTATGAACAGGAACAAAAAAGTTGCGGCACATTTAGAAGGAAAAGAGTTGGCTTAAAAAGTTTGGCTATGAGACAAATATCTGGACAATGAAGGAAAAGCTACAACGATAATGAGGATGCTGAGGGTGTGAATGATGACGATGGTGATGATGATGATGATGATGAAAAGAAGAAAGAGAAGCTGGTTGGATGAGCAGATAAAATGGAAGTAAGCTATTCTTGAAGGTCAAAATACCGAGAAGTTTTAGAAGACTGATGAAATTGAACAATAAAATAAAATACAGAGAGTTTTCAATAATAATAATAATAATAATAATAATAATAATAACAATAATAACAATAATAATAATAATAATAAAAATAATAATAAAAATAACAATAAAATATGAAAAATAAGAAAAGCGAAACAAATTGAACAATACAAAATCGTTTGATTAAATCCAAATCGATGAGCCAAGAAAGGAAAAATCTAGATGTTGAGGAACTCCTTAACCAGAGGAAAATATGGTTGAAAAACTCGACGTAAACAGGATTGTAAAGAATATCAAAGCAAAGGCGGGAATTTTATACACGAGTCGTTATTTGATTTGCTTCTATACCTTAACCCTTTGGCGAAGCGGTAAAGGAAAACGTTTTTTGATTGGCTGTTATCTTCTGTTGTCCTTTATAATTGCTTGTCACGTGCACGCATGCGCATTTAGGCTTGCTTAGAAATCAAGCCGCATATCGATATATTAAATGCATGGCAAAGTTCAGGCGCGCTACATCCCATATAGTTCAGACCATTACAGCCTTGACCCGCTATGCCAGGTGCACGCTGTAGACCCATCCTTGTTCACTTCATATTGCATTAGTAAAGAGGAAGCGCCTTATAGACAGAATGAACTGTTACTTCGTGGAACTCGCTCCCATGAGGACACTTCCCCTATCGCTACGATTTTAATTTCTTCATATAGTATTAGGTATCCTCGCCTATTTCCCTGTTCACACCCCTTCAGGAACAGGAGTAGATGTTTATTCCTTGCTTCCTGCTTAGGACTTGTCAACAACTTTCCTTCCCAGTAACCTCCTTGCGTCTTAGTGGCATTATCGCCTTGTTTGGTATGAAGTGATTAAAAAAACTAGCGTGACTGCTATATATCTTACATATCCTGATAATATACACTTCTTAATTAGTTCTTTTACCGCTTTGAAATACTCTACTTTGAGCGGCTCCTTAGCCATATATTGGGTGAACAATAGTGTATAACAAGAAAGAGAAAGCGATATAGTATACAAAAAACATCATATATACCCACGTGTGCCAATTAACCCAAGAACACTAACCATGGGTATATAGTACCCAGCGCAAATTTTCCTATTTTTAATTACAAGTTTTAGTACCTGATTTTCTTACCTAAATAATGTTTTTAAGTTCCTATTAATGTTAACTCAAAGTACAAAGTTTGAAGTGCCTGCATATGAAATATTTCAAATAAAGATTTATATTTAATTTTTTTTTTGATATTTTCAAAATCGGGTATGATATACCCATGGTTAGTAGTGGGGTAACTTTAATTAATGGTTAGTGTTCTAGGTTTAAAATAAACAACGCTTTAGTTTCATTTTTTTCACCATACGGTCATTTTTAGACCCACTGGAGTGACAGGGTGTAATCGATTTCTAGTTTTTATTTAGATTAGGTCATTTGAAGTTGTGTGCCGTAATATGAGCCTATTTTCGGGAGGTATAATGAAATTTGTTTGGACTTGAAAAATATTGTGTAATTGTGATTGCATCAGATTATTATTACGTCCAGACACTATTGTCTCAACTGTCGATTATTTGTCCTTACGGCCATTGTCTGTGCTGGACGTTACTCCAAAGAAGCGTATGGAAATTGTAACTTCACGAACACACTGTCAAGCTTTAGCAGTGAGCAAATCAATTATCTATCGAGTGGTCCGGAAATTTTTTGATTTAAATCCAATCAAGAAACTGTGGTCAATCTGCAAGGAACGACTTCGAGGAATGGACATACGAAGTTCTAATATGTGCACTGGGTCATGTTTTATTGGATAACTACGTAAAAAAAATTATTCGTTTTCCTTCAATTTGCTCAAGGGTGCATATATAACGTATAGATACCAGGAGAAAAATTAAAATCAATTATGCAAGTCAATGTTTGAATAATAAAATATGCTGTTGGCAACATTTCTCGGCCATATTTATACTTGTATGAATTATATATTGTGTAAGTTTTAGCCTTAACCCTTTGAGCCCTGCGTTCCTGAACAATTTTAACCCTTCTGCCTGAGCTCCTCAGTCAAAATATAAAAATAGTTACACGTGTTTACGCACCGTTCAACCGGCGGCTGGGTATAAGTCATTTTTCTCTACCACTGTTTAACTGGTGGCTGGGAATTACGTCCTTTTATATCTATCATGAAACATTACATACCAATTATTTGCGAAGTTTGACTCAGGAGCCAGGCAGAAGTGTTAAAATTGTATATATATATAGGGTGTGCAAAAGTAGGTATATAGTAATGAAAAACAAAACGTGCACACAAAAGGTATTATATTGTTTTTACAAACATCAATGATAACATATCTACCTACTATATATATATATATATATATATATATATATATATATATATATGTGTGTGTGTGTGCGTATTACAAAATGATAACAACACTGACATCTTATTTTAACAGATATATATATATACCAAAATTACACAAGAATATTTTGAAGTACGAAAGAGTAAATTTATTCAAGGAAATGGCCATTGGCTTCAACCACGACCTCCAGGCGACTTCGGAATCTCCCGCAACTCTTCTGGATAGCGTCTTTGTTTAAGTTGGTGAATGCTGTTGTAATCCTTGCCTCCAGTTCATCTTTGGTGTTACAAGGAATTTTTCGATCTCTACATCAACTGCACCCCACACATAATAATCACGGGAGTTGCAGTGTAGGGATTTAGTTGGTCACATGTAAGTGTTGATATAGTCGCAGAGATTAGCTGAAAGCCATGACTTGGTTCTCCTGTTTGTGTGGTCTGGTGCAGTGTCATGTTCTGAGACATAGGGTCTGCTAGCAGCCCTCTTCTTGACTCAGGACAATGCTAACACCTCAAGGCACTTGATGTAGGCCTCCGTCTTGAGTCTGAGGCTTTCATCAATAAATTCGCGAGTTCTTTTCTCATCAGAACGATCAAAGTGATTTTTTCGAGATGCTGTACCTTTGTAATCCTCATTAGACTCATCCATCTCTTTCCGAATCCGCTGCACTGTCCTCAGATTGACACGCAAATATAAAATATTAAAACTGATCCACAAAAAATGTATTTATTATGACAGAGCATATAAATTACGTAATAGAGAAATCCAGAATTACCTCATAAGTATAGACTATTTCAAATAATGTCATTACGTTTGCATTATTGGACTCAAATGGTGGACTGTATTCTGCGTTAGAAACTTAAAATTAAATATTTAAAAAAGACGGCAGCATTTGAAAAATTGATACTGAGCTAACCAAACAAACTACCCGAGTGGTGGTAAGGGGAGAGCGGTTGTTGTCTGGCTTAAGTGAGAAAAAGGCTACACAAATTCAACCCAGATATTAATCTTAACCCACCAAATTGGTGTTATGAGAAAATTGAAGTGAAATTAAAGCAAGACCCAAAAAAGGATGTTATTAAACGAAATTATTAATTATTAGTTAAATAAAAAAAAAGAAAATGTGTTACCATTAGAAATTAACAAAATATGGTTGCAAATACAATATAAGATTAACAATAAATCTTTTTTAAATGGTTTATATTAAAAAAAATAATAAACCATTTTTAAATTATTTGAAAAAAATGAAAACATTTTAAAAAAAAATAAAAATATATATCATCTCTATCTATAAAAGGCAGGATGTGTGTGTGTGTAACGAATGCACGCCCGCAATTTTCGACGGATTTGCACCAAAATTTACATGCACATGCTCCAAGTTAGCAAGGCCAAGACCGACTTTGCATTTCCCAACTCCCATCGATAGTGGAAATAATCGATTTTTTCATGCTTCTACGGCAGTTTTCGTGTAGTTTGCCCAGAGTGAGAGCCTATAGCTGGCTGCCACGAATAGGCAGGAAGATTCTATTGGCCAGCGTCAGAGCCAACAGCTGACTGAAACGAATGTTAACTAGCATTCTAGCATGCAAAAAAATCGATAGCTGCATTCGTCACAGGTGGGAAAAATTTAAATCTGCATGGCACTTTACTCCAATTGGCTCATTCGCTTGCTTAAACTCAACGTTGATTCTGATTCCGCAGAACTGTGTTGGGTGTGAAAAAGTATTTGTTGTTAACATTCTTTTTTCATTCGGTTTTTCCAGTTACGAGTCCTTTTTTTTAAAGCTGATCGTTTTGTGTTCATTTTGTTTAGTTCTTTTTTCGTAACAGATTTAATGTTTAGCATAGAGCTTAGAGCTGCTAGTTTAATATATAATTAAAAAATGATAAAATTAAAAGTAAAGATAATTATATTAAGCATTTAAAATTTTAAAGATAAGTTAATTTATTAATACCGAACATACCTAGGATAAGAAAACAAAAACTATTAAAAAACATTCAAAAAATTATTTATTAATTATTTAAAAAATGAAAAGGATTAAAAAAACAAAGACAAGAAAATGTAGTGGAAGGTTATAAGGTAGGAGTGATATGAAGAAGACAAAATATAGAAATAACTATAGCAAAAGGTATAACATTAGATTGTTTAGACAAATAAAAATTAAGTAAGATGAAAAATATTATAGAAGTGTAAATCTACTCCTGTGAGGACATTTAGAAACTAATTAATTCCTTAGATTAAAAAGTTTGCTTTGATTATAGAATTTAATTATTCTAATTTCCTCTTCTAAACATAAGTAACACCCACTCTTAAGATTATTAGGAGTATGAGCGAAACTTATAATTTTCCAGTCAACCTGAGGGTCCAGACCTTTCTCCCTCAATTCCCAATTTTTTTTGGAAAGAGCTGTCTGATATTTTAATTTTCGGTTGTAATGTCTTTGTTTCCATTGCCCCGCAGAAATTCCAATTAAGGCATTATGATTTAACTTATTTTCTTTGGTGTAAATAGTTGATTGGTATATTACCTTAGTAGCTCTGCATTTTCTTTCAACTGAACAATTTTCGTTATTTCTACAATTACGGGCGGGGGGTCGATACCAGTTTTATTGTTAGTCTCATAGAATTTACTTAGAATGTATTTATTATGAGAGTTGATAATTTTGTACATGTCACTGGTGCAGGAATAGCTTATTTTGATCGTTTTCCTATTCAAGAGTCTTCTTTTTGTGAAAATGTTTATTTATTAATTTCAGAAAATGCTGTCCGATATTAGTATTGGATAATTTACAGAAGCGGGTGGTTGAACTATATAATTTTTCTTTTATTTTTATTTCCGTGCCTACAATGCATTTGGACCACTTATGAGTATGTTGCTAAGATGTCTCTAATTTTGAATGATGTGCAGCTTGGTCCCGTTGAAAAACGTGATGCTACCACTTCAATTAAAACAAAATTAAAAAAAAACACTTTTGAGGTGGGTAAAAAGTGGGGTTCGTCCCCCAGAGATTTTGGAGGAAATTAGACATTCTGGCTCAATCCAACTCCGTCTTTATGGCTTTCCAAAAATCCATAAGCATGGGTTTTCTTTAAGACCCATTTTCTCTATGATTGGGTCCCCTCAAGATAAGGTTTCTAAATAGTTAGCTGTGGTGTAGAAGCTTGTTTTGCAGCGCTATAGTTATTTCTGTATTCTGTTTACGTTAGAAATTATATCCACAAATGTTCTTCTTCCGGTAAGTTCATGTGTTCATTTGATCTGTGCTCCTTATTTACTTTTGGTCCCCTCTTTTGGGGGACAATTAATATCTGTTGCGATTCTCTTTGTCACAGCTCTTTGTCTCCTCTAGATATTCCTGAGAAAGAATTCCTTGAACTGATGAAATTTGGCATCCCATCCGTGGAATTTAGATTTGATGACGTTATGAATCGACAGATTGATGGTGTTGCGATGGGTTTCCCTTTGGGCCCTGCACTGGCAAATATATAGTTTTCATGACGAGAGATTGCTTTGTGGCACACCTCGTCCTTTATTGCATCGTTGGCATGTGGATGATACTTTCCGTTTATACAATGATGAAGCTGAAGCCGATCAATTTCTCTCATCTCCCAATAGTCTTCATCCATTTATGAGGTTTACATGTACAGCTACGTTGTACTCCAACATTGTTTCTGATCTCACTCTATAGGAAGTCTACTTTTGCTGGTTTGTACACGCGTTGGGATTCCTTTTGTCCAAAGATTTTTCATTCCTATCTGCTCTCGCTCCGGATCTTCTGTGGCCCCCTTGCCTTGATCGACCCACTGTCTTTCTCTTTCACCACATCCCCTCCCTTGCCACTCCTACCTACTCTTCCTCCAACCCTTCTTTGACCCCTTGCGTGATAGTGGCCTCCGGCCTTGCTTGGGGTGATACGATTAAAAAAAAAAAAAAAAAAGAACCCGAAGATAAACCTCATCGAAACATTGGCGGATAGAGCATTGACGATTTGCTCTGAGGTTTTCCTTGATAATGAAATCGATTGTCACGAGGGCTCTAAGCAAAAATGGGTATCCGACTATTATTGTTCATTCTGTCATTCGTGACAAAATCGCGAATCTCAAAAAAAAAAAAAAAAAATTAAGCCCACTATGCTAGAAAGATGTCCTGTATATTTGCGACTTCCTTGGACTGGAGCTGGATGTAAAAACCTCTCCAGGAAAATTTCGTCTAGTGTCCGTGATTGTAATTTTTCGGCTGAGATTCGTGTCGAGTTCAATACCAGTCCGATCCTCTCATTTATCCGTAAGGATGTTCTCCCCTCACATCAAGTTAATTCTGTTGTGTATAAATATGATGGTGGTTGCAGAGTCAATTACATAGGGACGGCAACCCAGAGACTGGATGTGAAACACTTGTGGGGCTCTCCCCTTCTACACAAGATGGACTCGTCTAAAGTATACTTATTCTGACAGAGTGGAGATACGTGGAATACACAGGGTGTTCACAAAGAGATACGTTGAGACAAGGTTGAGATACGTAGAGGAGAGAGAGAGAGAGAGAGGGGGAGAGAGTGTGAGAGAGAGAGAGTGAGAGAGAGAGAGAGAAAGCGACGAAGACTTCGGACCCACACGGAAAGAAAAAAAAATTTCTCTCGTCACCACAACAATTTAGCGACGAGGACTTCGGACCCACACTAAAAAAGAAATTTCTCTCTCGTCAACACAACAACTTGGCGACGAGGATTTGAACTTCTCGGAGACTCAGAGAAAAACAAATTGCCGTTGTCAGCGTCCACAACAACTGGGTGACAAAGATTTGCGAGGATTTGCGAGGATTTTGCGTGACCACCGTGATTAAAAGGTACTTCCTCAAAAAACGGGAAATCGAGGTTTTCGTAAGACTCTTATCATGGAGGATTTTAAAAGTATTTTGGTAGAACTTGTAACATACCAAAATAAACATCAACTACAACTCCAAGAAAGACAGTTCGAATTTCAGAAGGAAAATCAAGAAAGACTGCTCGAATTTCAGAGGGAAAATCAAGAAAGACAAATGCAACTCCAGGAATTAATATTAAAAGTAACGGGTAACACACAACAAAAGAATATCGAAAAAGAGGCGACTTTTTCGCAAGACGCAGTTTGGAACACAATAGAAACACTTAAATACTCTCTAGAAGATGATAAAAATTTCGGGGACGACTACAGACGTCATGAAGACATTTTCAATATTGATTGCCAAAATTCGACGGAAGCTAAGAAGCTACGTTTATTACTCAGGAAATTGGGAACAGAGGAGTACACAAATTTTGTGGACTATATTCTACCGAAAAAGCCTTACGGAGCTCTTCAGTCCAAAGACTTCACTTTTTCACAAAAGGTGGAAATGTCTCAACCTCATAAAAAGCGAAAATGAGGACTAATACACATTCACCGCAATCGTGAACAAACTTTGCGATGACTTTAAGTTGGCAGGATTGACTCCGGACAATTTTAAGTGTCTGATTTTCGTATAGGGATTAGTCTCAGCCAAGGACAGTGAAATGCGCAAAAGAATGCTCACGAAGCTTCAAAACGAGCCTGGATTAACGCTACAAAAATTGTCAGAAGACTGCCAAAAATGCTTGAGTATAAAAAAAGACTAAGGATATTGAAGAAATCGGGAGTAGGACACATACGTAAGTTGAACCAAAGATTACGAGTTTCACCTCCCCCCGGAAGAAAAACAAAAATTTCATGATAAAGGAAAAATTACAAGGTATAAGGCGATTAATGACAGAGATCAAAGTAAATATACCCCCCCCCATCTGCATGTTACAGATGTGGTGGATTCCACTGGAATAAAGACTGTCGATTTAAATACAAGAACTGCTTAGCTTGTGGAAATATGGGACATAATGCAACTCAATACAGAAACAAAAAGCACACTAGTAGGGTAAGAACTACAAGAATGGACTACGAAGTCAAGATAACCACAAGAAAATACGTGGAACTCGAGATCTTAAATAAGAAGGTAAAATTACAGTTAGACTCAGGATCGGATCTAACTATAATTAATTTACAAACATGGAGGAAGCTAAATAGACCGACCATGAGGCATACACAGAAAATCGCTAATTCTGTTTCAGGGAAGCGTATCAATTTTGAAGGAGAAGAAATTCTAAACGTAAAACTCCACGGAAAAACGAAAAAATTGAAGATTTGTAATGAAAGACACAGAAAATTTGGTGGGCACAGACTGGATGCAAATATTTGACGTATGAGATTTACCTATTAGCTCATTTTGTAAGAAAATAGAGTGCGAGCCGTCAGAAGCTACAAAATTAAAAGAACTACACAGTCAATTCCCCGAAGTATTCTCGAGCGGTTTGGGACGATGTAATAAGTTTGCAGCTAAAATTGAACTAAAGGAAAATGTTCAGCCAGTATTCAAGAAAAAGCGAAACGTGCCTTTCGCAACCATAGAAAAAATTGACAAGGAGTTAGGTAGATTGGTACAAACTGGAATCCTTTCACAAATCGAATTCAGTGAATGGGCGGCACCAGTGGTCTACGTAAAGAAAAAATTCGGAGAAACCCGTGTTTGCGCAGATTTCTCGACTGGGTTAAACAAGGCTGTCAAGGATTATCACTACCCATTGCTAAGCCCGGAGGAAATATTTACCAAGCTTTACGGTGGTAAGGTATTTTCTAAGATTGATCTAAGTGAAGCTTATCTTCAGATTCCAGTAGAAGAAGAAAGTACAAAGATTTTATGTATCAATATTCACAAAGGACTTTACAAATTTAACAGATTGCCATTTGGGATAAAAGTAGCACCATACCATCCACGATCTAACGGGCAAGCCGAAAGAGAGCCTTGAAAAAAGCAGAGGACGTACCAACATAAAGAGCCATGCAACAGTTCCTACAAGTCTACAGAATCACCCCGAACGGAAACACACCATCTGGCCTTTCGCCAGCTGAAGTGATGTTTGCCCGCAAAATACGGTCCGTTTTTGATAAACTATTACCCAGCAAAAATAAAAACCGACATACACCGATAGTGCCTAAAAGATCCTTCAAACCAGGCGAACGGGTCTATTTCAGAATGTTTAAGAATGATATGGCATACTGGGAACCAGGTACGATAATAAGCAGACTGGGGAATGTTCTGTACACGATTCAAGGCGAAAAATGCACTCACAGGAGACATATCAATCAGATACAAAAAAGACGGGTACAGGGGCCAAGCTCGTGAGCTTCGGAAAATGAAGACTCAATGGAGGCGATTTTTGAAGCATTTGAAATTCAAAGACCACAAGTAGCCACGGAGATTAGAAGAACAAGCAGGAAAAGAAAATTCACTGAACCGCTAATAATAGACCATAAGCGAAAAAAATATTAAACTCCCCCCAAAAAGAACCTAGGGAGGGGTGTTGTGGGGATCTCCCATTTTACACAAGATGGACTCGTCTAAAGCATACTTATTCTGACAGAGTGGAGATACGTGGAGTACACACGGTGTTCACAAAGAGATACGTTGAGATAAGGTTGAGATACGTTATACCTTATCCCAACGTATCTCTTTGTGAACACCCTGCATACTCCACGTATCTCCACTATGTCAGAATAAGTATGCTTTAGACGAGTCCATAAGAGAGAGAGAGGGAGCGAGAGAGAGAGAGAGAGAGAGAGAGAGAGAGAGAGCGAGAATTACGGCTCCACTTACAGAGATTTGTACATATACTTTCTACTAACCCGTATTCCTGGACTACTAATCTTCATTTCAAGTTTGTATTCTTACGTTCAATATACTTATTTTCCTATTTCAATTACTGGCGTTGTTTATTTATTTGGGCAGGATTCCCTTCCCAGAATCCACGACAGAAACAAAACGTGCCAGATAATATCAGGAGTCTTTTCCATTGTTTACATTTCTAAGATGTTTAGCTGTTTCTTGTTCGGTTGTTTATGGATAGACGCGTTTACGCATCGAGTATAGCGTTACTAACGATACTTTTATCATTCTCTTTTACTTTTTTAACTTATTTAACTAGAAGATGGGATAAAGAGATAGAGAAAAAGGGGTTAGTCTATTACAATTTGGTCATTCAATAAAAGGATCTTGCATGATACACGAGATACATGATGAAATCATTTTGTATAAGTGAAAATTTTGGGGTTGCACGATTCTCGTGATCGCGCGTTACATGAGTATATACGGTATATTTAATGAATGAAGAAAGAAAGAAAAAAGAGAGAAAGAAAGAAAGACGAGACATAATTTGGAGAGGAAAGTGAGAAAAAAGGATAAGGTTAGCAAGAAAGAAAGAGCAAAAACGAGAGAAATACAAAGAAAGAAAGAAAGAAAGAAAGAAAGAAGTCACACAGTTTGGAGAGGAAAGTGAGAAAAAGGATAAGATTAGTAAAGAAGAAAGAACAAAAACGAAAGAAAGAAAGAAAGAAAGAAAGAAAGAAAAACGTGACACAGTTTAGAGAGGAATGTGAGAAAAAAGGATAAGGTTAGTAAAGAAGAAAGAAAAAAAACGAAAGAAAGAAAGAAAGAAAGTTTAGAGAGGAATGTGAGAAAATAATAAAGGATAAGTTTACCAAGGAAGAAAGAACAAATACGAAAGGAATAAACAGAAAGACAAGAAGAAAGAAAGAATGTAAAAAGAAAGAAAGAAAGAAAGAAAGAAAAAACGTAACCCAATTTGGATAGGAAAGTGGGAAAAAATAAAGGATACAGTTAGCAACTGAACGACAAAAAGAAAGAAAGAAAGGAAAAAAAAGAAAAGGGAAAGAATGAAAAATAATTTAAAAAGCCAAAAAAACAAACAAAAAACCGTTGAAATGCAATAAACGACAATCAAATCAAATTTAGAAAATAATAAAATCAATAATTGACATGTTATGCGTCATCAACAGATCTGCGGCCAAGTCGAGGCTCACACACATTAAAAAACCCGAAAAAGTGATAAAAAACGAACAAAGAAAATAACGTAAAACCTTATATGATAGTCAGCGAGCGTGTTTGATTGTATTATGTTGTCAGTGCGCCGAAGCCGGCAGCCTTCCCGATCACATATTTGCCTTCGACTCGACCCTAACGGGGCACCCACTGCACAAATACAAAGATTTCATTTTCTTTTAATACTTGCCCAGTTACGGATAATAGGGTGTTTGATACAATTCTGGCAGGAAAAAGGCAAATAGCGAGAAAAATTACGTTGCGGTAACCTTATAGAAAAAAAGATGGGGGCGGGGAGGAAGAAAAGAGAATGTCAAATGTGGAAGTAAGAAAAATTCGTACAAGGCAAAGTGATAAAAAACAAGGGTGTGGGTGGAGACGAGAGGAGAGGGCTGTTGAGGAAACCTAAAACAACAAACTCAATATAATTCGGTAAAAGAGCAAATGAAGGAACGGATAAGAAAGGAATAACTGAAGTGAATTAAAAAAAATCAGAAACGAGACTGAATTGAAGAAATTTAATAAAAAGAATCAATGCATTAATATTAACAGTGGTGTCTCGCTCTGGGCTCTTCCGAGCTGGGCAAGAGAAGTTTAATCTATGGGTCCGATTATGTTTCAACTATTTACCTTTCTTTTTCGTTGGAACGTTTTGAACTGAGCAAGGAGTAAATTCTATAGAAAACGGGGAATGGCTGATGCCCAACTCCGCGAGAGAGCCTTTCTCCGCCTGCTTGGTCTCACGCTGTCGACAGACCTGAAGTGGAATAACTACATTGAATCAATAGCTTCATCTACCGCAAGGAAAGTTGGTTCTCTGTGTCGCGCCAGAAGAGTTTTATCGCCTGAGTCCTTCTTTCAAATCTTCAAATCAACCATTCGTTCTTGCATGGAATACTGCTGCCATATTAGGGTATGGTGAGCCGCAGTTCATCTCGAGGTCCTCAACAAAATCCAGAGATTATTGAGCAATGGGATGTGTCCTGGTCTGGCATTTCATCTAAAGTCACTTTCTCACAGATATGCTGTGGCTTCCCTCTGTCTTTTCTACAAATATTTTCATGGCAACTGCTCTAACGAGCTACTTTCACTGGTACCGAAACTGCATGAATCTAATCGTGCTACTCGGTTGGTATCTCGGTCCCACACTTTCACTGTTGAAACAGTTAAATGCAGCCGTGTCTTCTATTTCAACAGCTTTTTCTCTCGCACAGGGGAACGCCCTTCCTCTTACTTGCTTCCATGATAGATATAATCTTCAAATATTCAAATGTAATGTCAATCGACATCTTCTGATGCCTTGGTCTTGATCCCCGTCTTTCTCTCTATCCTTTCCTCACACACCCATCTTTATTCTTGCTCTCACTCTCTGTAACCTCTTGCGTGCTAGTCGCACTCCGCCCTTACTTGCGGTGATTTGCGTAAAAAAAGATAGATAGATAGATAGATAGATAGATAGAATATTCAAATGTAATGTCAATCGACATCTGATGACTTGATCCTGATCCCTGCCCTTCTCTTTATCCTCTCCTCAAACACCCATCTTTACTCTTGTTCTCACTCTCTGGAACCCCTTGCGTGCTAGTGGCACTCCCGCCTTGCTTGGGGTGAAATGCAAAAAAAACTAGAAAGACACTTAAAATCAAAAAGAAACAGTTGACATTTCTGTGGCCTATTATGTAGGAGGACACCTGGGAAAATTTAGTACTCATAGGACGTATTGAGAGAAAGATAACGGGCACAATATCGTTGAATGATTCATGGGTGATCATTAACAACAAAAGGCGGCCTAGGAAAATAAATAGATGATAATGTGAAGTTGGGAAGATGCCGTGGATGGGACATAATATTCTGAACATACTTAAGGTCATTTATTTCAATTGGAGAAAACATTAAATGTACTTGTGTTTTTGATGCAAAAGGTTTTCTTCATACGCACTTCAGACTTCATAATCAGTACTTAATACAGATTCTGTGATATATTAGATAGGCCGAGGGAAGTTGCTCGTCAAAAGAGAACGGAATTTTAGTCATATCCAATGATAAGAAAATGCAAACCCCATACGGCTAAGTGATACAAGGATGCCTCCAATAGTATGCCATAAAGTAGAAATAGTGACTGTCTATATTTCTGAGATGAGATATTATGTACACTATTTACATTATTCGGACTATTGTCCTCGTCTTTGTCGTCATATTCATTACAACGTTACGGCCGTTGTACGCTCCGTCCTTCTTCATGTGGTTGGAATGTCGAATGAACCCTTTATTTCACTCACTGGGTTATACTGTTCTAGTTCCACGTGCCATGTTTTAATGCATGTCAGTTGTCAGTTATCTCCTGTTAATTCCCCTCTCCAAATTCTCCACTGCCTTAGCCGTGTATTGAGCTCACACTCTTTGGGTCCTGTCAATGGATCTAACCAACGCCTTTATCCATTGTTCCATGAGTCAGGACAAGGCAGTGGAGAACTTGGAGAGGGGAATTAACAGGAGATAACTGACAACTGACATCCATTAAACATGGCACATGGAACTAGAACAGTCTACCCCAGTGAGTGAAATAAAGGGTTCATTCGACATTCCAACCACATGAAGAAGGCCGGAGCGTACTACGTCCGAAACGTTGTAATAAATATGGCAACAAAGATGAGGACAATAGTCCGAATAATGTAAATAGTAGAAATAGTGAAGGTATCACATGTTTTTTTATATTTTAGCAGTACATCATTGTACCACAGTTTCGATAATTCTTAATCTTTGTTTATAAAACAGAGGACATCTGTGTGTCTGTATGTTTCATAGATTTTCACTCTAGATTCGTCCAACCGATTTTGACCAAACTTGCCACATACATTGTACAATGTAAGAGATAGGTTCGTAGTGTAAAAAATCGATAATTGTTAAAGTATCAATAATCAATAAGGCCGATCAAAAATCTATAAATTCAACTTTTTCCCTCCGTTTTTGTTCAAAATCGGTATGTAAGCTACTTACAGCATGACGAGCTCAACGATACCTCATTTTTATTTATACGCCACTGCGAAAAACGAAAAATCGGTTTCAACACAAATTTTAAACTAAAAACTTCCTCAGTTTAAGAGCAATCTTATATAAACTCAATTGTAGCCAACAATAAGTCGATTGTTTAACAGTCATTTCACTTGATAATTGAGTGCATCCTTATATTGAAAACCCGCGTAAATAAAGGAAAATGGTGAAATTTACTGGTTTCTTTCTTATTTTTCGTTGATCTTTCAACCAATTTTCATCAAACTTAGCAATTGCTTTATAAATGTATCCTTTTTTGCATCCCTGGTAGCACACTGACAAAGTGAATTTCAAAAACAAAATAATTGTGGCCTGAAATGGGTTTTCATGTTGCCTGATGACTTGATCCTGATCCCTGCCCTTCATGTCCTCAGCTAACTTCGATTGAATAAATACAGATTACTTCTGTTATATCAGTAACTGCATTAATACAAAATGTTTTTTTTAATGAAAGTACTTTAAAGTAATTGAAGAAGATAGACTCTGTTACATCTAAAAATGATGCTGTTTTTGCTCCATTCTAATTGAGCGTTTTTTCTGAACGACCAGCTGATTATGGCTGCTACTAATTTACTAATTACATGACTAAGAGATGCGTTCAAAAAGGATCCAATATTTGGACCTACAGAATCAATTTTGTATATTTCACAAATTTTATTTAATCACCCTCAAATAACTTCCCGTGTGACTTCACACACTTTTCCCAACGGTCTGTCACTGCATGTTTGGAACGCCTTTTCTGGAATGTTATGAAGCACCATTTTCGCTTTCTCATAATTTCCTTCCTTGAGTCAAATCGTCTCAATTTCAGCATGCTTTTAGATTGGGGAAAAGAGAGAAGTCACACGGTGCCAAGTCGAAAGAGCTTGCCGAATAAGTGTTGTTCTTGGCCAAGAAAGCTTGGATTGTGCCGTTGGAAAAAGATTTCCCTTGATTGTTTGGGGATAAAAATAAGGATTTTCAGTTTGCATCACAATTAAATGACAAAACAATAGAGCGTAAAAGTTCTCAAATTTATTTCCTTGGCAGAACCCGACCTCTTTTACCAACAACCGTATATTTTTTAAGTTAGCGGTTAATTATTCCTTAGTCAGTCGTTCATTCGTTGGGCAAATTTCGATTTATCTGTAGCCATAAGTTACCGTAACAACAGATTCATGAAAGAAGCAATCGGCCCAATGTTGTGTTTTTTCGTTTCCCCTTTTTTTTTCGAAGATGGCTTGTCGGTGTTGGCCGAAGCTACCAACTCTTCCGCTTCACCTGCTATCCTCTTCTGCCTCACCTGCTATCCTCTTCCGCCTCACCTGCTATCCTCTTCCGCCTCACCTGCTATCCTCGTCTGCCTCACTTGCTATCCTCTTCCGCCTCATCTGCTATCCTCTTCCGCCTCATCTTCTACCCTCTTCCACCACCCTTACTATCCTCTCCCGCCTCGTCACCTATCCTCTTCTGTCTCCCCTGCTATCCTTTTCCACCTCGCCTGCTATCCTCTTCCGCCTCAACTACTATCCTCTTTTGACTCACCTGCTATCCTCATCCGCCTCATCTGCTATCCTCTTTCGCCTCACGTGCTATCCTCGTCCGCCTCGCCTGCTATCATCTTCCGCCTCGCCTGCTATCCTTTTCCGCCTCACCTGCTACCCTCTTCCGCCTCATCTGCTACCCTCTTCCGCCTCGCCTCCTTTCCTCTTCTGCCTCAACTGCTATCCTCTTCCACCTCGAAAATAAAAATAAAAATTAAAAGATCCCCTGGCTTACCTATACGTACAGTCGAACAGCTTCTTCTCCCGAAATTGCTTTACGGTACCGACTCCCAAGATGATGCTTTCCCAATAACTACAATCTAAACTATATACATTATTCGGACTATTGTTGCCATATTTATTACAACGTTTCGGTCCTTCAGTATCTGTCTATATTTCTGCGATGAGGTATTATGTACATTATTTACATTATTCGGACTATTTTCCTCATATTTGTCGCCATATTTATTACAACGTTTCGGCCCTTCGGTATCTGTCTATATTTCTGCGATGAGGTATTATGTACATTATTTACATTATTCGGATTATTTTCTTCATATTTGTCGCCATATTTATTACAACGTTTCGGCCGTTGTACGCTCCGGCCTTCCTCAGGTGGTTGGAATGTTAAACTGGACCCTTTATTTCGCTCACTGGGGTAGAATGTTCTAGTTCCCCGTGCCATGTTTAATGGATGTCAGTTATCAGTTATCTCCTGTTAATTTCCCTCTCCAAGTTCTTCACTGTCTTAACCGGGTATTGAACTCACACTCTTTGGGTCGTGTTACTGGATCTAACTAACGCCTTTATCCACTGTGCTATGTGTCCTTGAGGAAACGTTGTAATAAATATGGCGACAAAGATGAGGAAAATAGTCCGAATAATGTAAATAGTGTACATCATACTTAATCTCAGAAATATAGACAGACATGAAGGGCTGAAACGTTTTAATAAATATGGCGACAGAGGACAATAGTCCAAATAATATAAATGGTGTACATAATACCTCATCTCAGAAATATTGACAACTACAATATATTCTTCAAGCCTAGGGTTAACCGTTGCCTTTCCATCCTCATAAACTACGCTATCTTTTACTCTTATCAATCATACAGCAAATTCCTTCAGGAACCCTCTAGCTTGAGTGGCTCTTGGGTCTTGTGCATATTTTTACCGTATTTTCTACACTCCTTTTCGTGTTTACTTCCATTTGTTTCTGTTTCTGTTTTCACTTTTCATATTTTCCCAGTGCAACTAACCTAAATGAGTTACGATTTCACTGATTCTTTTCGACCTCGCACAAAAACAAGATCTTCTCCCCCACTCCTGCTCTTCCTATCATCTCTTTTACGTATTTTATTTACTTATCTGTTCACTGCTCCCTTCTTTCTCGAATTCATTCATTCATCTAATTTGTTTTGCTTGCGTCCCGGATGAAGAATGCCCATGATTGGCTTCCATAATTTAATATAAGCGGGTATTAGACAGAAGGCTTTGCGTCGATAGTATAACTGGCTCTCGCTATCAAAATCATGTGCTCGGCCGTTTTCGTCGTTGTCATTTTTTTGTATATTAATTGACTTACTGATAAACTGGTACGGTTAGACACATAGAAAAAAACAATAATATGCACACAGGAACGCTTGAAAACACATATAAAAAACAGGGTACGCCCTATCTATTTCTCTCTCACGTTTGATTGTTGTACAAAGCGAGTAACGAGAGAATACATTTTGAGAGGATTGGATTCTAAGCCGCAAATCTTCCTCTGAAAATCAACTCAACATTACACGCCTTTTAATTATGTTCAGGAGATATATTCAAATTGTTTAAGCGAGTAACGTCTCTTTAAAAACGTTCTAAGGGTGTGCGTACCCCAAACCCATGTGTGTATTGTGTGTATGTGTGTGTATGTTTATCTGTGTGTATGTGGTTGTATCTATGTGTATGTGCATGTATCTGTGTGTATCTGCATGTATGTGTATCTTTGTGTGTATGTTTGATGTGTATGTATGTGTACGTTTGTGTATCTGGGTTTGTGTACGTGTATGTGCGTATGTCTATGTGTGGGTATCTCTGTGTGTATGTGTAAGTGTGTATCTGGGTTTGTGTATGTGTACGTGTGTGTATTTGTGTGTGTATGTGTATATATGTGTGTGTATGTGTATGTGTGACGTGTATGTATGTGTACGTGTGTGTATCTGAGTTTGTGTACGTGTATGTGCGTATGTCTATGTGTGGGTATCTCTGTGTGTATGTGTACGTGTGTATCTGGGTTTGTGTATGTGTACGTGTGTGTATTTGTGTGTGTATGTGTATATATGTGCGTGTATGTGTGATGTGTATGTATGTGTATGTGTGTATGTTTGTGTATCTGGGTGTGTGTATTTGTATGTGCGTATGTCTATGTGTGTGCATGTATATATATGTATGTGTATGTGTGCGTATGTGTGTGTATGTCTGTATGTGCGTCTGTGTGTGTATCTTTGTGTGTGTATGTGTATCTGTGTGCGTATGTATGCTTATGTGTTTGTGTGTATGTGTATCTGTATGTATGTGCATATGTGCGTGTGTGTCTCTGTGCGTGTGTGCCTATGTGCGTGTGTGCCTATGTGTGTGTGTGCCTATGTGTCTATCAAGCAGAACTGTTGAGTTGGAATTTGATATTCAACGTGCTCTTGATCCAAGAAATCAATGAAAACCAATCAATAAATAAAATTTAAAAAAATAATTAATTAATTAATTAATCCAAACGGCGTCCGTCAGTACTTACGGGATGAAGAGTTATCATTGTTTACATGCGGACTATTATCCTCATCTTTGTTGTATTTATCCCGACCTTCAGGTCGTTGTGATCACCGGCCCTCATCAGTCGTGTGTCGATCCGCGTAAACTTCATGTGTGTGTATACATGTGTGTATGTGTATGTGTGTGTACATGTGTATGCTTGTGTATGTGTGCATGCGTATGTGTGTATCCTGTGTGTATACGTATGTGTGTATCTGTGCGTGTGCATGCGTATGTGCGTTTATTTGGGTGTGTGTATGTGTGTGTGTGTATCTGTGTGTGTATGTGTGTATGTGCGTGTATCTGGATGTGCGTGCGCCTGTCTGTGTGTGTATGTGTATGTGTGTGTATCTGTGTATGTTTGTGTATCTGGATGTGTGTATGTGTATGTGTGTATCTGTGTGTGTATGTATGTGTGTATCTGTGTGTGTATGTGTATGTATGTGTGTGTATGTGTGATGTGTAAGTATGTGTTGTTTTTTATGTTTGTGTATATGGGTGTGTGTATGTGTATGTGCGTATGTCTATGTGTGCGTATCTCTGTGTGTATGTGTATGTGCGTGTATCTGAGTTTGTGTATGTGTATGTGTATGTGTGTGCATCTGTGTGTGTATGTATGTGTGTATGTGTATGTGTGTATGCACATGTGTGTATCTGTGTGTGTGCATGTGTGTGTGCGTGAATCTGGCTGTGTGTATGTGTATGTATCTGTGTGAATGTGTATGTGTGTATGTGCGTGTATCAGGATGTGTATATGCCTGTATGTGTTTGTGTATGTGTGTATCTGTGTATGTGTGTATGTTTGTGTATCTGTGTGCGTATGTGTGCATGTGTGTGTGTATCTGGGTGTGTGAATGTATGTGTATATCCGTGTGTATGTGTATGTAAGTATGGGTGTGTATGTGTACTCCACGAGGAGTAGATAGTTCTCGTTCCACTGCACATGTCTAGGGAGTATCTTCCTGTTCTAATTTAGTTGGGCTGAATTATTGCCAGACTCGTTTTCACTTAATAAAACTGTGTTTTATTCGGCGAATAAAATTGCGTTTCATTTTACGAAGGTTTCGGAAAGATTGGAAATTATGGTAAGATTTGGCGCCATCCAGAAAACAGAATTGCCGAAAACAGAATACGAAGGATTGGGATGTTATATCGAACAGATTTACTGTTACTTAATCTGGTGATAACAGTCAATGAGTGAAAATTAATTGAAAAATCTGAGAGCTGTTGATGGAAAAAATGAGGAAAAAAAATCTGTTGCGAAATATAAGTAAAGTAAAAAAAAAATGTTGAATAAAAGGCAATGTCATATAATGAAAGAAAAAGAAAGAATACTTTGATAGAAAATGAAGGAAAAAGACTGAGAAATTGAGCTAATATGAATAAATAATTAAAAAAAAACGTCGAAAAAGAAGAAAAGGTGAAAGAAAGGATGAATAAAAAGATAGAGGGGAGGAACTAAAAAATGCAAATTGCTGAGGAAACGAAAGAAAGAAAGAAAAGGAAGTTTGTTTGAAGGAAAAATAGAAATAAAGGAAGAAAAGAAAAATGCAAAGAAAGAAAAAAGAATAAAAACAAATTTAAACAAAAAGAAGGAATGAAGGGGTAAAGAAAAGAGAGTAAAAAGAAAAAATGTAAAAGATTGAGTGACAAATAATTTTAAAAAGAAGGACTGCGAAAGAAATTCAGAAGAAGAAAAAGAAAAAAGAAAGAAAGAAAGAAAGCTAACTAAATAAAGATAGGAGGAGGGATGCTGGAGAAAGAAAGAAAGAAAGAAAGAAGGAAAGACAAAAGAAAGAAAGAAAGAAAGAAAGAAAGAAAGAAAAGTAAATTGAAAAAGGAAATGAAGGAAGACACAAAAGTATAACAAATAATCGGGAGAAAAAGAATTAAGTAGAGGAGAAAAAGAGGAAGGTAAGGAAGAGAAGGAGAAGAGAAAGAAGAAGAAGGAGAAAGAAGAAGAAAAAGAAGTAGAAGGAGAAGAAGAAGAAGAAGAAGGAGGAGAAGAAGAAGTAGAAGAAGAAGAAAAAGGAGAAAAAAAGAGATGATGATGATGAAGAAGTAAAAGAAGAAGGAAGAGGAACAAAACGAAGAAAAAAGAAGCAAAAGAAGAAGATGAAGAAAAAGAAGAAAAAAAGAAAAAGAAGAAGAAGAAAAAGATTAAGATGAAAAAGATTACGAATACGAAGAAGAAAAATAATAATAATAATAATAATAATAATAATAATAATAATAATAATAATAATAAGAAGAAGAAGAAGAAGAAGAAGAAGAAGAAGAAGAAAAAAGAAAGAAAGAAAGAAAGCTAACTAAATAAAGAAAGGGGGAGGGATGCTGGAGAAAGAAATAAATAAAGAAATAAATAAATAAAGAAAGAAAGAAAGAAAGAAAGAAAGAAAAGTAAATAGAAAAAGGAAATGAAGGAAGACACAAAAGTATAACAAATAATCGGGAGAAAAAGAATTAAGTAGAAGAGAAAAAGAGGCAGGTAAGTAAGAGAGGAAGAAGACGAAGAAGAAGAAGAAGAAGAAAGAAGAAGGAGAAGAAGTAGAAGAAGAAGAAGAAGAAGAAAAAGATGATGATGAAGAAGAAGAAGTAAAAGAAAAGGGAAGAGAAACAAAAAGAAGAAAAAAGAAGCAAAAGAAGAAGATGAAGGAAAAGAAGAAAATACAAAAGAAGAATGAGAAAACGATTAAGATGAAAAAATATAATAATAATAATAATAATAATAATAATAATAATAAGAAGAAGAAGAAGAAGAAGAAGAAGAAGAAGAAGAAGAAAAAGAAGAAGAAATGGTAAGTTATGATTGTAGAAAATTTGAGAGGCATAACGAAAGGAGGGAATGAGAAATAGGAATGAATATAATGAAGAAAAATAGTGAAAAACATGAATAGAGAAAGAGAGAGAGAGAGAGAGTGAGCATACGGTACTTTGAGAAAGAGAAAAAAGAAAGATGGACGTGGAAGTGAAAGAGAACATACAATTGGGTTGTGAAAAATTAAAATACTAAAGAATAATTATCAAGAGAAGTGGGTGGACAGATTAGTAGAGGAAGACAAGGAAAATAAGAAAAAGTAGAGGAGGAAGAAAGGAAAACAATGAAAAAGTCGAAGAGGGAGTAGCGAATCATAATAAGAAGTTAGGAAAGAAAGACAAAGGATAGAAAAGAGGATAATCATAAGGGAAAAGGAAAAGAAAAAGAAGAGAAAGGAGGGGAAAAAGGAAGAGAAACGAGGAAAAGAAAAAGAAGAAGAGGAAGAAGATGACAACAATAATGAAGCAGAAGGAGGAAGAGAAGAAGACGAAGAAAACGGTAGAAGATGGAGAAATAAGAATGAAAAAAGATTAGAGAAATAAAAGAATGTTTTAATAAAACAATTAAAATCAGAAGACTGCGAAAAAGTGGAATGTACGAAATTTCGTGAAAAACTCAGATAGGAAACAAGGAAAAACACAAAAAATTGGATCGAGTGTTGTTATTGTTGTTGCTGGTGTTGGGGGGGGGGGGAAATATCTTCGTCTTGTGAAATACGCTATTATGCCTGAGATAACAAAATAGTTTCATCATTGCTTAAAAATTAATTGTGGCTTCACTTATCACCGTTGAACAAATGCAGCAAGGAGTAGAGAAAATAGTTTGTGATAAAAATGGCACCGACTTTCTTTCTTCGTTTGGCACACGGTCCCCGCTAATTTCTCTGATTAGATTAAGGATTAAGCATTATTGAATTCGGATATCGTAAGGCGATTACGCATGTTTTTGTTGTGTAACACATTCAAAAACGCCGATTCTGCTTATTCGTACTTTATATTTCTCCCCACTCTTTTTCATTTTATGTAGTCTCCACTGCAAAGGATTCCCTCATCTCGCCTCGTCTCGTGTTTCTTAATTTGCACTCCTTCCTACTTCATTTAGTTCTCTTTCTTTTTTTGTTTTTCTCGAATTATATGTTGACTGTTCTTGTATTTATACTTCTTTTTTTTCTTTTTATCCACTTTTATTCTCTCCTTCGTTTCTTTCCTTTTATCCACCTTTAGTCTCTCCTTCGTTTCTTTCCTTTTATCCACCTTTAGTCTCTCCTTCGTTTCTTTCCTTTTATTCACCATTATTCTCTCCTTCGTTTTTTCCTTTTATTCACCATTATTCTCTCCTTCGTTTATTTCCTTTTATTCACCATTATTCTCTCCTTCGTTTCTTTCCTTTTATCCACCTTTATTCTCTCCTTCGTTTCTTTCCTTTTATTCACCATTATTCTCTCCTTCGTTTCTTTGCTTTTATCCACCTTTATTCTCTACTTCGTTTCTTTCCTTTTATCCAACTTTATTCTCTCCTTCGTTTCTTTCCTTTTAACCACCTTTATTCTCTCCTTCGTTTCTTTCCTTTTATCTACCTTTAGTCTCTCCTTCTTTTCTTTCCTTTTAACCACCTTTATTCTCTCCTTCGTTTCTTTCCTTTTATCAACCTTTAGTCTCTCCTTCTTTTCTTTCCTTTTAACCACCTTTATTCTCTCCTTCGTTTCTTTCCTTTTATCCACCTTTATTCTCTCCTTCGTTTCTTTCCTTTTATCCACCTTTATTCTCTCCTTCGTTTCTTTCCTTTTATCCAACTTTATTCTCTCCTTCGTTTCTTTCCTTTTAACCACCTTTATTCTCTCCTTCGTTTCTTTCCTTTTATCAACCTTTAGTCTCTCCTTCTTTTCTTTCCTTTTAACCACCTTTATTCTCTCCTTCGTTTCTTTCCTTTTATCCAACTTTATTCTCTCCTTCGTTTCTTTCCTTTCATCCACCTTGATCCTTTCCGTCGTTTCTTTCCTTTTATCCACCTTTATTCTCTCCTTCGTTTCTTTCCTTTTATCAACCTTTAGTCTCTCCTTCTTTTCTTTCCTTTTATCCACCTTTATTCTCTCCTTCTTTTCTTTCCTTTTATCCACCTTTATTCTCTCCTTCTTTTCTTTCCTTTTATCCACCTTTATTCTCTCCTTCTTTTCTTTCCTTTTATCCACCTTTATTCTCTCCTTCGTTTCTTTCCTTTTAACCACCTTTATTCTCTCCTTCGTTTCTTTCCTTTTATCAACCTTTAGTCTCTCCTTCTTTTCTTTCCTTTTATCCACCTTTATTCTCTCCTTCTTTTCTTTCCTTTTATCCACCTTTATTCTCTCCTTCTTTTCTTTCCTTTTATCCACCTTTATTCTCTCCTTCGTTTCTTTCCTTTTAACCACCTTTATTCTCTCCTTCTTTTCTTTCCTTTTATCCACCTTTATTCTCTCCTTCGTTTCTTTCCTTTTAACCACCTTTATTCTCTCCTTCTTTTCTTTCCTTTTATCCACCTTTATTCTCTCCTTCATTTCTTTCCTTTTATCCACCTTTATTCTCTCCTTCGTTTCTTTCCTTTTAACCACCTTTATTCTCTCCTTCTTTTCTTTCCTTTTATCCACCTTTATTCTCTCCTTCGTTTCTTTCCTTTTAACCACCTTTATTCTCTCCTTCTTTTCTTTCCTTTCATCCACCTTTATTCTCTCCTTCATTTCTTTCCTTTTATCCACCTTTATTCTCTCCTTCGTTTCTTTCCTTTTAACCACCTTTATTCTCTCCTTCTTTTCTTTCCTTTTATCCACCTTTATTCTCTCCTTCGTTTCTTTCCTTTTATCCACCTTTATTCTCTCCTTCGTTTCTTTCCTTTTAACCACCTTTATTCTCTCCTTCTTTTCTTTCCTTTTATCCACCTTTATTCTCTCCTTCGTTTCTTTCCTTTTAACCACCTTTATTCTCTCCTTCTTTTCTTTCCTTTTATCCACCTTTATTCTCTCCTTCGTTTCTTTCCTTTTAACCACCTTTATTCTCTCCTTCTTTTCTTCCCTTTTATCCACCTTTATTCTCTCCTTCATTTCTTTCCTTTTATCCACCTTTATTCTCTCCTTCGTTTCTTTCCTTTTATCCAACTTTATTCTCTCCTTCTTTTCTTTCCTTTTATCCACCTTTATTCTCTCCTTCATTTCTTTCCTTTTATCCACCTTTATTCTCTCCTTCGTTTCTTTCCTTTTATCCAACTTTATTCTCTCCTTCTTTTCTTCCCTTTTATCCACCTTTATTCTCTCCTTCATTTCTTTCCTTTTATCCACCTTTATTCTCTCCTTCGTTTCTTTCCTTTTATCCAACTTTATTCTCTACTTCGTTTCTTTCCTTTTATCCAACTTTATTCTCTCCTTCGTTTCTTTCCTTTCATCCACCTTGATCCTTTCCTTCGTTTATTTCCTTTTATCCACCTTTATTCTCTCCTTCATTTCTTTCCTTTTATCCACCTTTATTCTCTCCTTCTTTTCTTTCCTTTTATCCAACTTTATTCTCTCCTTCGTTTCTTTCCTTTTATCCACCTTTATTCTCTCCTTCGTTTCTTTCCTTTTAACCACCTTTATTCTCTCCTTCGTTTCTTTCCTTTTATCCAACTTTATTCTCTCCTTCGTTTCTTTCCTTTTAACCACCTTTATTCTCTCCTTCGTTTCTTTCCTTTTATCCAACTTTATTCTCTCCTTCGTTTCTTTCCTTTCATCCACCTTGATCCTTTCCTTCGTTTATTTCCTTTTATCCACCTTTATTCTCTCCTTCATTTCTTTCCTTTTATGCACCTTTATTCTCTCCTCCGCTTCTTTCCTTTTATCCACCTTTATTCTTTCCTTCTTTTCTTTCCTTTTATCAAACTTTATTCTCTCCTTCGTTTCTTTCCTTTCACCCACCTTAATTCTTTCCTTCGTTTATTTTCTTTTATCCACCTTTATTCTCTCCTTCGTTTCTTTCCTTTCATCCACCTTGATCCTTTCCGGCGTTTCTTTCCTTTTATCCAACTTTATTCTCTCCTACGTTTCTTTCCTTTCATCTGCCTTGATCCTTTCTTTCGTTTCTTTCCTTTTATCCACCTGTATTCTCTCTTCCGCTACTTTCCTTTTATCTACCTTTATTCTCTCCTTCGTTTCTTTCCTTTTATCCACCTTTATTCTCTCCTTCGTTTCTTTCCTTTTATCCACCTTTATTCTCTCCTACGTTTCTTTCCTTTTATCCACCTTTATTCTCTCCTCCGTTTCTTTCCTTTTATCTACCTTTATTCTCTCCTTCGTTTCTTTCCTTTTATCCACCTTTATTCTCTCCTTCGTTTCTTTCCTTTTATCCACCTTGATTCTTTACTTCGTTTCTTTCCTTTTATCCACCTTTATTCTGTCCTTCGTTTCTTTCCTTTCATCCACCTTAATCCTTTCCTTCGTTTCTTTCGTTTTATCCACCTTTATTCTCTCCTTCGTTTCTTTCTTTTTGTCCAACGTTACTCTCTCCTTCGTTTCTTTCCTTTTATCAAACTTTATTCTCTCCTTCGTTTCTTTCCTTTCACCCACCTTAATTCTTTCCTTCCTTTCTTTTCTTTTATCCACCTTTATTCTCTCCTTCGTTTCTTTCTTTTCATCCACCTTGATACTTTCCTTCGTTTCTTTCCTTTTATCCACCTTTATTCTCTCCTTCGTTTCTTTCCTTATCCACCTTGATCCTTTCCTCCTTTTCTTTCCTTTTATCCACCTTTTTTCTCTCCTTCGTTTCATTCCTTTCATCTGCCTTGATCCTTTCCTTCGTTTCTTTCCTTTTATCAAAATTTATTCTCTCCTTCGTTTCTTTCCTTTTATCCACGTTTATTCTCTCCTTCGTTTCTTTCCTTTTATCCACCTTTATTCTCTCCTTCGTTTCTTTCCTTTTATCCACCTTTATTCTCTCCTTCGTTCCTTTCCTTTTATCCACCTTTATTCTCTCCTTCGTTTCTTTCCTTTCATCCACCTTGATTCTTTCCTTCGTTTCTTTCCTTTTATCCAAGTTTATTCTCTCCTTCGTTCCTTTTCTCTTATCCACCTTTATTCTCTCCGTTTTTTTCTTTTCATCCACCTTGATCATTTCCTTCGTTTCTTTCCTTTTATCCACCTTGATTCTCTCCTTCGTTTCTCTCCTTTTATCCACCTTTATTCTCTCCTTCGTTTCTTTTCCTATGTTCAAGATTTCCCTTGCTAATCTCTCCTTTCCTTCCTTCCTTCTTTCTTTCTTTCTTTCTTTCTTTTTTATTCTTTTTTCACATTGTACTTTTCTATTTTCGTACTCTTTTAATTTTCTTCTTTTTTCCATTTTCCTTGTACAGTTTCATTTTTTTCATTCATTCATTTCTTCATTCTTTCTTTCCTTCTTTCATTTCGCTTGTTTTTCTTTTTTATTTTATTGCTCTTTTAATTCGATTCTTTTTGCGCTTCACTTTTCTTTTTTTTCATTCTCGATTTAACATTACTTTTTCTTTTTTTCCTTTAAATTTTGATTTTCATTCTTATTTTTTTCCTTTCAATTTTCTTTTCTTATATTTTTTGAATTTTCTCTTTTTTTTTTAGTTTGTTTTTCATTTTGATTGTCTCGTTCCTTTTCTATTTTCTTGATCTTGATTTTCTTTCTTTTTTCTTTCTTTCTTTTTTCTTTCTTTCTTTCATCCTTTCTTTCTTTTTTGTCCTGAATTTTCTTTCTTTATTACTTTTTCTTTTTCTTTTTCCCTTTTCATTTTTCCTTTCTTTCGTTGAATTTTCTTTCTTCTTTTTTCATTTTGTCTTTCACTTTACTTTTCTGGTTTCTTTTCTTGATTTTTTTCTCTTGACTTTTCTTCCATCTTTTTTTCTCTTTCCTTTTACTTTTCTTGCTTTTTTCTATTTTATTGCTCTTTTTTTTAGTTCTTTCTCTCTTTTCCCCCTCTTTTCCCTTCCATTTATCCTCCCTTCCTTCCTTTCTTTCTTTCTTTCTTTCTTTTATCGCTTTCTATCAATTTTATTTCTTCTTTTTGTCTCTTTCCTTTTACTTCTTAGCGTTATATTTCTTTTATTTAATGATACGTTGTCAAAAACAATCTTGATATAAAATATAAGAATTGGTTCAAATGTGTATATATTTTTCTTTTTGTGTAACGGGTGAATTTAACATGTTAAATCTCGTAATAATGGCTGCAGAAGACCATTATAAACAAGAAAAAAGCGGCCATGTTTAACAAGGAGATAACTTCATCTGAAAACCTACAAAATTCCTAATTTTATTGTTTTCATTGTAATTAGTTGATTTCTAGAAATCCGGTCAAAAGCTTGGTTTTTAACTACAAGCTAAAAATTTTGCAATTCTATGTCGTTGCCATTCTGTTTTCCCGACTTATAGAAATTTTACAATTCTATGTCGTTGCCATTCTGATTTGCCGACTTATAGACATTTTGCAATTCTATGTCGTTGCCATTCTGATTTTCCGACTTATAGAAATCTGATTGAAATCACTGAGTGATTCATTATTTGATTTTTTTTTGTTTTACGGTTTACCAAACTTTTGCAGGCTATTTAAAGCCAGAAAATATTTTTAGATTGTGAGAATTTGAGAGTGAACAATGATCTACTGATACAATTTCTACTAATTGACTCATAACTTGCGGGATTCGAGGTTGAGTGATATATTTCCCAAGGGCATTTGCACGAAAATATTTTAGATTGTCAGAATTGGGGGTGGTCGATAATATAGGTATAGTGATACATGTCTGAATAATTAACCCATACGTGAGGAAAGAGGAGGTGGATTCATACCTAATCGGGATTTAATTAACAAACAAGAAATTATAATGTGGATCTAAAGTGAGGAATCAATTCTATATTACAATCAATATATAAACTGATCCCTCACTTTGTGGCCACGGTAGTTTCTATACATTTATATTCCAGAGAACGTAAATAAATCTGAAATACATGTTAGTGTAGATAATCAATATTTGATTGCATGATTGATTCGTTTTTTTTACGGCTTATCAACCCATTGCGGGTTATTTAAAGCCAGAAAATATTTTTAGATTGTAAGAATTTTTGGAGAGAATAATGATCTACTAATGCAACTTCTACTAATTAACCCGTAACTGGGGGGGAGTAGGTGTTGATTCATACATTTTCCAAGGGCATTTGCACGAAACTGAATATAAGGAAACTCGACTGGAATTGGAACTCGGTCCTCACATTTTAAATTCTGAGCCGTTATTCATTACGACAGCCAAGTTGACAACACCTGTTATTCCCAGTCACCCATTTAGGTACTGACCGCGCTCGACATTGCTTAACTTCGCTGATCGTACGAAAACAGGTGTTTCAAAGTGATGTTCTGATGACATTTTTCACATGATACCCCAATCCATGAATTTAAGCGTGCTACTTGATTGCCAATTAGGTCCCACTGTTTTAAAGTAGAACTAGTTAGATTCAAACGCCACTTCTACTCTAAACGTTTCTTTACTCGCACTTCTCGCCTGTGGAACTCCCTTCCGATTTCATGCTTCCCTGATAACTACAATCTTGGCATCTAGGTCCCACCCTTTTATTTTTGAAATATTTAAATGTAACCACCACTACTACCCCAGCAGTTTCTTTTCTCGCACTCCCCGACAGTGATACACCCTCACTTCTAATTGCTTCCCTGATAAGTAAAAAATCTACAAAAATTTAAATGCTTCGTTAATCGCCATCTTTTGTCTTTTTGAACTCTGTTTCAATTTCTGACCTTTCCTCAATAATCCACACTAAAGTCTTCTAATTCTCTTTCACCCACTTTGATCCCCACCCCCTGCATTCTAGTGGAATTATTCCCAGGCCAGATTTCTAGACATAGCATCGAAATCTTGAATTTTAACTTTTTTAAAAGTATTTCACCCCAAGCAAGACGGGAGTGCCACTAGCACGCAAGGGGTTACAGAGAGTGAGAGCAAGAGTAAAGACGCGTGTTTGATGAAAGGATAAAGAGAAAGACGGGGATCAAGATCAAGGCATCAGAAGATGTCGATTGACATTGCATTTGAATATTTGAAGATTCTATCTATCTTTTTTTTAAGCATATCACCCCAAGCAAGGCGGGAGTGCCACTAGCACGCAGGGGGTTACAGAGAGGGAAAGTGAAAGAAAAGACTGAGCAGAGGGTGGATTTAGGAAAAGATAAAAAATGAACGGGGATCTAGGCAACAGAAGATGGCGATTGACTTTGCATTTAAATTTTTGACGATTGTAGTTATCAGGGAAGTAATTAAGTGGAAGGGAGTTCCACAGTATGGAAGTGCGAGAAAAGAAACTGCTGGAGTAGAAGTGGTGGTTAAATTTATTTCAACAATAAATGCCAATCTAGTATAACGCTTAAATTCAAGTAGTCGGGGCATCAAGGAAGATAGCCCGTTAGAGCAGTTGCAATGGAAATATTTATGGAACAGACAGAGAGAAGCCACATCACGTCTGTGAGAAAGCGATTGCATTACTTTTCTAATTCCAGTTCGTTGGGATTTTGATTGCCGGATTTCTAGAAATAACATCGAAATCTTGAATTTCATCTACAAGGCAGCCATTTTCTTATTCTATTAGGATTTTAATGTTCTAATTTCGAGAAATCCCATTAACACCTAGAATTTCACTAAGCAACCATTTTCCAAATTCTGTTCTGTCTTTTAATTATGGTGTTTGGATGGACAAACAAAGTCTCCTAGTACCGGCCAGAATCAACGTGCACCATTGCATCACAAACGAGAATGTGCTAAAAATAGTAACATTTCCACTTTTATATAAACAAAAAAAAAGAAGGGGGAGAAGAACAAAATCAAATATTTGAATTTCCTTAAAAGAAAAGAACGAAAAAAATCATTTAATCCCGCACAAAATCGATAGAACTCTCAATATTGAGGCTTGCTTAAGGCAATGTAAATCAGCCATTGGCTTCCGAGGACAAAAAAAGAAATAAAAAAAAAAAAAAAAAGATGAAAAATAAAATTAAAAAAAAAAAAATTCACCGACGCAAAACTTAATTAAAACTGAATTTCGGTGTGAGGAGTCTCTTTCGTGTAGATCGTGACAAAAAATAAAAATAAAATTACTTTGTATGATCTCCAGGTTGTTAAGCCCAACTTCCGTCTTGTGCATTTGCTCAAAGGCAAAACGATAAAAAAAAATGTGAACAAGAAGTGTAAACTCCTGATGAACAATGGAGTGTAAGAGGACTGATCTATATTAAAATACTAGGAAAAAAATAAAAGAGAAACGATAAGTCAGGAAAAAAATAGCGATTGATATTGACTACGATCATCTTGATTATGCGATGTGTCTCTTCAGGACACAGGCGATCACGGCTCTTCACAACTTCCTCTCATTTATAGCGCTAAGACATATTCGTTCCCTTGCTATACCGCTATGTCCATATTCTGCCCTTCATTTTACACAATTTCGTTAGGTATCTTACGTGCTGTTTCCCTCTTGCCTGCAATATGTCTTGTGAGTGTCAATTTCTCCAAGCCTTCTTTCCTCAAAATGTATTGCGGCCTTGTTTGAGCCAGAAATAAAGACACAATAGTGAAATTGAGTTAAACAAATATATTAACAGAAACAGTAATACAAACATATACAGACGAGAGTGTTACAGCAAGAATGTTCGGTCCGACTGTCAGAAGTGACTGCTGGAAACTTCCCTCTCCAAAAGGCAGTACCTGCTCCTATTTATAGCTCGAAGAGTCCATGCATGTGTGAGTAAATTACGATTAGACTTTCTATCTGTCCCAGTCTATTCATATCTATCTATCTATCTATCTATCTATCTATCTATCTATCTATCTATCTATCTATCTTGGACTCGTCAGCCTGTCTGTCTCTCTTGATCCCTTCATATCTATCTATCTATCTACCTATCTATCTATCTATCTATCTATCTATCTATCTATCTATCTATCTATCTATCTATCTATCTATCTATCTGTTTGCATGTTTCAATCTATCTATCTATCTATCTATCTATCTATCTATCTATCTATCTATCTATCTATCTGTGGTGGCCTTGTTAGGGCCAGAAATAAAGACACAAAGAGAGGAATTGAGTTAAACAAATATATTAACAGAATCAGTAATACAAACAGATACAAACGAGAGTGTTACAGCAAGAATGTTCGGTCTGTCTGTTAGAGCTGACTGCTGGAAACTTCCCTCTCCAAAAAGGCAGTACCTGCTCCTATTTATAGCTGGGAGAGTCCATGCGTGCGTGGGTAAATGACCATAACAATATGTGTCCCTGAAAACTATTTCTTTGTCCCCTTACAATCCCACCACTTTCATGTGCTGCTATTCATTTACATAATTTTGTTAATTGCAGTTTCTATCTGTTCTCTTCAAGACTTCTTTTCTCAAAATGTGTTCCAGATATTTTAACCGCCACTTGTGCTTTTCATTGCTGTTTTCCTTAAAAGTTCCCTGATGCTCATACGATCCATCAAAGGTATTCTCAGTATCCTCCTGTCGAACCATATATCTTTTAGCGAAATTCCTCATTAGGGAATACTAAGAAAAGGTAAGGGAATATGACCTTAGTAGAAAAAGAAATAACAAACCCGAGAAGTTACTTCATGAATTCAAGCGGCCTACGAGGCTGGCATCCCGTTCCCACCCTTTCACTGTTGAAACTGTCAAATGTAACCGTCTCTTCTACTGCAATAGCTTCATATCTCGCACCTCACGCCTGTGGAACTCCCTTCGCTATTTCTGTTTCCCCGATAGCTTTAATCTCCAACTATTCAAATGTAATTTCAACCGACATCTCAAGTTGCCTTGATCTATCCACTATCCTTCTCCACTTCATTTCCTCTTCGCTCCTATCTGCCCTCGCTCCAAATCTTCTGTAACCCCTTGCCTTGATCTATCCACTATCCTTCTCCACTTCCTTTCCTCTATCACTCCTATCTGCTCTCGCTGAAAATCTTCTGTAACCTCTTGCCTTGATCTATCCACTATCCTTCTTCACTTCCTTTCCGCTATCGCTCCTATCTACCCTCGCTCCAAATCTTCTGTAACCCCTTGCCTTGATCTATCCCCTATCCTTCTCCACTTCCTTTCCTCTATCGCTCCTATCTGCTCTCGCTCCAAATCTTCTTTAACCCCTTGCCTTGATCTATCCATTATCCTTCTCCACTTCCTTTCCTCTATCGCTCCTATCTGCCCTCGCTCCAAATCTTCTGTAACCCCTTGCCTTGCTCTATCCCCTATACTTCTCCACTTCCTTTCCTCTATCGCTCCTATCTGCTCTGGCTCCAAATCTTCTGTAACACCTTGCCTTGATCTAACCACTATCCTCTCCACTTCCTTTCCTCTATCGCTCCTATCTGCTCTCGCTCAAAATCTTCTGTAACCCCTAGCCTTGATCTATCCACTATCCTTCTCTACTTCCTTTCCTCTATCGCTCCTATCTGCCCTCGCTCCAAATCTTCTGTAACCCCTTGCCTTGATCTATCCACTATCCTTCTCCACTTCCTTTCCTCTATCACTCCTAACTGCTCTCGCTGAAAATCTTCTGTAACCTCTTGCCTTGATCTATCCACTATCCTTCTCCACTTCCTTTCCGCTATCGCTCCTATCTACCCTCGCTCCAAATCTTCTGTAACCCCTTGCCTTGATCTATCCCCTATCCTTCTCCACTTCCTTTCCTCTATCGCTCCTATCTGCTCTCGCTCCAAATCTTCTTTAACCCCTTGCCTTGATCTATCCATTATCCTTCTCCACTTCCTTTCCTCTATCGCTCCTATCTGCCCTCGCTCCAAATCTTCTGTAACCCCTTGCCTTGCTCTATCCCCTATACTTCTCCACTTCCTTTCCTCTATCGCTCCTATCTGCTCTCGCTCCAAATCTTCTGTAACACCTTGCCTTGATCTAACCACTATCCTCTCCACTTCCTTTCCTCTATCGCTCCTATCTGCTCTCGCTCAAAATCTTCTGTAACCCCTAGCCTAGATCTATCCACTATCCTTCTCTACTTCCTTTCCTCTATCGCTCCTATCTGCCCTCGCTCCAAATCTTCTGTAAGCCCTTGCCTTGATCTATCCACAATCCTTCTCCACTTCCTTTCCTCTATCGCTCCTATCTGCCCTCGCTCCAAATATTCTGTAACCCCTTGCCTTGATCTATCCCCTATCCTTCTCCACTTCCTTTCCTCTATCGCTCCTATCTGCTCTCGCTCCAAATCTTCTGAAACACCTTGCCTTGATCTAACCACTATCCTCTCCACTTCCTTTCCTCTATCGCTCCTATCTGCTCTCGCTCCAAATCTTGTGTAACCCCTTGCCTTGATCTATCCACTATCCTTCTCCACTTCCTTTCCTCTATCGCTCCTATCTGCTCTCGCTGCAAATCTTATGTAACCCCTTGCCTTGATCTATCCACTATCCTTCTCCACTTCCTTTCCTCTATCGCTCCTATCTGCCCTCGCTCCAAATCTTCTGTAACCCCTTGCCTTGCTCTATCCCCTATACTTCTCCACTTCCTTTCCTCTATCGCTCCTATCTGCTCTCGCTCCAAATCTTCTGTAACACCTTGCCTTGATCTAACCACTATCCTCTCCACTTCCTTTCCTCTATCGCTCCTATCTGCTCTCGCTCAAAATCTTCTGTAACCCCTAGCCTTGATCTTTCCACTATCCTTCTCTACTTCCTTTCCTCTATCGCTCCTGTCTGCCCTCGCTCCAAATCTTCTGTAAGCCCTTGCCTTGATCTATCCACAATCCTTCTCCACTTCCTTTCCTCTATCGCTCCTATCTGCCCTCGCTCCAAATATTCTGTAACCCCTTGCCTTGATCTATCCCCTATCCTTCTCCACTTCCTTTCCTCTATCGCTCCTATCTGCTCTCGCTCCAAATCTTCTGTAACCCCTTGCCTTGATCTATCCACTATCCTTCTCCACTTCCTTTCCTCTATCGCTCCTATCTGCCCTCGTTCCAAATCTTCTGTAAGCCCTTCCCTTGATCTATCCACTATCCTTCTCCACTTCCTTTCCTCTATCACTCCTATCTTCCCTCGCTCCAAATCTTGTGTAACCCCTTGCCTTGATCTATCCACTATCCTTCTCCACTTCCTTTCCTCTATCGCTCCTATCTGCCCTCGCTCCAAATCTTCTATAACTCCTTGCCTTGATCTATCCACTATCCTTCTCCACTTCCTTTCCTCTATCACTCCTATCTGCTCTTACTCCAAATCTTCTGTAACACCTTGCCTTGATCTATCCACTATCCTTCTCCACTTCCTTTCCTCTATCACTCCTATCTGGTCTCGCTCCAAATCTTCTGTAACTCCTAGCCTTGATCTATCCCCTATCCTTCTCCACTTTCTTTCCTCTATCACTCCTATCTGCCCTCGCTCCAAATCTTCTGTAATCCCTTGCCTTGATCTATCCACTATCCTTCTCCACTTCCTTTCCTCTATCGCTCCTATATGCTCTCGCTCCAAATCTTCTGCAACCTCTTGCGTGCTAGTGGCTTCCCGCCTTGCTTGGGGCGAAATGCTTAAAAAAAAAAAAAAAAAAAAAAATCTTTGGCTGTCTTGTAATAAACTTCGGCCCAACCACGGCAATCAAAAAAGGGAGAAAAAGAATCCACTTAAAGGTTCAAGATTAGAAAATTGAAACAGCTTGCGGGTCGCTATCTTGGGTAGGATTTCCCGTCAATGTCAGGTAAATTTTCCCAGTTAGAAAAACCACCGTATAGGCAGAAGTCGTGACTGCAAAGGAAAAAGCACACACACAAAAAAAAACTGCAGTAAAAAGGCTGCTTCTAATAAAATAGCAAAATGTGTCATGTGACCGTCGTAAGTCACATGATGCCCCAAATTTGCATGATCTGTAAAATAAAAACGATCACAATGAAGGCAAATATTTTTTCTTTCTTTCCTTCTCATCTTCCCTCCTTTAACAGGAGGCGTGAAGATAAGTTCGTTATTCTTTTTCCGATCCTCCATTCCCCTCTTTTCCTTTTCAAATATGAAGACATTTCCCAGCGAATGATAGTATGCAACAGTTGAAAAATCTTTGATTTGAAGCCAACGAATTTTTCCTGTTTCTTAATACTTAGTTTCTGAAAGTCCTCTTTCGATATTCCGAATCAGCTTCAGATTTCGGTGTCACATTTTCTGTAATAACACTTCACAGATAGTTAATTTTCTAAAATAAATGATTCTTATATTTGGAGCTCGCATCTTGGGTTGTCTCGCTTTCTAAAGATCGTATATTTAGTCTTCTTATTATTCCTTTCTTACCACATTTTCTGATACCTTGTCTATAAGTACCTCCGGTTTTTCTGCATCTCTCATCAATACGGGGCCATCTACGTATCTTGTACTGTGAAGATTGGGCTCAACAATATTAAATCCTGCCAGTTCTTTTAACATCGTTAAACAAATCCGGCGAGAAGGCATATCTTTGTCTTACGCCTCTTTTTATTTTCTTCACCATCAACGCCAAGTCTGTCCTACTTTACGGCTCAGAACCCTGGCGAGTAACCAAAAGCAACAACCGCAAACTTGAGGCATTTACTAACCGATGTCTCAGGAACATCCTCAATACCCTGTGGTCGGAAGTCGTCTCCAACGACCAACTGTGGGGCAGGACCAGACAAGCTCCAATCTGCCTGCCAATCTGGAGGTCAACAAACCTCTAAAATTACAACAAGATCCGGATCCTCAGCACCAACGTCAAGTACGGCTCAGAATCCTGGCGGGTAACCAAGACCCTCCTAACTTCAAGCATTCACCAACCGACATCTCAGGAACACCCTCAATATCAGGTGGCCGGAAGTCGTCTACAAGGACCAACCGTGAGACAGGACCAGACATGCCCCAATCGAGATTGACATCAAGAAACGTAAATGGGGATGGATCGGCCACACACTCTGCAAACCTCCTTCTAGTATCACTAGGCAGGACCTTGACTGGAATCCACAAAGGAAGTGATAAGTTGGTCAGCCAAAACAGATTCGGCGCAGAAGTGTTCACGCAGAGGTGAAGAAAGCCGGCACGACATGGGCTGAGCTGAAGAGGATCGTCCTGAACCGCGTCCGTTGGAGATGTGTTGTTTCAGGCCCTATGTTCCCCAATGAATCAAGAGGCAAGAGAGAAACGGAAATGGGGATGGATCGGCCACACACTCCGCAAGCCTGCTTCTAGTGTCACCAGGAAGGCCCTTGACTGGAATCTACAAAGGAAGCGAAAACTGGGTCGTTCAAAACACACTTGGCACAGAAGTGTTGAGACGGAGGTGAAGGCAGCCGGCACGACATGGGCCGAGCTGAAGAGGATCACCCGGAACTGCGTCCATCGGAGAGATCTTCTTGCTGCCCTAGAAAGATGAATTTATTTACTATCCGCATGCAGGCGGTTTCATCCCAGTATAAGTGTTGGATTATTATAATATCTTTCCTGAAAAAATAATGTTTACGAACATTAGTTCTTTGGGTTGCACTTTTACAGGGACAGAGGGATTACGGCCCTATCTCGTTTAAACAACGTTGAGTCTGGTCAGTAGTCTGATGGGTGGCCGCTTTGGAGTACCAGGTGTTGTTAGCTTACATGTGAGGACGCTGTAACGGATAAAACTGTTATGATGAAAGACACCTAGTCTATAGATAATAGACTCTCCCATTTATTATAAGTAGGAGTCGAATACGGAAAAGTAGTCAGCTACCACAACTCGATTACTCTGCGTAATACTTATTATTACAAGTTCCTAACGTTTTTGTTCGTTGAACCTATTTAGGACGAATTTAGTCCAAATACAGTTTCCACTGAGGAAATAACTCTACAACAACTTTTGGCGACGAGGATTCGCACTCATACGGAGGAAAAAAACATTCGTTCGCCAATACAACTTTTGGCGACGAGGATTTGCTCTCATACGGAGGAAGAAAAAAATTTGTTCGCATATATAACTTTGGCGGCGAAGATTTGCACTCATACGGAGGAAGAAAAAGTTCGTTCGCCACAGTGGTTTTGGCGACGAAATTCGCACTCATAGGTAGGAAGAAAAATTTTGTTCGCCACAAATAACGTGGGCGATAAAGTCTCGGATTTACACTAAAAAAAAAAAACTTGGAAAAGTTTTTCGCAAGCCAAGACGTCAATTTAGTGACGAAAAAATCTGTCGTATTCTCAACTGAGAAAAATAAAGATTTTCTTGATAAGACAGTTTGATAAAATAGGCCACGAATTGCCAATTCGTTAAACCTCCTCTACAGTATTTAGGCATTGTGTAAACTTTTATAAAAAAAATGGAGGAATTCAAAAGTCTATTCCAGGATTTTTTAAAGTTCCAGTTGGAACAACAAACAAAAATATTAGAACAACAAAAAGCATCCGAGAAGCGGTTACAGGTGGAAACTTTCAATAGACGGATGCAATTCCAACAGAAAATGGAACAAATGCATGGGGAGAGTTTCAAAGCAAAATTCTGGAAATAACTGAGAACAGGAAAGAGAAAAGTCTACAAAATGATTCTTTCCCAGAGAATACAATATGGAATTCAATTGAAATATTCACGTACAGTCCAGATGAAGAGATAACTTTTGAAGAATATTATAAAAAATATACGGACGTGTATAACGAAAACTGCCACTTGTGGTCTGAAGGAAAGAAGGTTAGGCTTCTTTTAAGCAAATTAGTAACTACTGAGCATAACAAATTGGTAAACTACATTTTACCGAAAAAACTAACGAGTTGACATTTACCGAGGCGGTAAATATATTAAGTGAATTATTTAGTAAAAAGACATCTTTGTTCCACAAGAGGTGGAAATGTTTGAATTTGATGAAAGATGACGAACATGACTATATAACGTACGCAGCCAATGTGAATAAGCATTGTGAAGAATTCAAGCTAGCAGAGTTAAGCGCAGACAATTTTAAGTGCTTGGTGTTTGTTCAGGGGCTGGTAGCGGAAAAAGACGCAGAGTTGAGAAAATTAGTACTGGCAAAATTGGAAAGCAATCCAAGTATTACGGTACAGAAATTGGCAGAAGACTGCACAAGATATGTTAGCGTAAAAAAGACGCTAAAATGATTGAACGGTCTGGCGTTTCCCACGTAAGGAAAATACGGTACAAAGAAGAAAGTCAGTCTAACAAAAAGAATTATAAAATTGCAGATTATCAAGCAATAAGTAAAATACCAGAGAAAGACAAACAAAAACGCCCGAAGTCATGTTTTTCTTGCGGTGAACTACACTGGTACAGATATTGCAATTTTAGGAATAAAAAATGTTTCAGCTGTCGAAGAGTTGGGCATAGAAGCACACATTGCTGGTCAAAAAATAAAGGCAATAAATAAGAAAACTAAAGTCCAGTGAGGTAAACGATGGAATAACTAGAAAATTTGTTACCGTTGAAATAAATAATAAAAAAATAAAAATGCAACTTGACACTGGTTCGGATCTCTCTATCATAAATTTGCATACGTGGAAGAAGTTGGGGAGACCAACTTTAATGAAGACAAAGAAAATCGCGAAGTCAGTGACGGGAGAAAAATACAATTTATTGGAGAACTTGTTACAAACGTCACGTTAAATAAAAAAAACGCGAAAAGTTTGTCATGGAAAATACCACGAACTTACTTGGTACGAATTGGATAACAGAATTTCAATTATGGGATCTACCGATAAATTCTTTCTGTTACAAGGTAGAAAGTTTAAACTCCGAAGCCAAAAAATTAATAAAGAAACTTAAGGAAACATTTCCTACTGTTTTTTCTCCAGGGTTGGGAACGTGTACCAAGATGGAGGCAAAATTCTTTCTAAAAGAAAACGCTCAGGCGGTATTCAAAAAGAAAAGGAGTGTTCCGTTTACCTCAATGGAACAGATTGATAAAGATATGGACAGATTAGAGAAATCCGGTGTACTCAAAAAAGTTGACTATAGTGATTGGGCAGCTCCGACGGTATACGTGAAAAAAAAGTCTAAAGACATTCGTGTTTGTGCGGATTTTTCGACGGGGTTAAACGCGGCACTCAAAGACTATAATTATCCTCTACCAACAGCGGAAGAAATATTTGCGAAGCTTAATGGAGGCACAATATTTTCGAAGATAGACCTCAGCGATGCATATCTGCAAATACCAGTAGAAAAAGATACGTCTAAACTTTTGTGTATTAACACACATCGGGGTCTGTATAAATTTAACAGATTACCTTTTGGGATTAAGGTCGCCCCCGCCATTTTCCAACAAGTAATGGATTCGATGTTGGGTGGTCTGGATTTTGCTGTAGCGTATCTGGACGACATCCTCATGAGAAGTACAAGTATAGCAGAACACGTGAAACATGTAAATGCAGTAGTTTCCAGAATACCGGATTTTGGATTTAAACTCAAGAAAAGTAAATGCGGGTTTTTTATGGAGAAAGTGAAATATCGGTCAATTTACGTCGAAACAGTTCAAAGATTTCTGCAAGGAATACAATGTCGAACATGTTACCACAGCTCCATATCACCCAAGATCTAAGGGGTTGGCTGAAAAATTTGTGGACACCCTTAAAAGAGCTTTAAAGAAAGCTAGGGAAATACCTGCAGATGAAGCCCTACAGAAGTTTCTACAGGTATACAGACTTATCCCAAATAACGCAACACTAGCCTCACAATCGCCGGCCGAGGTGATGTTTGCACGTCGGGTAAGATCTGTCTTCGACAAATTATTACCAAAAAAGACAAAGCCAGGTACAGAAAGGTGAAAAATTCACGTGCAGACGGCACATTAACCAGATCAGACGACGCTCTGCAGACGTGGTTGACAGCGCTCCAGTGGAAGAAACACCTATGGAGGTAATTTTTTATACATTTGATCTACCAACGCCAGCAACGATGTTACCTGAGGTACGTCGATCCAAGAGAAAAAGAAAGGCAACTGATCATTTAAAAATGGATCCAAAACGTGGCAGATACGCTAAGATGTTGCTAAAAAAATGAAGTTTTTTTTTTCTTTTTTTTTCTTTCCTTTTCTGTAAAAAAATAAAATAAAATTAAGAAAACTGTTTTACTCCTATGGAGTAAAGTTTTAGAAGCGGGTGTTATGGTGAAAGACACCTAGTCTATAGATAATAGACTCTCCCATCTATTATAAGTAGGAGTCAGTAGGAGTCGAATACGAAAAAGTAGTCTGCGACCACAACTAGATTACTCTGCGTAATACTGATTATTACAAGTTCCTAACATTTTTGTACGTTGAACCTATTTAGGACGAATCTAGTCCAAATACAGTTTCCACTGAGGAAATAACTCTACAACAAAAACACAGTTCTTTATAAATATCAGTAGTTTGAGAAGATAGGAAAATTCCCAAATGGGAAATCAGAGATATGAGTTCGAATTCCAATCGTGTTCGTTACATTCACTTAAGCGGAATTACGCTTGAGAAAGATGTGAATCCAAATCTTGCCCCCTAGCTATAGGTTAATTAGTATGATTTTATCTGCAAATCATTGTTATCTTCAAAAGATTATTAATAAGATTTTCATTCGCATAAAGCGAAGAAGAATTATTCGTACAATACAAACATATATTTTGGCTTTAAATAACCTGTAAAAGGTTGATAAGCCGTAAAAAATTAATCAATGAATTTTCAGGGAATGAATACTGATCGAAAGTCGGGGATAACGACGTCAGTACTTAAAAAAAAAAGAACGTATACAGATATTTAGCAGGCATATTCGACCCTGGTATAAGGCAGTACTGGAAAATTAGATAGAAAAGAGTTTCGTCTCAGGTATAAAGCAGTACTGGAAAATGAGATAGAAATGAGGTATCATGACAGTTAAATACCCCCTGTCTCTTTCGAACGTAGGCGATCATGTCGCCCCAAAGATTTGTTTATTACCTATGGTTTCTTTTATTAGGAAAGACATAAGGATTGTGTCCCGTTGTCGTCTCGACGCTCCTGAATTCAGAGTATTCCATCTCGTAGATGGGTTACCAGACAAGGCTTAAGAGTAATGCCTATCCTGCTATTTACTCCATAGCTAGAGGGAGAAGAGTCGGATTTATGTTTTCTTTTTCCTCTGGGATATTTGTTCAATCTAGAAAGCAACAGGCAAGGCCGGAATTTGAACTTGGCCTACCATTTCACTATTCAAACATAGCCACTCTGCTAGCCACATATCCTAGAGACAGCACTAATGAGAATATACAAAAGAGTTTTATCACAGGAAAAGATGAAATAGAGTCAAGAGAAAAACAAATTATCTCTGAAATTCAGACAAAACACTTTGTCAAACGATGCAGCAAAAGACAATAAAAATAACAAGAATAGTTTGAAATATCTACGGAATAATGAAAAAAACTTTTCTTTTCAAATTTTATTATTATGTCAATATTTTCACAATAAAATTGGCCTTAATCAATAACTTATTTGATCGTATGAAATTTTATGGTTAAATTCAGGAGTTTTTCTTCATTATATATCAAACATTCAAAGAAAGGACAGATTTATAATCCAGCGCTATTTAGCATTTATTTAAAAAAAATAAAACCAGTGCTCAATACACTGTAGAGTATAATATTATAATTATTTAAAAAAAAACTACGTTTTCATCGCTGCACAGAAATTACTATGTTTCGAAACCAAAACTTAAATCTTAAATTAAAATTAAACTTAAATTTTGAACATTCGTTCCATTTTCAAGCGATGCTGAGAATAAACTTTGAAAAAATTGTTTTACTCTTTTTATAAGCCAAATAGTATTTTAAGTTGGTTGGGTAATGAGAATTCAGAATTTTTTTTTTATTAAGGGGGTGTTGGCTTTTTGACGAATGAAGATACACGTATAATTTTATGTGGCAAATTGTAAGTCGGTTAACTTTAGTTGGGGGTTAGAGATTTCTATCTGTTTATACTGACTTCCTTTTATGCGGACTTGTCATCAAGGTCTCGTAATTTTTATTTTATTTTGAATTACAATACAAAACATTTGGCATTTATATATTTTTTTGTTATTTTTTTTGCATTCTGAAACTACATCGAGGTTTTCTTAAAGGGATTTTCAAATATAATTAAGTCATATTTATATTTATATTTTCAATTATAAAGTTCTAAAATACTATATTTATTTTATTTACTGACAAAATTATATTTGGCCTTGTAAAATTAAAATATTAGAATTTAATTACACGTTTATAAATTTATTTATTTATATTTTCTAAAATTAAAATATAAATAAATAAAATATCGATGTACTTTCAGAAAATTAATAAAAAAATATATAAATGCCAAATGTATTATATTTAATTTTAAGCTCAAGACAAGGATTAAAAATAATTCAGCTCACACGACACGTGACAAAGCAGATATACTCCACATCTCTCATAGGAGGGTCGTAGAACATATTCCCAAAGCTGGGCAGAGTATTACGAGAAAAATTTCTTTGATAACAAAGAAAAGAGTACTGAGCTGCTACGTGACATCCCTCCTCCTTTATGGCAGCGAATGTTGGATGGTCGCCTCAAAGATGAAGAAGAGACTCGAGGCAACGGAGGTATGGTTCTACAGAAGGATGCTGTGGATATTACGGACCGAGCGTGTGAGCAACGATGAGGTTTTGGAAAGGATACAAACAAGGAGGAAATTTATACTTAACACGAGGAAGAGGCAGCTGAAGTTTCTGGGACACGTAATGAGAAATGAGTGCCTGGATAATCTGATACGCACAGGTCGAATAGAGGGGAAAAGAGACAAGGGAAAACAAGCTATGGCATACCTAGCGGGCTTAAGCAAGTGGATGACAGAACGTGGTCTGGGGAGATGGCAGAGGGACGAAACTTATTGAGAGCTACAAAGGAAGAAGTGGAGAGCCATGATTCCCCATGTCCTGAAGGGATATGGCACACGTAGAAGAAGTAGAAAGTGTATGAAAATGGATACTACGATGTTTAAGTGCCTCTTGACAAAGGGCAAACATTTACGTACTGCATTTTCATATTTTTTTATGTTTATAATAACCCCATTCCACAGTTTATGTTTGCATATAATAAAATTTCGCTAAAGCCTTATAAGATAAAACTAGCAGCATGGCCCGGCGTTGCCCGTGCTTGATTAAAAAATCGTACGACGCATACAGCAATCGCTATCACTTGACTTAAAATATTTTTGCCCTTCCTTGCCTTTAAAGGAGTGCCCTTTGACGTGCTGATGTTGCTACATGCCTTACTTATGGCCTATCTCACACTGCAAATTTTTCTAAGCTCTATACTAAACATTAAATCTGTTACGAAAAAAGAACTAAACAAAATGAACACAAAACGATCAGCTTTAAAAAAGGACTCGTAACTGGAAAAATCGAATGAAAAAAGAATGTTAACAACAAATACTTTTACACACCCAACCCGGTTCTGCGAAATCAGAATCAACGTTGAGTTTAAGCAAGTGAATGAGCCAATTAGAGTAAAGTGCCATGCAGATTGAAATTTTTCCCACTTGTGACGAATGCAGCAATCGATTTTTTTTGCATGTGAGCATGCTAGTTAACATTCGTGTCAGTCAGCTGTTGGCTCTGACGCTGGCCAATAGAATCTTCCTGCCTATTCGTGGCAGCCAGCTATAGGCTCTCACTCTGGCCAGTAGAAACTGGCCGCAAACTACATGAAAACTACCGTAGAAGCATGAAAAAATTGATTATTTCCACTATCGATGGGAGTTGGAAAATGTAAAGTCGGTCTTGGCCTCTTCACTAACTTGGAGCATGTACATATAAAATTTGGTGCAAATCCGTCGAAAATTGCAACCGTGCATTCGTTACACACACACACACACACACACACACACACACACACACACACACACACATCCTGCCTTTTATAGATGGAGATGATGTCAACATCAAGATGCCGAATGTGAATATATTGAGTGCTTTTCAGGTTTTGTTTGTTTGACTTAAAGTTATGCATCAGATATCGGTCGCCGGGAAAATGACTTGTCAGTTTACGGAAAAATTTATCATTCTGCTGTCCACTTAGTTTACTTAATGTCCGCTTCGTGGCGTGCTTGTCTAATCGAATTGATTGGCTGCCGACAGCCTCTTGAGACCCCCGCCATTTACACGCCAAATATTTTTCACTTTCTTCTTGTTAAACAATGTTTCAGTTTTATCATTTTATGATCGTCTATGTAAACAATTTTTTTTCACTTTATAAAAGAGAGATCTCGTGTTAGACAGGCAATAATTAGTCTTTATACTCCGGGAAATATTGAAAGAGAAAAAAAGGTTTTTGTTTTCAGTAAAAACAATTATAAATGATTTAAACAAGAAGGGACATCAATATGTCCGTAACGTAATAAAAAAAAATAAGTATTTATTTTCCAACGTAAGTACTTTTCTTTTTTAATGCATTTAACCCAAAGTGTCTTCGATAACTGAATGGTTTAACCCTTTGAGCCCTGACCACCGCTTTACCGGTGGTAGAGAAAAATGACGCAATGCCAAGACACCGGTTTAAAGGTTGTAGAGAAAAAATGATTAATGTCCAGCCGCTTCTAACTATTTTTATATCTACCGTGAAACTTTACATACCAATTATTTGCGAAATTTGATTCAGGATCCCAGGCAGAAGGGTTAAAATTGTTCAGAAGTGCAAGCCACAAAGGGTTAAACATTGTAAAGTGAATGTCTCTGAGCCATACAATGTGTGTCATGCTTCAGAGTTATTCCTTCATTTTGTATATGAAAGTGTAATTTAAAATGGCGAGCGAAAATCTATTTTGGCGTTTTAAAAAGAACACATGGGAAATGAATGGAAGGAAGGACGGGAGGGCGGGATGGAGAGAAGGATGGACAGGAAGGAAGGAGCGAGGAACGAAGGGAGAGAGAGGAAGAAAGGAAATAAGGAAAAAGGAAGGAAAGGAAAAAATGAAGAAAGTAAGAGAAGGAGGAAGGAAGGAAGGAAGAAAGAAAGGGAGGAGGAGAGGAAAGAAGGAAGGAAAGGAAGAAATGAAGGATTGAAGTAAAGGAGGAAGGAAGGAACGAATGAAAGGAAAGGAAACAATGAAGGAAGGAAGCGAAGGAGGAAGGTAAGGAAAAGAAAGGAAAGGAAAGGAAGGAATAAAGGAAGAGAAGGTGGAAGGAAGAAAAGGAAAGGAAGAAATAAAAGGAAAGTAAGGAATGAAGGAAGGAAGCGAAGGAGGAAGGTAAGAATCAGGATGGAAAGAAAGAAGGAAGGAAGGAAAAAAGGGAGGAATGAAGGAAGCAAGGAAGGAAACGTAAGGAAAGGAAGGAACGAATGAAGAAAGGAAGCGAAGGTGGAAGGAAGGAAAGAAGAGAGAAATGAAGTAAAGGAAGGAAGGGAGGGAGAAAGGAAGAAAGGGGGGATGGAGGAGGGCAGGAAGGAAGGAAAGGAATGAAGAAAGGGTGGGAGGAAGGAGGTAATGAAGAAAGGCAGGAAAGAAGGAAGGAAAGGTAAGGAAAGTAAGGCATGAAGGAAGGAAGCGGTGGAAGGAAGAAATTAAGGAAGGAGGGAAAGGAGGAAGGAAGGAATCAAAAAAGAGAGTGAGGGAAGGAGGAAGGAAGTAATGAAGAAAGGCAAAGAGGATGGAAGGAAGGAAAGAATGAAGGAAGGGGGCGAAGGAGGGAGGGAAAAAGTAAAGAAGGAAGGCTGGGTGGAGTGAAGGAAGGAAGTAAGAGAGGAAGAAAGGAAGGGAGGAAAACGAAACAGTTATCTTTTAATCATGATAGGTAAGCATTTTGGTCTTCTATCAGTATGGCTGATGCTAACCTCCAGGAGAGAAAATCACTGCGTCTTCTCGCTCTCCAGCTTTCGACTGATTTGAAGTGGAACGATTATATTGAATTTATTCTTAGTTCTGTTGCTAAGAAAGTTTCTTCATTTTTTCGTACAAAAACAATTTTTCTGGTTAGAATCCATCTCTTAGATTTATACATCTACCATTCGTTCGTACATTGAATATTGCTGCCACATTTTTCCTGTAATTTATTTCGAGATTATCGACAAAATCCAAAGAAGGGTTTGTAATGTTATCGATGCTGGCCTGACAACTCGATTTCACTCACTTTCCCACCGTTGTGACGTGGCTTCCCTCTGTCTTTTCTACAAATATTTCCATGCTAATTGTTTTAATCAACTCTAATCTTACACACCTTGCCCGCATGGATTTACTTGTACTACTAGATGGTCAACTGGATCTAATAGTTTTACTGCTGAAATAGCTAAATATTACAGTAAGTTCTATTCTCATTATTTTTCTCACACTTCTCGACTGTGGAAATCTATTCCGGTTTCTTTCTTACCTACCACCTCCGATCTTCAAACTTTAAATGCAAAATCAATCGCAATTTTCTGTCTTCCATAAACCTGTCCTTTCAGTGACGTTTCCTCGCTCACTGAAGTTTTTCATTCTTATTGACTTTCGGTAGCAACTGGTGTCTTAGTGGCATTATCGCCTTGATTTGCATGAAATGATAAAGACATAGTATATACGAAAGTTACTTTAATCTACCGAAAGTTCATTGGTGAGATTAATTTAAGAAAAAAGTAAGAAAAATCCTTACAAATACGAAAAGAAAGTAAGAAAAGAGATTGAGAAAAATCTTTAGGGAAAAAGAAGAAAAAAAGAAAGATTATTAGAAAGTAAGAAAACGAATGAGAGAATGAAGAAAAATAAATAAATAAAGAATGAATGAAAGAAAGAAAAGAAAAGAAAAGAAAAGATAAGAAAAGAAAAAATGATTAGAAAGTAAAAAATTAGAGAAAAAAGGATATGTAAATAGCCGGAAGTGTTTTTTTGAATTAACGGAAGAAAGAAAATGAAAGAAAGAGAAAAAAAAAGATAAAAGGAAAGATTTGTTGAAAAGAAGGAAAAAAAGAAGTAAAATCATGAGAAAGACAAAAATTATAATTAAAAGAATAGAAAGAACATCATTATTATTGTCCTGATCTTTGTCGCCATATTTATTACAACGTTTCGGCCGTTGTACACTCCTGCCTTCTTCAGGTGGTTGGAATGTCGAATTGAACCCATTATTTCGCTCACTGGGGTAGACTGTTCTAGTTCCACGTGCCATGTTTATTCCCCTCTCCAAGTTCTCCACTGCCGTAGCCGGGTATTGAGCTCACACTCTTTAGGTCCTGACACTGGATCTAACCAACGTGCCATGTGTCCTTGAGGACATCTGTGCATGAATTTCAGGGTATTATAAAACGAATGTCTTCAGCAACCATTTTACCAGTGCTCATATTGCAATTTTTGCTGTTATCATTGCATGTTTTTACCAGAGTGAGTGAAATAAAGGGTTCAGTTCGACATTCCAACCACCTGAAGAAGGCCGTAGCGTACAACGGCCAAAACGTTGTAATAAATATGGCGACAGAGATGAGGACAATAGTTCGAATAATGTAAATAATGTACAAAATACCTCATCTCAGAAATATAGACGTATACTGAAAGGCCGAAACGTTGTAATAAATATGGCGACAAAGATGAGGACCATAGTCCGAATAATGTAAATAATGTACATAATACCTCATCTCAGAAATATAGACAGATACTGAAAGGCCGAAACTTTGCAATAAATATGGCGACAAAGATGAGGACCATAGTCCGAATAATGTAAATAATGTACATAATACCTTATCTCAGAAATATAGACAGATACTGAAAGGCCGAAACGTTGTAATAAATATGGCGACAAAGATCCGGACCATAGTCCGAATAATGTAAATAATGTACATAATACCTCATCTCAGAAATATAGACAGATACTGAAAGGCCGAAACTTTGCAATAAATATGGCGACAAAGATGAGGACCATAGTCCGAATAATGTAAATAATGTACATAATACCTCATCTCAGAAATATAGACAGATACTGAAAGGCCGAAACGTTGTAATAAATATGGCGACAAAGATGAGGACCATAGTCCGAATAATGTAAATAATGTACATGATACCTCATCTCAGAAATATAGACGTATACTGAAAGGCCGAAACGTTGTAATAAATATGGCGACAAAGATGAGGACCATAGTCCGAATAATGTAAATAGTGTACATGATACCTCATCTCAGAAATATAGACAGATAGAAAGAACATCATAAAGAAATAAAGATCATTAGAAAGAAAGAAAGAAAGAAGGAAAGAAAGAAAGAAAGAAAAGAGGTAACTTATAAAAAGAAACATTTCAAATTAATAGAAATATACAAAAATTACTTTTAATCTACTTAAAGATGACAGCTGAGGATAACTTAAAGATCCAATATGCAAGCAATGCTACATTTTACTTACCTGTTTTGAAATGTATCCTTTTATTCTCATGAATTAGCCGTCTTATTTTCAGAATTAGCCGTCTTATTGTCAGAATTAGCCGTCTTATTGTCAGAATTAACCGTCACACTTTTAGAAAGTTATCAGATTTTTATCAGTGAATTCAAAGCTTTATATGGGAGATTAACTCTTGCTGTTTCTTTCCCACCGAAAAAAACAACAAAAAAAAATTATCATCCATACTATATATATATATATATATATATATATATATATATATATATATATATATATATATATATATATATTATGAAATGGGTTAAGTCCAACAATTATTTTAATATATTTTCTGTTTATGTACGTGTTTTTTTTTTATCGTAAACATATTTAAGATCGGTTCGGCATCCGTCCGTCTCGGGAACGATGGCGTAACGCTGTAGGTGCTAGACGATGGAGTTACATTGCCTCTGGTGACTGTGTAGTCCCACTCTGCATCGGCAGTCTGTCAGGCACTTGGCACAGATTAAACTGGATGACACGGAGACAGAGACGGAGGCTCTTCTTGCTTTTCTACTGGGTCTCTTTGGTGCCTGATGATCTTCCCTCGCGCCTTTCTTCAGTCGTGAGACCATCTCTGACTGTGACTCTCCAAAGTTGACGGTTGTCAGCCGCGGCCTCCCAGGTGTTGAGGTCGATGTCAGCCAGCTTCATGTCTCGTTGAAGCGGAGCTATGGCCTTCCAGTTGGGCAGCTCTCTTCAAGATCAATTTTGGGATGCGGCCGGTACCCATAAGGCATACGTGCCCCAGCCATCTGAGACATCTATGGCTGAACAGTGAGAACAGGCTGGGGATGTCGGCACGTTGGAGGACCTCTGTGTTAGTGACCCTGTCTTGCCACTTAATTTGCAGGAGACGTCTCAGGCAGCGGAGGGGGAAGGTATTTAGCCTCTTCTCCTGACTAGCGTAAGTTGTCCAGGACTCGCTGCCGTGCAGGAGGGTGCTGAGGACGCAGGTCCGGTAGACCTGTTGTTTGGTGTTCTCCGTCAGCTGGCTGTTGTTCCATTATTTAATATTATTTTATATTAATTATTTATTATTAATATTTAAGATAATGCTCTATTTATGATAGAAGATATTAACTGCATTTGCGGGCCTGAATGTCATAGAAAATAAGTGTCTTCCGGCGGGTATCGAAATTGTATCCTACACAGAACCGTCTTATAGCCTGACGTGCTATACCATTTAGCTACAGACCAAGTATCGGATTAGCAAAGTCAAATTACTGTTTTTAATCAAGGGAAATTTGGTAAAAATTTCAATGTATATCATATGAAGAAGATTGCAGAGTACGAAACGCCGTCAATATGACAATAAAGATGAGGACAACAATCCGAACAATGTAAATAGTGTAAATAGTTTGAATACCTCATCTCAGAAATATAGACAGATTCTGAAGAAGGTAAGTGCGTAAAATGGTTGAAAAGTCGTGAATATGGCAATAAAGATGAGGACAACAACCTGAACAATTTAAATAGTGTAAATAATTACAATACCTCATCTCAGAAATAAAGACAGATCCTGAAGAAGGCTGGAGCGTACAACGGTTGAAATGCCTTGAATATGGCAAAGATGAGGACAACCATCCGAAAAATGTAAATAGTGTAAATAGTTTGAATACCTCATCTCAGAAATAAAGAGGGGCCCTAAAGAAGGCCAGAGCGTACAACGCTAGAAACGCCTTGAATATGGCGATAAAGATGAGGACAACAATCCGAACAATATAAATAGTGTAAATAATTAAAATATCTCATCTCAGAAATAAAGAGGGACCCTGAAGAAGGCCAGAGCGTACAAGAGTTGAAACGCCTTGAATATGGCAATAAAGATGAGGACAACAATCCAAACAATATAAATAGTGTAAATAATTAAAATACCTCATCTCAGAAATAAAGAGGGACCCTGAAGAAGACCAGAATGTACAACGGTTGAAACGCCTTGAATATGGCAATAAAGATTAAGACAACCATCCGAACAATATAAATAGTGTAAATAATTAAAATACCTCATCTCAGAAATACAGACATATATACTTAACCTATATTTTAGGAAATTCAATAACAAAGTGGGAAAAAATTCATGTGATGCATTTCAGACTTTAGGACTTCATTGGGCTAAAGTGATGTTTACGTTGATGTGATTTATACATACTAGTGAATGTGGGGCGACGCTGAAATTATAAATTTAAATGTTTGAATTTTTTATATACGTGTTTTGTGTATATAGTCTGGCCGATTTCATTTAGTTTCTTTTTTATATATCTGTTATTATCACTTTTCTTATTAAATATCCAACAGTGTGGTAACAGATGTTCTGTCAAGAAAGGTGCTAAGTGGTAAGAACCTGAACGTAACTTTACTGTGAATGATCTAGCGATTAAAGGACTTTTTACACATTATCGTCTCAGTAAATAGGTTTCCTTTTTAATTAAAGTAACATATTTAAATCAAAATTACGGTCAGATTCATTATGGTCATTTATTTGAATTTCTTGATGTTTCACCTATATAATCTTTGTGGCAATTATTACAGTGATAGATTAAATTCCTGTTTCCAGTTTTAGCTTTATTATTTTTGCACTAATTATGTTATTGTTTTAGAACTAGTTGTAACATTTTTTTAGATGAGCTTAGATATATTCTTTTGAATTGTATTTGCGATAGAATTGATCTGTGGAATAATATATTTTCTTTTTATTAGATTTGTCAGAATGTTTCACTCTTCGATTTTGAAATATTTTACGAGCCTTCTGTTTTAATTCTGTATTATCTTAACAAATAAAAAGAATTGAATTGGGAATCATAGCGGATTCAATAATTCTTCTAGAAAGTTTATGATGAATAAATTTGACTATTTAAAATCGAAAGATTGTAGAATAAAGAAATTCGTGCAACCTCAGTTTTTATAGCTCTTTTTGTCCAGATTGTTATTTATAGCGTTTGAAAGAGTAGATAGGTTTACCTACGTCCGGTTCACATTCCTTCCCAGTCTTTTGAACAGGAGTAGAAGTTTTTTCTCTTCTAACTTGTTTAGGATTGGGTTTTCGGTGCCTTCTAAAGTCTTTTCATTCTCTTTCCCTTCCCGTGTTCCTTGTGGCTTGGTGGCATTATTAACTTTCAGAGAGTGGTTCCCCTTACTCTGTAACTCTCCACCTTGAGTGGCTCTTGGGCCTTGTACAGGATGAACATCATTGTAAAAAAGACATAATAGAAGACTAAAAGCTGAATACTGATGAAATGAAAGAATATTATCACGAATATCGTAGATAAGTGTGAAACTCAGGTGACAATCTATACTGAGATAAATAACCTTCTGTGTTCGTGTCCCTTTCAGTACGTGGGAGATTATGGCTTTCCACAGCTTCCTGTCCTTTTGGAGATCTTATTTTTGTTTTCCTCTCTTGTTTTCAGTATGCCCTTTGAGTATCAAATTCTCCAAACCTTCTTTCCTAATCATGTGCCCTAGAAATTTACACTTTGTGATTCTAGAATGTCGTTCTTTTTTTCTTCATTTTACTTTAAACTTTCTCGTTACACACCTGTTCAGTCGCGTCCAAGGTGTGATGATAACCAACATCCAACAGCAAGGCCTCTGATCAGGAGGTTTTGACGAGCATGGAACCACCTCTTAATTGTTGGTGTTCCCAGGTCCACCCTGACCTGGGGTGGTAGCACCTGTTAGGGTCCCAGCTATGGGCAAATAGTTAACCCGAAATCTGGGATCAAAACTCTCGGAAAATATAAAAATGGATTTTTATAGTAAAAATACCATAGATTTAAAAAAATATTACCAGCAATACATTTGACTCTCGAGAAAAACCCTCTTTACAAAAACACGTTACTGAAACCTGATCTACAAACTGATTTGTTACAAATACTTATTCTATTCATACGAACCTATTCTAAAAATCTTGTCCGCATTAAATAATGCATTGTTGTTGATATGCCGTAAAACGAAATAAACCAAACTAAAACACGTTTAGTCTATGATATTCTCAGCATCCTTCTGTAGGATCATATTTCCGTTGCCATGCGTCTGAATATTTACCAATATTACATAACAGTGCAGTACGCTTTTCTTTGCTTATAACGCAATTTTCTTGGTTCCTAATACTTAGCTTAGCTTTTTGAAGGCATTTTTATTTTGCTTCTAACCACATTATAAAGATAAGAAGAATAACAAGCGGTTTTGCACAAGGATTTTTATTTAAGTTTTAGTTAATGATGACATTACAGACAGCGTAAAAGATTTCCACAGACTATGACAGAGTGTGATTTAGATTTTAATTAAATAAGGCAAAAGGCTGTATTGGTAATAAATATGCTTCATCTACTGCAAGGAAATTTGGTTTTCTGTGTCGCGCCAGAAGGTTTTTCTCGCCTGAATCCATCCTTCAAATCAACAAATCTACCATTCGTCGTTGCATTGAATACTGTTGTCATATATGGCCTAGTTCCCCCGCTGTTCATCTCGAAGCCCTCGACAAAATCCAGAGACGGATATGCAATGTGATAGGTCCTGATCTGGCATCTCGTCTACTGTGGCTTCCCTCTGTCTTTTCTACAAATATTTTCATGGCATCTGCTCTGACGAGATACTTTCACTGGTGTCCCAACTGCATGAATTTAAGCGTGCTGCTAGCTTGGCATCTCGGTCCCACCCTTTTACTATCGAAACAGTTAAATGTAGCCATCTTTTCTACGCCAACAGCTTCTTATCTCGCACTTCCCGTAACTCCCTTCCTCCTACCTTCTTCCCTCATAGTCTTTAAATATTCAAATGCAATGACAATCGACATTTTCTGATACCTTAACCCTGATCCTCGTCTTTCTCTATATCCTCAAAAACACCTCTTTACTCTTACTCTCACTTTCTGTAACCTCTTGCGTGCTAGTGGCACTCTCACCTTGCTTGGGGTGAAATGCTTATATATATATATATATATATATATATATATATATATATATATATATATGAATGACATAGGAAATACAGTGTTACCCGAGTTACGCTTTTATTCCATTCTTGGTCATCGGGCTGGGATCAAAATATAGTATCTGCTCTCGTCATCTTCATTGGTAGTGGTAATACGAATTAACCAGTTCTTTATAAATAAACATTTGATATTCTTTGACTGAGTGCTGCTCCAGTTACATTGTTCTTCACTCCCTGGCGATCGGTTTGGGATCAAAGCGTAGTATCTGTTTTGTAGTCACTAATGGTACTGGTAATATTAGCTGCTATCTTATGTGAAAACATTCGGCATGACCAAGCAGCCAGTGCTACTTGAGTTAAGGTTTTCTTAACTCCTTGCCCATCGGTCTAGAATCAAAGTGTAGTATCTGTTCTCAGATCGCTCGCTTAATGATCGTCTTTTGGCTGAGATTCGATCACTGATACATGCCTGGCACAGGGATTCGTCCCTGCGCTGGTAGTATCGCGGCTACGTCTAGCTATGACCAGCTTGGACAAGCTAAGACCAGTCAAGACCAGCTATGACTAGCTATGACCATTTCTGACCAGCTTGGACAAGCTAAGACCAGCTAAGACCAGCAAAGTCCAGCGGCCCGGGTGGAAACACTCGGGTACCCCTTCCTTCCCCACGTTAAAAACCGACCTTGTGTCACATCCTGACTCAGTGGGGGGGGGGTCAAGTAGATACCAAGTGTAGTATCTGTTCTCTTAATTTCTAATGGCAATGGTAATATTAGACGTTTCCTTATAAGGTAACATTTAGTACTCATTGACTGAGCAGCAAAAATTGTTGTCATGATATTTATAAAATGTTTTTATTAAAACAAGTTTTCGGGAAAATCGATTTGTTGAATCCAGTAAAAGTTATCGCTGGTTCCAGTATCAATGGGGTCTTCCAGCTTAATATTTTCTTCGAACTTACACTACAGTTCAAAAGTTTTAGGTCAACACTGGTAATTTTAAAAATTAGCCCAAATAGTAGCTGTTTTGTACTTTAAATAAGAGAAAATTATTATAAATGGTTAAAAATAAGACACGATTTTTTTTATTAGAAATTTTATTATGGCAAAAAGAAAAAAAGCATTTTATAATTTTGCTCTCGTCAAAATATCCTCCTTCAGCCTTGATTAGCGCAGCACATATTTTTAGCATTTGTCGCAAAAGTTTCTCAAAGTTTCATAATTGATTCCATTCTTTTTTCAGAGAATCTGCGAGCTCTGTTTTCCATTTTTTTTTTTCCATTTTTTTTCACTCTTCTGTCAAATTCTGGAGATAGATTCAAATATTTGAACTGTAGTGTATGCCATTATTTTCTCTTGGGTTACGTGTGCTAGCAATTTTGGTTCTTGTTGTTGTTAAAAGTCCTCAAGTGAAGTGGTTACTATTAGTTGGTACAGTTCATTGTGATTCTGTAGCGCCAATTCACAAGTTTTGAAGAAGTGAAATGTTTTACGACGACATCAGTAATATTATAGACGGAGAGAAAATATTTTGATGAGCGTCATTAGTGGAAAAATAGGAAAAAGAAAAAAAAAATTATGATTAGGAAAATGTGGAACAAAATAAAGAAGAGATGGAATTTTCGAAACGAGACAGAAAATAACAATTACGAATATATGTCTGCAAGAAAAAATGGTAATATAACCATCGTATCCTTGCCATCGCCACATCGTACTTTCCCCGTGTCTTTTCTATAAATATTGTCATGGTAATTTCTCTAGTGAGATTTAATTTTTGTTACCTCGACTTTACAAATTTAAGCGTATCACTTGATTGGCAGTTAGGTCTCATAATTTTACAGTTGAAGTTTCTTGATGTAAACGTAAGTTCTATGCTAACAGTTTCTTCATTCGCACTTCTTGCTTGCGGAAATCTCTTTTAGCCCTTTCTTTCAAGTAAACATCTGTCTCCAAAGATTTAAATGCAATGTCATTTATTATTTTCTGTTTCCTTAATTCTTATTCACTCATTGTTCTCTTCTTAATAATGCTTTTTTTACCACTTATTTTCTCACACTTGCATTTTAGTGGCTTTATTGCCTTATTGGGGTGAAATGATTAAAAAAAATCATAAAAATTTCAAGCCAGACATCTAAGAACGCTCGAAATGTTTCCAATAAAAACATTTAGTTCATTACTTCTTCGGTTTATGGCATTCAGATATGAGATCTCGACATTCAGACAAAGAGAGAGGCTTGTATTTTGTTTTAAGAACATACTACGAAGGTAAAAAAAAATACCGGCTGAAGTATTGTGGGTGGAACGATAATGAGGCCTATACGTTCAAATCTGTTAATGAGATGATCATTATAACTCTAACCGAGAAGTCCAGGCAGGAGCTCAATCGCAACGTCATTATCAAAACAATGACGAGGCCTATACGTTCAATTCTATTAATGAGAAGATCATTAATAATCCGAACTAGATGACTCGGTAGGAGCCCAATCGTAACGCAATTATCACAACAATGACGAGGCCTATACGTTCAAGTCTATTAATGAGATAATCTTTAATAATCCAACGGAGAAATTAGGGTAGGAGCCCAATCGAAACGTAATTATCACAACAATGACCAGGCCTAAACGTTGAAGTCTATTAATGAGATGATCACTAATAATCTGACGTAGAAGTCCCAGTTGTAGTCCAATCGCAACGTCATTATCACAATAATGACGAGGCCTTTACGTTCAAATCTTTTAACGAGATGATCATTAATAATCCAAAAATTCCCGGTAGGAGCCCAATTGTAACGTAATTATCACAACAATGACTAGGCCTATACGTTCAAGTCTATTAATGAGATGATCATTAATAATCTGACGTAGTCTCGATTGTAGCCCAATCACAACGTCATTATCACAATAATGACGAGGCCTATACTTTCAAGTCTATTAATGAGATGATAATTAATAATCTGGCGTAGAATTTACGGTAGGAGCCCAATCGTAACGTCATTGTCACAATAAAGACGAGGCCTATACGTTCAAGACTATTAATGAGATAAACATTAATAATCCAACAGAGAAATACGGGTAGGAGCACAATCGTAACGTAATTATCACAACAATACGAGGCCTACACGTTAAAGTTTATTAATAAGATGATCATTAATAATCTGACGTAGAAGTCCCAGTTGTAGTCCAATCGCAACGACATTATCACAATATTGACGAGGCCTATACGTTCAAGTCTTTTAACGAGACGATCATTAATAATCCGACCGAGGAGTCTCCATAGGAGCCCAATTGTAACGTAATTATCACAATAATTACGAGGCCTATACGTTCAAGTTTATTAATGAGATGATCATTAATAATCTGACGTAGAAGTCACAGTTGGAGTCCAATCATAACGTTATTATCACAATAATGACGAGGCTTATACGTTCAAGTCTATTAATGAGATCATCATTAATAATCTGACGTAGAAGTCCCCATTGTAGGCCAATCGCAACGTCATTATCACAACAATGATGAGGCCTATACGTTCAAGTCTATTAATGAGATGATCATTAATAATCTGACGTAGAAGTCCCGATTGTAGCCCAATCATAACTTCATTATCACAATAATGACAAGGCCTATACGTTCAAGTCTATTAACGAGATGATCATTAATAATCTAGCCTAGAAGCCACGGTAGGAGCCCAATCTTAACGTCTTTATCACTATAATGACGAGGCCTATACGTTCAAGTCTGTTAATGAGATGATCATTAATAATCTGACGTAGAAATCCCGGTTGTAGCCCAATCGCAACGTCATTATCACAACAATGACGAGGCCTATATGTTCAAGTCTATTAATGAGATGATCATTAATAATCTGACGTAGAAGTCCCGATTGTAGCCCAATCATAACGTTATTACCACAATAATGACGAGGCTTATACGTTCAAGTCTATAATGAGATGATCATTAATAATCTGACCTAGAAGTCACGGTAGGCGCCCAATCGTAACGTAATTATCGCAACAATGACGAGGCCTATACATTCTAGTCTATTAATGAGATGATCATTAACAATCCAACTGAGAAGTCCCGAATAGGAGCCCAATCTTAACGTAATTATCGCAACAATAACGAGGCCCAAACGTTAAAATGTAACAATGAACGGACCATTAATAATCCAACCTAGAATGGTCGGTAGGAATGCAATCAAAACGTAATTACAAAGATTAAGATGTCAGTTCGATTGATTTGTGGAAGATCTGCAGTCCACGGAAATTCGACATTTTTTTTAATGTTTCTAAATTTGCGTTTGGACTTACTGTTCTGCAGAACATATGTATGTAGGCATCGCTAAATTTCGCTCTGTACTCCCCCACCACTGACAGTTTAGATCTAATCGAACAATATATCAAACGCCAGACAGATTATGGCTGTACTTTGCCAGGAGATGTTAGCCATTCAAATCGAACAGATTTCCTCGGAATTGAATAAGGTTGACAACAACAAATTTATTTGTTAGACATCGCTTTCACATCCATTGTGGTTATCTCTTCTAGATGCAAATAAATATTTTAGTAATGTATGTAGCATTTGTTAACTTTATAACAAAGGCAAGCGAGTTGCTTAAAAAAAAAAGACGAAAATGAGACGATATTACAGACAGTTTATTTTTCGTCGTTACTTTCAGAGGAAAACCTTCAGGAATCTGAAGCTCAGTCGTAAATATTAGATGTCGAGTTACCTGTTCTGTAGCCCAATATTCTATTGTACTGCCTGTCCATTAGCACGGGATTACTTTCAGGTTGAACTGGTACAACACTCTTCATTTTTGTCCGTCAATGTCGTCCTTTTTTTAAAATCTAAATTCTGCCGATGCGTCCAGCTGACTTGAAGAACACAATTTCACATAGGAACAGGAATCAAAATTTCCAGCTTCCGTGGTTTTGAGAAGAATTATCGTCATCATTCAGCAATATGTTTGCTTTTATATTTATTGTCTTTTTTGTTTTTATGGAAATATTTGGTCTCAAGTACAAAGCAGATTTCAATTAAATTGAATAAAGCAGACGGCAACTAATTTCGGCCTGAATTTCTGAGACATGTTTAATATTATTATTATTATTATTATTATTATTATTATTATTACTTGATTTATTTACATTATTCGAACAATTATCCTCATCATATAAAAATAATATCTGCTTATATCTCTGAGATGAGGTATTATGGTTACTTGCATTATTTAATATCTGTCTATATTTCTGAGATGAGGTATTATGTACATGATTTACATTATTCGGACTATTGTCCTCATCTTTGTCGCCATATTTATTACAACGTTTCGGCCGTTGTACGCTCCGGCCTTCTTCAGGTGGTTGGAATGTCAATCTGAACCCTTTATTTCGCTCACTGGGGTAGACTGTTCTAGTTCCACGTGCCATGTTTAATGGATGTCAGTTATCAGTTATCTCCTGTTAATTTTTCCCTCTGAAAGTTCTCCACTGCCTTAACCAACGCCTTTATCCACAGTGGATAAAGGTGTTGGTTAGATCCAGTGACAGGACCGAAAGAGTATGAGTTCAATACCCGGTTAAGGCAGTGGAGATCTTTCAGAGGGAAATGTAATGAGAACAAAAGAAGAACAAGTAATGCAGTAATACAAAGCACGTGTACCGGATTCAGTTTATCCACTTTCATTGACGCTGTCATACATCGAGAAGGTCTGGATGAACAACATCATTTTCGTGTCGGCTATCTGCAATAGAAAATTATATTATGTAAAAGTAATAAGACTTTCGGATCACCTTTTTTAGCCTAATTTTGCGTGTAGCCATATACAGAGTGTTCCGAAAGTCTTGTCACCCCTTACTAAAAAGTTATGAGAACAATAGAAGAACAAGTAAATACAGTAATACAAAGCACATGGACTGGATTCAGTTTATTCACTTTCATTGACGCTGTCATGCATCGAGAAGGTCTGGATGTACAACATTTTCGTGTCAGCCGTCTGCAACAGAATAGTATACTATGTAAGGGTGACATGACTTTCGGTCCCCACTCTACAATGAAAAGTAAACACTTCTTAGCGGTACAAAGGACAGGAAGTTGTGGAGAGCCATGACTGCCCACGTTCTGAAAGGACACGGCATATATTACAGGAAGAGAAGTGGTGCGAAAAAATGATATATACTGTTGTCCGAAAGTCTTGTCACTCCCTACCGAAAAGTAATCAGAAAATTAGAACAAGTAAATACAGTAATACAAAGTACATGTGAAGGATTCAGTTTATTCACTTTCATTGACACTGTCACGTATCGAGAAGGTCTGGATGAACAACATCATTTTCGTGGCACAAAATGATGCGGTGCCATGTCCAGCGTGATATTTTACAAAGACGTGCTTGGTTGATTGCTGCAAAGGCTTTTAGCGGACCGGGGGTTTACGTGTTGTTAAATTAGGAACACGTGCATTTATTCCTGCTAGAAGAAGGTCTACTACAAGAACATGGCGGACGCAGAGATTGAATCCACCATAAAGAAGTGTAAAGAAAACCAACAAGACCTATATATATATATATATATATATATATATATATATATATATCAACAAATATATGTATTAAACAACAACATTTACAATGGACATAGACATTAACATTTGTGTTTGTGTGTGAACGTAAAGTGTTTGAATTTTGGTGAATGTTCGTACGTACATGTATGTGTGTATAATGTTCATGGCGTCTCCCACAATTGGGAAGACGCAATCTTCTGCGAGAGCTTACATTGTAGATGTGTTCGCTGAAAATGAAGAAATGAAAAAGAGAACGAGGCAATACATCGCCCAGTGTTTATAGTGTAGGGAGAGCGTCCCCTAGTGAACAGTTAGGAAATTAAGGAGGAGTTAACTTCAACAGACTCTCCAAACAGCATCCTTCAACCGATGTTTATTCTTGTATCGTCCATACACTTGCAAGCAGCCTCTCTTCCAAACTGTAGGAGCTCGTGTCATCCATCTGAAATAGGAAATTATATTATATAAGGGTGACAAGACTTTCAGACCAACTTGTACATTACTCTCTGCAACAACCGCAACCACAATAAGAAAACGCTTTCTGTTTTTCTGGTCATCGACGACTATGTCTATAGAGTAAGACTTGATGGTTCTGTCTGTGTGTATTGTAAAGTGCCAAAAATTTGTTAGAGGTTCAATGTGTGTACCTAGGCCTGGGTGGTGTTCATACAAATTATTATTATTATTATTATTATTTGTGACGCGAACGTGTCTTACCTGCAAAGTAATGACGAAAAGAAACATGGCCGCTATTGATGACACAATTTATGCGTGCCTATCTCGTCCAAAACGAGATGATATTTGCACACATGCAAATTCTGGCCGTATCAGATTGGCATAAAAAGCGAGGTGCCAGCAGCACGACTCAGGTATGGAGTCATTCGGCGGACTTCGTGCAATAGAGTTGGACGTACGAATTGACAGACGGACAAAGAGGAAGTCGAAGTAGGTGCGGCTGAGTTGGTGTCTGTTTCACAACTACTCAGTGAAACAGCCGAGAAAGGGAGTCACGCAATCCATTTACTTGAGGCGACCGACGACGAAGGAAGAATACCTGGTCTGCCAGCGAACGGCGCACTGCACTTTCTGACCCACATCTCATCACTACTGTTTTCCTTTTGTTTACTACAGTATTATTATTATTATCATTATTAATATTATTATTATTATCATTATTATTATTATTATTATCATTATTATTATTATCATTATTATTATTATTATTATCATTATTATTATATTTTTATTATTATTATTATTATTTTATTTCCTTTGATTTCTGGCGTGTACTAATTTTTTTCCGGGTCTTGCTCAGAGACCTAAGGTCAGAAATGGCATCGTGACATTTTCCACTGAGTAATTTAAAAATAAAATCACATATATTTTACATAGATAAAGCCCTTTGTAAAGTGTGGGATGTACTTGTAAGAACAATCTTTTGTATTTCTTTAAGGCATGGGCTTCCAGGAATCCCTTCAATGAGTCTATTGGAATATTTTCCAATCAATCCGAGGGCCCCAACTACAACTGGAATTGTTGATGTTCTCATATGCCACATTTTTGTGATTTCGATATCAAGGTCCTTGTATTTTGATACCTTCAAAGATACATTAATGTCTGCAGGGAATGCCATGTCAATAAGGAGGCATTTTTTTTTGTTTACGGTCTCTCCTTTAAAAAATGCAGAAAACACTGGACGGCCGTTTCGTCTTATTTTGGGACTCATCAGCAGTACGCATCCAGAACCCAGAATGCAACCCAGACCGTTACGATACGACGTAAGTGTTATACCCACTGGACCAAATAATAATAATAATAATAATTTGTGACATGTACTTGTAAGAACAATTTTCTGTATTTCTTTAAGGCATGGGCTTCCAGGAATCCCTTCAGTGAGTCTATTGGAATTTTTTCCAATCAATCCGAGATCTCCAACTACAACTGGAATTGTTGATGTTCTCATATGCCACATTTTTCAGATTTCGATTTCAAAGTCCTTGTATTTTGATAGCTTTTTGAAGATCTTCAAAGATACATTGCAGTCTGCAGGGACTGCAATATCAATAAGGAGGTACTTTTTTTGTTTGTTGTCTCTAACAATGATGACTTGGCGATTAGCTTTCATTGTTCTGTATGTGTGTATTGTGAAGTCCTGTAAAAAGGTAACAGGTCCTATCTCCATAACCGGATCTGGGTGGTGTTCATACCAATTTCTTTCAGATTCCATTCCGTAGAAGTTGCAAATTTTCCAGTGCAGATTGGCCCATTCTGTCATACTTTTATATTCACTGGGTGCCAATACCGTGCAACTTGATACAAGATGATCAATTCTTTCTGGATATTTATCACAGAATCTGCATTTTGGACTAACACAATTTTTCAGTATGTGTGCTTCATAATTTCTAGTTAACAAGCATTGGTCATGTGCAGCAAGAATAAAACCTTTGATTTCAGCTTTTATCCCTGCACTACGTTGCCACTGATGGGTACGGGGTTTGTCTACATCAGTTTGTTTGGTACGGGCTGGATATTGACCGTGAAGCGGTTTATCTTGCCAATGTTTCTGTATCTGCCTTTGCTATCTTTTTTAATTATTTTGCAGCTTCAATCGGTGTATTGTGCTTGTATTTCTTCACCCATTTGAAACTCTATTTTGAACTTGTTGATTTCCTTTATTACTGAATAAAGTCGCTTACTACTTTTATGTTGCTTGACACATATCATCATCATCCAGTCTTCTGTAATTTCCAGGTAGCTTTGAAGGCCAAATATTTCTTACCGGGTCCCAACCAGAGACTTAAGTTCAGAAATAGTATCATGATATTTTTGCTGAACATATTTGTAAATAAAAAAGGTAATAATAATAATTTCTAGTTAACAAGCATTGGTCCTGTGCAGCAAGAATAAAACATTTGATTTCAGCTTTTATCCCTGCACTAGGTTGCCACTGATGGGTACGGCGTTTGTCTATATCACCTTGTTTGGTACGGGCTGGATATTAACCGTGAAGCGGTTTATCTTGCCATCGTTTCTGTATCTAGTCGGTTGCATTTGCTTTTGCTTTCTTTTTTATGTATTTTGCAACTTCAGTTGGTGCATTGTGCTTTACTTGTATTTCTTTAAACATTTGAAACTCCATTTCGAACTTGATGTCTTCATTTGTTACTGAATAAAGTCGCTAACTGGTTTCATGTTCTTTGACACATATCATCATCCAGTCTTCTGTAGTTTCCAGATGTCATGGTAGGACAATTGAAGTTTTGTAAAACAGTTCTAGTTGAACTAATCCTCTACCTCCTTCGGATCAGGGAACATACTGACGATCAAAATCAGGTTTGGGATGATGCTTGCCTTGGTAGTTGAGAAGCTTTCTCGTTTTGGTGTCCTTTCACTTAATGTCAGCTATAGTCTAGTTAAGAATGTTGAAACCGTATTGCACCACAGGGACAGCCAAAAGGTGTTTATGGCAGATATTCTGTTTTTTGAATTTAGCTCGTTATTCAGTACCAGACGGACACGCCTGTCGTATTCATTTCTTATCTTCTCTTTCATTTGGATATGGTGTATTCCATCTCGTTCATTATTTGTTAGGTACTTATAAGCTTCATCTTGTTATAATTCCCTAATCTTTGTGACAAAGCCTAAATCTATTGAATGTGTTTCTGTAATTCTCCCTTTCTTAAATGATACTTTTATCTAATCCGAAATCCATACCCATGTTGTCACTGAAACATTTTACAGAATTAGGGAAGCCCTTCACCTCATGGTCGTCTTTGGCAAAGAGTTTCAGATCATCCATGTAGAGGTGATTGAATATTTTCTTGTTTAGTTTGCAACCATCGCTGCTGTTGTTTAGTTCATGTGTAAGGGAGACAAACAAAACAGAAGAAATGATAGGGTGCTTCATTGAAAGATTCCTCGTCGGATATTCGCGCGGTTAGAGATGGCAGTGCTTCTATTGTTAATTAGGTATACTGTGGTGTTCCACATTCCTATGCTGTGTTTTAAGGAAATTTACTCTCACGGCAGAGACTTTGTACATTTCAAAAAATTTACGGATTCATAAGTGGCACACTGTCAAAGGCGTTACGGTAATCAATCCACGCTGCGCTAAGATTTCTACATCGTCTCTTGCAATTTTCCGGGAACATTTTATTTATCAGTTGTTGATCTTTGCAACCATATAAACCTCTCCTGCCTCCCTTCCGTTCCAGTCGAAGAATGTTGTTTGCTTCGGAAAAAGAGATTCATCAGGAGAGACGTGATCAATTCATGCGTGGTAGACATTACTATTTATTTATTTATGTATTTATTTTGGTTTCTGTCTTGTAATCATTATCGCTCAGGTCATAACTAGAGAATTAAAGTCAGGAATTGCATCAAAACATTGTCCATAGTAAAAACACAAACACCAAACGCAAAAAGATTTGATATGAATAAAGCAATTCCTAGAGCGTGAGTAGTGTTTGTGAGAACAATTATTGTGTTTCCTTAAAAAATGGCCGGATAGGGATCCATTCAATGGGTCTACCAGAACACTTTCCAATAAAACTCAAGACTTCAAATGGGTTTTGAAAATTGGCAAGCTTACCTTGGTTGTTATATGGATTAGTTGACATATCGTCCATGATGCCCCATAATATCTATCTGTCTGTCTGTCTATCTATCTATCTATCTATCTGTCTATCTATCTATCTATCTATCTATCTATCTATCTATCTATCTATCTATCTATCTATCTATTCCATATACATCTATTTCAGTCCATTCGATATCTATCTATCTATCTATCTATCTATCTATCTATCTATCTATTGCAGTCCATTCGATATCTATCTATCTATCTATCTATCTATCTATCTATCTATCTATTGCAGCCCATTCGATATCTATCTATCTATCTATCTATCTATCTATCTATCTATCTATCTATCTATCTATCTATCTATTGCAGTCCATTCGATATCTATCTATCTATCTATCTATCTATCTATCTATCTATCTATCTATCTATTGCAGTCCATTCGATATCTATCTATCTATCTATCTATCTATCTATCTATCTATCTATCTATCTATCTATCTATCTATCTATCTATTGCAGTCCATTCGATATCTATCTATCTATCTATCTATCTATCTATCTATCTATCTATCTATCTATCTATCTATCTATTGCAGTCCATTCGATATCTATCTATCTATCTATCTATCTATCTATCTATCTATCTATCTATCTATCTATTGCAGTCCATTCGATATCTATCTATCTATCTATCTATCTATCTATCTATCTATCTATCTATCTATCTATCTATCTATTGCAGTCCATTCGATATCTATCTATCTATCTATCTATCTATCTATCTATCTATCTATTGCAGTCCATTCGATATCTATCTATCTATCTATCTATCTATCTATCTATCTATCTATCTATCTATTGCAGTCCATTCGATATCTATCTATCTATCTATCTATCTATCTATCTATCTATCTATCTATCTATCTATCTATCTTCCTCCCTTCATATCTATCTATCTATCTATCTATCTATCTATCTATCTATCTATCTATCTATCTATCTATTGCAGTCTATTCGATATCTATCTATCTATCTATCTATCTATCTATCTATCTATCTATCTATCTTGCTCCCTTCATATCTATCTATCTATCTATCTATCTATCTATCTATCTATCTATCTATCTATCTATCTATCTATCTATCTATGTATGTCATCCTGTTCATGCCTCTCTCTCTTTCTCTCTCTCCTTCTCTACCTCATTCTGTTCTTATCTAGCTAGCTAATGATTTTTTTCTTTCTCGATAACTATGTATCTATCTACTAGTCATTTTGTAATACCTTTGACAAATATGATCTATCTATCTAACTGTCTTCGTGATTAGTCTAGTAACTTGTTTGACGAGAAAGCTTAACGATACTGAAAACAGTCAAAGAATGAGGAAAGACGGCTTCTAATCTTCTTGATCCTTAATAACGTTTCTGTTTTTTAATTCTTCCACACGCAGGAAAACTCTTTTTTAGTCGCTTCACGGCATTCCTTGGGATAAATCCTATTAACAAAATGTAGGCGGTCGTAGAATGTAAAAATTATGGCGATCGGAAGGGTACGTAAGGACTGATCCTTAAGTTTACCCCTGCATATTCTTAGCTTTACAGAATTCTTTCAACTCTCTCACAGTGAACATTTTAAGCGGCAAGTTCACTCATCTTTTATGATAAAATAGTATTCCATTAGTACAAACTTGAAATCCTGTCAAAGAGAATAACTCATATGCTTGTACATCATTATCCAAATATAAATACAAATCTTGTTGTTGTTATAAAACCGTTTTTTGTTCGTTCTTGTTGTTTTTCTTGTTGCTTTTGATTTACACATTAGTAAAGTAAAAAAATGTACGGATTGATTTAGGCTCTCAATACCGCTACACACTAAACACTGCCTGTAATACCCGACTCCATTTTCTGAATCTGTTTCATGTCTTTAATAAAAAACATTATTTAATAAATTTATTAGAAGATAGGATTATAACGGCAATATTTCTTTCGTAATATAATTATTGTATATATGTAGTAAAATATATATGTAAAAGAAATCGCGTCTCGACCCCTTGGTGGCGGACGCTATGAAAACATATTCACACACGCACACATACGCGTACGTACGAAACTTTTCAAACTTCGTTACGAACAATACAAACTAACATATTACGAATATTCAACTACAAGTAACGAAACTTAATTGCAAGCAACGAAATCTTAATCACAAACATTACGGAACATTCCCTCCTTCAACCCTTCTGAAGCTAAAAGTTTATCATCCTATTTTCAGCTTTACACAATTCTTTCAACTCTGTCATAGCGAGCTTTTTATGAGCTCAGATAAAAAGAAATTCATGAGTAAAAGGGAAGTAAATCCTATTAATGATTCATTCATATTATTTGCATACATAACATATAAATATTGTTGTTGGTATAAAAAGTTATTTTTTTGTGTTCTTTTTCTTGTTGGATTTCGCTTGCTTACACATTCGTAAAAAAATATACAGGTTAATTTACCGTCAAAACTGCTACAATATTAAACACTTCATTGTAGAGGAGTGACTAATTTAGCACCCTGCTACCAATTTTTTATCAATGTCGAATTTTGTGCAAATCTGTGCAAAAAGCGGATCACAGAGCTTATCCAACTTCATACACATTTTCAGAAAACCTCAACTTCTGATTGGTTAATAAACACACAATTGGGTGTTGCAATGGAACCCCTTTTTTCAACCCAATGTTACCATGTCAAAATTTCGCGCTTCTTTCTCCGGAGCCTATCACATGATTACGTTGATTATAAATACCAGACACAAGTTTGTTCTTTCTCTTCTTTTTGATTTCTCTCGCTTACGAAAATGTAGCTGTTAAAGAATTCGCGTTCTGACCCCAGTTTAGGCGGACGCTATGAAAACGTATTCACACATGCACGTACGTACGAAACTTATTTACAAACATTACAAGCATCAACATATTACAAATATTCAGCAAGTAACAGAACCTTAATTACAAACATTATGAAATATTCACTCCTTCAAATCTTCTGGAGCTAAAAGTTTCAACAAATTTTCAGCTTTACACAATTCTTTCAACTCCCTCACAGTGAACATTTTGAGCGGCAATTCATTCAACTTTTTATGAGCTCAGATAAATTTTTAATCCAGTCAATGGAAGTGTTGGGATTGCTATGAAATCACTTTGCAATCAGAAGGTTTTTTTGTTTAAGATGATAAGTGTGAAAGCATGTTCTTCATATTAATCACAACAATATTAAGCATAGACAGACAAGTTGAATAAATTTCAAAGCAAAATTGAACAAGAAACAACGGTAGTCATGAATTCAATTAGAAAACATCGAACATTTATATACAATTAATACAATTTGAAAAAGCTTGTGTTTTGGTTATATGAAAGTTGACGAAGTGTGAATTAAGTATCTTAATGATTTACAGTTCAGGAATGTTCAATTGTTGAAGAAATGTTCAAATAGAATAAGAAAGGAAAATTTATCAAAAAGGTAATTTAGGTAGTAAATATGCGAGAATAAAGTAGGATTTATTTTCTTATTCTTCCAGAGTTGTTTACCTTGGACTGTCTTTTGTTTGTCTTTTGTTGAAATTACAATTTCTATTTAGTAGTGTGACTGAACACATTTTAAGAAAGTTGTAATGGATTTAGAGAGAGAACGATGTCGGTGGTTGAGTCAGCAATTGACGCGCGAAAAGTTTCTTAAGTCAAAATAGTGACACGCGTGGATTTGTGTGGCATGTCTCTGAAGCTAAGTTAGTAACTGGTGAATTGGACAGAAATTTGTCCTTTTATTTGTTTTGGGAAACCAAAGTAGGCTCCAGTGAGCTTGGCGGAAATAGATTTTTGACAATTGATACACATTTTGGTGTCGTCTCGACCAATAAAAGTCGAGATTTGCAATATGAGATGTTGATTGGTTAACACTGATTCTGATGTAGAAAATATGGACGATTCTATAGAAGTAACCCCTATGCTTGTACATCATTATACAAATATAAGTAGAAATCTCGTTGTTGTTTATAAAACCGTTTTTGTTCCTTCTTGTTGTTTCTCTTGTTGCCCTTGCGTTTGCTTACACATTCATAAAGTAAAAAATGTACGGATTCATTTAGGTCATCAATACCGCCACACTCTTACTTTTCTTCTGCCTTACAACATGGAGGAAATTAAGGCGATTCGTCGTTTTGTAAGTAGCATGGCGTGTTCGAACAGTATCTAAATTCATAGAACTAAACAGTGGCACTCATCTAAACATTTGCCAGTAAAACAACGATGGAGTAGCGAGACGCTTTCAACGTTGTGTCTGTGGAAAAGACGCTGAAGAGGCTGTATAAGTCTCCTACCTTTAAAGGAACATTTTGTTAATAATTGTTGAACATGATTCTTATTTTTCGATCGTTAAGTAATCAGCTCACATCTGAAATAAAGAATACATTTTAGAAATAGGATGACTTCATAAAACGTTTGTTGACAATAATTTATTCTTTCTTGAGGCTTCACGCTACTACATTACTGGTTGGAGTATAGTCGATCGGGACATTTTAGATAAAAAAAAAACAATCATAAGATGAATAATGGATTCGCTAAAAACGATTAATCTCCATATTTTTTTAAAATTTATTTCTGTTCGTCGTTTAGCTACAGAGAAAACGCCGAAACGTAACAGATTACCCTGAAATTGAACAAAACTAAATGCATTTAAATAATAGATATGTTGACCTAGATAGCTTATTTATATCTAAATTTGGACAGTTTGAGATGAATAGATATAAAGAATTTTTATATATATATATATATATATATATATATATATATATATATATATATATATATATATATATATATATATATGATATAAGATATTTAAGAACTAAGTAACTGCGGATATTTTTATATATAGTGTTCACTATAAAAATATTAAAATAGTGTTAAAAATATAATATATAATAATAATGTTATATATATATATATATATATATATATATATATATATATATATATATATATAAAACATTAGATTACTTAACTTTTAAATATCAATTGATATTTAAAAGTTAAAGTAATCTTTTGAAATAATATTATTAACTTATTAACGCCCTCTCACTCTCTCTCTCTCTCACTCTCTCTCTCTCTCTATATATATATGCGTGTGTGTGTGCGTTTATGCGTGTGTAAATATTCTCAGAAAAGTAGTATGTGAGATAATAAGAAAAAAACTATTCTTTGCCGACGTGATATGAAGGATTCTACTGCATATATATATATATATATATATATATATATATATATGCATATATATATATATATATAATTATTTATTCGAAAATTATAACATAAATATGTTATAAAATATATATATATATATATGCATATATATATATATATATATATATATATATAATTATTTATTCGAAAATTATAACATAAATATGTTATGAAATCACTACGAAAATAACCATTTTGTTTCAACACTTCTGATGTCTTATCAAGTGATTGTGTTGAATGTAGAATAAAGGGTTTTAAAAGGTTCAAATCCATCAAACACTGCTCGCTAGAGGAAACGTTCGTAATGTTCGTACGATGTCCACAGCGTTTCCCCTAGCGAGGGTTGTTTGATTGATGCGGACCTTTTAAATCCCTTTATTCTACATTCAAACACCAGAAGTGTTGAAACAAAATTTCTATTTTTGTAGTGATTTTATAACAAATTTATGTTATAATTTTCGAATAAATAATTATATATATATATATATGTATGCAATAGAATCCCTCATGTTCGGAGTTCCACATATCCGAAATCCCGGATATGATTTTTAGGTGTATATTTGAACTACTGTAACGGATTTGAAATTTCTGTTTTTCAGGAAATTTCATTTGGATAATTGCTTATGCTTATTTCACCCTAATGGCTTGTATTGGCGCAAAAGATGATGGGAATAAGAGGAAAAGAACAACTTTGGAATTATCGCAAATAGTGGAAATTTTAAACAGACTAGATGTTTGTGTAAGTTCATTGTAACTCATGGCTGAGTTCAACATAGGAAAGTCAACATTGTATGATATAAAGTCTTCCAAAGAAACTATTCTCCAGCGTTCACACTGTCACAATGTACAAGGAAATTTAAAAAATATGATTGTGATGAAACTAAGACTGAAATGGAAAAAGCTTTTGAAGAAGTTGTCAAGTTTTTATGGATATAAAGCCAACATTGAAACATGACGATTGCAATAACACACGCAGATTTAAAAAGTGTCTTTCTTTAAAAAAAAAAAAATCACGAACAATAGCAAAACGAAAAGCGGAAAAAGTTGCGAATGACATTAGAAGAGAAAGAATCATCTTGCGACAGCGATTAAAAATCCTCGTTACATTATTTGTCTTGCAGACGTGGCAGACTTAATTTAATGAATTTTCATTATCATTACATAATTTATTTCTTTTTCCTTAAAATCAGTTCCGTTATATTTCACTCCACATTAGCTTATTTTGTTTACTATAAAACTTTGAAAATAAATGTTAAACCTGATTTCAGTTCTTTTATTTCAATTTAAATACAACCCCCCTTAACCAATTCCTCATATTTGGAAGGCCTTCTTAGAACGGCTGTCATGGATTGTATTGTACATATATATGTACATATATATATATATATATATATATATATATATATATATATATATATATATATATATATATATAATATCAGGTCATCCCATAAGTTCTGTCCGAATTTTGAATAAAGAAAACAAGTGACCAAGTGTTACATTTAATTACAGATTCAATCAACAATGTATTTTCCCTGATTATCTATGACTTCCTTCCATCTATTAACAAGCTTACTAATCCCATTACTGTAAAATTCTTTTGGCTTTCATTCGAAGAACTCACAAATGTCAGTTTTAACCTCTTCCTGTGTTACAAAAGCTGTTTCTTCCAAATGATTCTGTAAGCTACGAAACAAATGGTAGTCTGAAGGACGGGAGAATAAGGGGGATGAGTAATTTTCTACCAACCAAATTCTTTTGGGAAATGATTCTTGCTGTGTGTGGTCGCGCATTGTCCTGATGAAACATCACCCGTTTTCGATTCACTAGAGCAGGTCTTTTTTTCCTCAAAGCTTGGTTCAAATGCTCTAATTGCTGACAGTATATTTAAGCATTAATTGTTGCATTAGGTGGTAAGAATTCAAAGTGGACTATTCCTTGGCATCTAACCAGATTGAAAGAAGAACCTTTTGCCCATGAAGTTCCCTTCTCGGCTGTGGCTGGGGTCCTTCCCCTTTACCAAGCCACTGTCTGCGATGCTTAACATTTCGATAAAAGATCCATTTTTCCTCGCCAGTCACAAGTCTATACAAAAAAAGGTGAAACAATTTGGCGAGAATGGAGAGAAGAGCAGATGTCAACTCGGGATTTGAGGTTGTTTTCAGACAATTCATGAGGCACCCATTTTCCAAGTTTAGGAACGTTTCCAAGTTGTCGAAGATGACGATGAACAGTTGTATGGTTTGAACTGAGAATCACTGCCAATTCCTCAACTGATAAAGCAGGATTTTATTCAAGGGCTGCTTCAAGAAGCTTTTCATCAAACTCAACTGGACGTTCGGTTCGATCTTCATCTTCAAGGGTAAAATCTCCACCTCTGAATTTTGCAAACTATCTTCTGCGATTTCTTTCATTCACACATTCCTCTCCATAAACTGAGTGAATGTTTCAAGCCGCTTCGGCTGCTGAGTTTCCTTTCTTGAACTCATCAAGCATTATGTGCCTCAAATGATTCTTGGGTACTTCGATGTTAGCATGGTTTTAATCAAACAAAATTTAATTTTATTGTTCTCTGAAATATAAGTTGATCAGTTTAAATGCATCTAAACATAAAAATAATGTTCAGCTCCATTAGACATTATAAAATACTCTTTAAATTTCGTACATTTTAACAAAAATTAAAATTCGCACATATGGGATGACCTAATATATATATATATATATATATATATATATATATATATATATATATATATATATATATATATATATATATATATCCATGTGAAAATTGACTGAAACAACTGCTTTAGTTTCCTGTCTTTCAGCATACGGTCAGTTTTAGACCCATTGCAGAGACATCTTGTATAAACATTATTAATATTATCATTTCTTGAACAATCGTATTGACTTCAATTCTTTGTTTCTCTTTCTCAGTCCATGCAATGATTGATAATCTGCCGGATGAAGTGACAATTGTAAAGCATGGGGAGGGAACACCCACTGAATATGAGTCAGAAGGATTACATCTTGTGGCTCTGTGCAAAACTGAGTTAATATTCTTTCACATGGACACACAGACAGATCTTCAAAGCTTTGAAAAGAGACAGAGAATTTTCAAAGACTTCTCAGTACAATCAATATTCTTTTTTTTTCTTTTATCGTTTCACCCCAAGCAAGATGATAAAGCCACTAAAATGCAATAACAAAATGCAAGGGGTTAATGAGCGTAAAGGAAGTTGAGAAAAAATAGAGACAATAAAAGAACAGGATTCCAGGAGGCAGAAGATATCGATTAACGCTGCAGATAAATTTGTGAAGATCGGAGTTGACCAAGCTAACAGAATGACATTGCTATAACGATTCTGGCTGGAGAATTCCTCCAGCATTTCTCGAAACTTACGCGGTTATTTGCTCTGAGACATGGTCATCTATAGCAAACGCATTACCAAGATAAGGAAATGACGTTGCTACAACTTTTCTGTAAGGAGCAAACTCGTCCACCATTTCTTGACACCTACGGAGTTATCTGCTCTAGGAGATAGCCAACGATACATACCTCACTACCAAGGTAAGGAAATGACGTTGCTACAACGTTTCTGGAAGGAGCAAACTCGTCCACCATTTCTTGACACCTACGGTGTTATTTGCTCTAGGACATGGCCGAACGTACATACCTCACTACCAAGGTATGGAAATGACGTTGTTACAACGTTTCATGAAGGAGAAAACTCTCCCACCATTTCCCGACACCTACGGAGTTATCTGCTCTAGGAGATAGCCAACGATACATACCTCACTACCAAGGTAAGGAAATGACGTTCCTACAACGTTTCTGGAAGGAGAAAACTCTACCACCATTTCTCGACACCAACGCCGTTCTTCGCTGTAGGACATGGCCAAAGGTACCTACCTCAGTACAAAGGTAAGGAAATGACGTTGCTACAACGTTTCTGGAAGGAGCAAACTCGTCCACCATTTTCCACACATATGCAGTTATTTCCTCTAGGACATGGACAAACGTACATACCTCACTACCAAGGTATGGAAATGACATTGCTACAACGTTTCTGGAAGGAGCAAATTCGTCACCATTTTTCGACACATACGCGGTTATTTACTCTAGGACAAGGCCAAATGTATATAACTCAATACCCAGGTAAGGAAATGACGTAGCTACATCTTTTCTGGGTGGAGCAAATTCGCCCACCATTTTTCGACACCTACATTGTTATATGCTCTAGGACATTGCCAAACGTACCTACCTCACTACGAAAGTAAGGAAATGAGGTTGCTACAACTTTTCTGGGGGGAGCAAATTCGCCCACCCATTTCTCGACATCTACGCGCTTATTTGCTCTAGGACATCCCCAAACGTACCTACCGCATTCCCGGTTAAGGAAAAGACGTTGCTACAACTTTTCTGGAAGGAGCAAACTGGTCCACCATTTCTCGACACCTACTCGGTTATTGCTCTAGGACATTGCCAAACGTACCTAGTGCAATACCAAGATAAGAAAATGACGTTGCGACAGCTTTTCTGAAAGAGCAACTCACACCATTATTCAGCACTTACACGATTATTTGATCTAGAACATGGCCAAACGTACATACATCACTTCCAAGGTAAGGAAATGACGTTGCTACAACGTTTCTGGAAGGTGCAAACTCTCCCTGCACTTTTCGACACCTACGCCGTTATTTATTCTAGGACATGGCCAAACATACATACCTCAATACAGGGTAAGGATATGACGTTGGTACAACGTTTCCGGAAGGTGCAAACTCTCCCACCTATGCGGTTATTTGCTCTAGGACATGGCCAGACGTTCATACCTCAATTACCAAGGTAAGGAAATGACGTTGCTAACACGTTTCTGGAAGGAGTAAACTCCCCCACCATTTCTTGACACCTACGGTGTTATTTGCTCTAGGACATGGCCAAACGTACATATCTCACTACCAAGGTATGGAAATGACGTTGCTACAACCTTTCTGGGTGGAGCAAACTCGCCCACCATTTCTCGACACCTACGCGGTTATTTGCTCTAGACATGGCCAAACGTACCTACCTCATTACCAAAGTAAGGAAATTACATTGCTACAACTTTTCTGGACGGAGGAAACTCACCCACCATTTCTCGACACCTACGTTTTTATTTGCTTTAGGACATCGCGAAACATACATACCTCACTACCATGGTAAGAAAATGACCTTGCTTCAACTTTTCTGGGCGGAGCAAGCACGCCCACCCATTTCTCGACGTCTACGCGCTTATTTGCTCTAGGACATGGCCAAACGTACATATCTCACTACCAAGGTAAGGAAATGACGTTGCTACAAGTTTTCTGGGCGGGCAAACTCGCCCACCTTTTCTCGACACCTACGTTCTTATTTGCTCTAGGACATGGCCAAACGTACATACCTCACTAACAAGGTAAGGAAATGAAAGTTGCTACAACTTTTCTGGGCGGAGCAAAATCGCCCACCATTTCTAGACACCTACATTTTTATTTGCTTTAGGACATGGCCAAACGTACCTACCTCACTACCAAGATAAGGAAATGACGTTGCTACAACTTTTCTGGGCGGAGCAAACTCGCCCACCCATTTCTCCACATCTACGCGCTTATTTTCTCTAGGACATGGCCAAACGTACCTACCGCACTGCATGGTAAGGAAATGACGTTGGTACAACTTATTCTGGGGAATAACTGATTGCAACGTTACACTAGTGTCACCACAACGTCACATATCCCTCAACCAAAATACGATATGTCTGCAATGCTGCCGGAATGTTCCGTGTTACCTGGATGGTAAAACTAATACCCCTCGGCACAAAAGACTTGAGTCGCAATCAGAATATCTTGAGATATTGCGAAAGGAAAGTCGTTTCCTGCTTTTCTGGTTTGTTGAGCACATCTTCAGTTTCTTTTTAGGACGTTTCCTGAATTTGATTTGTAATAAAGGCTAAAAAAAATATTTTATTCTTTTTTATCAGTACAAACTTTTTTGTTTTGTTTTGTTATTTGTTTTCCCCATCATAGATATACAACACGTCAGAATCGCTAAATATCGGAATCGGTGAAGATAAACCAATATCTTGTCTTTTTTTAATATTTTCTGAAAGTAGATTGCGGATAATGTTACAGAATCTGTCTATATTTCTAGGATGATGTATTATAACTATTTACACTATTTACATTGTTCGGACTATTGTCCTCATCTTTATTGTCATATTCACGACGTTTCGGCCGTTGTACGATTCGGCCTTCTTCAGGATCTCTCTATATTTCTGTATTGTAACTATTTACATTATTTACACTGTTCGGACTGTTGTTCTCATCTTTATTGTTATATTCACGACGTTTCGGCTGTTGTACGCTCCGGCCTTCTTCATCATCTGTCTATATTTCTGAGATGAGGTATTGTAAATATTTACACTACTTACACTGTTCAGACTGTTGTTCTCATCTTTATTGTCATATTTACGACGTTTCGGTCGTTTACGCACCAGCCTTCTTCGGGTGAAAAACGTTAGAATTTCGAACCGAACGCTTTATTTCGCCCACCGGGGTAGATTGTTCTAGTTCCACGTGCCATGCCTTTTCTGATATCTCAGTTATTTCCCTTTAGTAACTGAATTCTCCATGTTTTTGTTCACGTCTGCTGTGAAAAAGCGTTGGTTGAAATAATCCAGTAACTTGACCCAAAGAGTTGTAAGTTCAATACCTTCAAAGAGGAAAATATGAGTTCAATTTCCCTGAAAAATGGAAGCTAATATGGAATAACCCAAAGTTGATAAACTGGATTCTTTTCATACTCGGCTCTTTTGGGCCTGAATCCCTACCCAAAAAGGTCATGTGTCCCGTTCTGGACATGATGGCTAAACACCTATTTTATATTGACCCCATCAACAGCAATTTGCATATATGAATGGCGTCAAACACTTGATTGACGCAGAAGGACACCTGACTTCGCAATAGCTTTAATATAATCACTTCACTTCCTATCAGTGGAAAAAGTGAAAACCAAGGCGCAATGTGTTGTTCTTCTAGCACAAATCTGCTGATGGAGGACAAAAGTGATCACTATAATGATGAAAGAATAACACTTTTGTTTGGATGTGTTAAATTTAGAAGCCATTTCTTGTTGCAGTTAACAACAGATTGGATGTCATTTTTAAGAGCAGCTGCCAGCTTTAATTTGTCGGACCTAACAGAGTTATTATTAAGACAGACGTAAGCGTCATCAGCAGAAATCCCAAGTTTGGAATTGAAGATATAAGAATAAGCAATAATAATATTACCCAATAATCTCTAGAGACAATACAGAGGCACGGGGGAGTAATGGATAGCGACTTGGATTGAGGAATCGGAGAGCCGAGTTCGAATTCCAGTCGAATCCATTACATTCACTCACGTGCTAATACCCTTGTGAAAGGTATGCATCCTCTTCTTCTCCTTCCAGCTATGGGTAAATAGCAGGACAGACTGGGTTCTATAGACTTGGATGGCAACTCGTCTAGGAGAAGGACTAGCATGATGTATTATAACTATTTACACTATTTTCATTGTTCGGACATCTTTATTATCATATTCACGACGTTTCGGCCGTTGTACGCTTCGGCCTTCTTCAGGATCTCTCTATATTTCTGTATTGTAACTATTTACATTATTTATGGAGGGCCGTTTGGGCAACAGGTCTCTGTATTCGGCTCTTGAAAAAAGTGTGGATTGTTCTGAACAAAACCTTCACTATTATAATCAAATCTCATGGGCTGGTGTCGGGAACTTTTGACAGGTCGTTAAGTGTCGAGAGGATTCTGTTTCATTGTTATCTGTCTATTAATCTCTTTATTTATTTGTTTATTCAAATGGCAATTTCTTATACAGACGCGTTGAAATGGATTACAATTTGATTTTTTTTGACGACTCCACAAAGGGTTTTTCTATTTAATGATTGGGCTGAGCTTTTAAGGTTTTTATTAAACTATAGAATTTATTTGTTTATATGTTGTTGTTTTTTTATGTTAATTATTTAATGCTAAAATTTGTTGATGTCGGCAAAAAACCGTTAACTCCTGCCTATGGTTTAATAAATTTTCATTATTTAGAAACTTAATGATGTGTAGTTTTTCATGTAGGCATAAAGGGCATGGGTCGTCCCAGGTTTTACAAGTTCTTGTTCTATTTATTATTTTTAATTTTACTTTCGGTGTTTTATTCGTTTCTTTTAAATGCCAGAAATATTGGGATAGAGATGTCTGATTTCTATTTTGGATATTGTTGAAGGAGCTCTTGTGTTGTCCCCATCTAATTTCAAATTTATTCTTCGTTGACCCAATGTATATCCTGTCAGTGTTAGGACTCTCAATGGATGACATTGTGCATTGGTATACCACGGATCAGTTGTATGGATAGGCGTGTGCGACCTTCGTTATCACTATTTATACTTGTCTGTGTTTGATTATGTTTGGTGCTGGGAGGGGGGAATTCTCTGTGTTCGTTTGGGATGACACTCTCAAACACACACACACACACACATACATACATACAGGTATACGCATTTTAGTTCACACAAACACACCCATATAAAGAATCCGACATGAGGCGCAGATACACTTCCATGAAGCATGAATGTATCTTTGTGTGTGAGGGTGTGTCATCCCAAACGAACACAGAGAATTTCCCCCTCCCAATATCAAACATAAGCAAAGCACAAACAAGCATAGATAGATTCAATTTTACAAAAATAAACCAGTTTTTCCGATGATCGCAAAAGCGTGAAACCCAGGGTCTAAAACTCATATCCATACAACTGAATATATATATATATATATATATATATATATATATATATATATATATATAAAGACATTTTTATGCTTATACGTTCTTTTTATAGATACAAATATTTAAGTGAATGCTCTGTTTATAATAAACAGTATTAACAACATTTACTCACCTGAATTTCCGAGAAATTCTCATAGAAAATATGAGTCCTCCGACAGAAATCGAACCTGTATCCTATACGGAGCCGTCATATAGCCTGACGTGCCTTAACCGATTCGCCCACAGAGGAGCGTTCGATCACCAAGGTCTATTTTACTTCTTTTAAACACAATTCGCCATGATTTTTTCTCATTCATTCATATCTGCTCAATGCGTATCCAAATGTAAATAAATGACGTCAAACAATATGAAATACGACAAAGTCCGACAATTATTTTTAGACATTTTTTTTTATGTTTACACGTTCTTTTTATAGATACAAATATTTAAGTAAATGCTCTGTTTTATAATAAGCAGTATTAACGACAATTACCGGCCTGAATGTCCGAGAGATTTTCATAGAAAATATTCGTCCTCTGACAGGAATCGAACCTGCATCCTATACACACATATATAATTACTTTTCCTATGTGATGTAATTTCACATGTAGGTACTTTTCGATGTAAGGTTCTTTCATATATAGATACTGTCTTGTGAAAGGCACATTTAAGCAAATCGCAACAAACAATAAAAACAATTGATAATGCAGGAGCAAGTATTGTTGAGAGGACCAAAAACAGGAATCTGTGGAGACACATGAACGAATACGTCC